>CM050414.1:42698226-43298226 GCA_027564155.1 Gymnocypris eckloni scoliostomus | reverse complement strand
TGTCATAACTTAATTAACATACAGACCACAGCTGTAATAACAGGAGCAACTTCATTTCAACTATTCTCCTTTCCCTACAAAGAGATTAATTATCATAGAGATGGTTCTTTCCTTTTAAATAATATGTAACTAGTATCTCCGGAGTGATAATTCGTCACTTATAGCATGGGAATGGCAGTAGGCCATCGAGAACCATTTGCAGACCAAAAGGGTACAGGAAAAAACTGATAGGTATTCTATTTAAACTTATACCCTTAAAATTTGGTTGTTCTCACCTGAAAGTCTACCAAAGATGTAGGAACGGAAGGCTATCGCTTTCATTGTTATCCGCAATTTACATTTAAAATGAAACTTAATTTACATGTTGAGCGGGAAGATGAACGTAATACTGTATAAAAGGTTTGAGCTTAGGATGTTCGGGGTTCATTCCGACTTTGTGAACCCAAGGTGCTATATGTACTTTGTCACTGCTATGCTTCAATAAGCATCTTCATCAAGATCTTCAACGTCCTCATCATTTTTTCTTACAGTGTTGAAAGCACGTAAAAGACTAAGAAAGCACGTAAATCCCCGATCCGCTTGACAGAGGCAAGCGCAAGCAGAAGCATTGTTTTGCAAGAGCGAGTACCTTGAATGGGGCTGATCAAGTCAAGTCAAGTCAAGTAAGTTTTATTGTCAATTCTTCCACATGTACAGTACATACATACAGAGAATTGAAATTGCGTTACTCTCAGACCCTTGGTGCATACAGTTAACATTAAACACTGACAGTAGACGTTCAAATACAGATAAATACAGTTTAACTATATGTACATACAATCTATACAGGTATACAAATAAGGACATTGCAGAAAAATAAAAATAAATAGACAATAAAAAGAGATAGATAAAGTAAAGTGGCATAAGGTACATGGCAGATAGAGTGCAAACCAGTTAAATAAAACAAAAAACAAAAACTGTGCAGATGTCTTTATCAGACTGACAGAAGAGGTAGATTGACAGCCAGAGAGACACCAACGATCTTCTCAGCTGCTCTCATTATCCGTTGAAGGACTTGCGGCAGGACGCTTGCAGGCGCCATACCACACAGTGATGCAGCTAGTCAGGATACTCGATGGTGCCTCTGTAGAAAGTGCACATGATGGGGGCCGGGCTCTGGCTCTTCTGAGTTTGCGGAGGAAGTAGAGACGTTGCTGTGCTTTCTTGGCCAGTGCTGCAGTGTTGTTAGTCCAGGAGAGGTCCTCTGTGATGTGCACACCCAGAAACTTGGTGCTGCTCGCCTCCACAGTCGCACCGTTGATGGTCAGAGGAGCATGCTGAGTGTGCACTCTCCTGAAATCAACAACAATCTCCTTGCTTCTCCACATTCAGAGAGATTGTTGTCCCTGCACCACCCGGCCAGGCGGCTCACCTCACTCCTGTAGTTTGTCTCATCTCGGTTGCTAATGAGACCCACCACAGTCGTGTCATCCGCAAACTTGATGAAAAGGTTAGAGATTGCAGCTGATTGCAGCGGTTCGAAAGGGGGGCATGTCAGGACATCCAAGACCAAAGTCAAGTCCCAGGCAGGGATTGTGGTCAGGCAGGGAGGGTTGAGCCGCCTCGCACCACGGTGAAATTTAACCACTAAATCGTTCTTGCCAACTGGTTGTTTGTCAATACTATTATGAAAGACTGAGATGACAGCTACGTATAATTAGAGCATGGAGGGCATGTGGCCGACATTCAAGCACTCTTGTAAAAATGACAGAACGAATGAGATTGAGCAGGTCGCTCGATCTACATTCTTTGAGCTGCACCAATTAATGAAAAATTCTCATTTATGAGCATATAGGCTAAATAATATTACTGTAACAAATGTTTTTATCATAGTTAGTTAATATAAATTAATGCATTAATTACTGTAACCTAATGATAAATTAGGTTGATGTAAATATTTTAGAATACTTCATAAATCAATATACCACAAATATAAACATACAAATTTAATATATATATATATATATATATATATTTACATTTATATTTAGCAGACACTTTTATCCAAAGCGACTTCAATCAAAATCAACAAAATGCAATGATATACAGTATATATATATATAATATTGTATTGCATGTAATATACAGCTATAAATATAAACTTACTAATACAATATACTAACATATTTATTTATGCACAATTACCTGGTTGCTTCCCTTTCTCAGTCAGCATCCTGCAGATCAGCTCATATGGCAGGAAGTAAAGTCCAAAACAAGGCACGTCGCGCAGGGCAAGAGCCCAAATTCCTCTGAAAAGGCCTTTCACCCCGTCCTCTCTTAAGACCACAGCAATACAATGTACGGGGCCTTTGTACTTATTACCACCTGACTTCGTCTGGTTCTGCAGACGCACTTTAACCAGGTCTACCGGAGCTATAACAAACAACTGTGAGAGCGGATCAAATCAGCACAAATTAGTTACATGCAATGTGTTGCTTTAGATTATTTTGGACTTTGCTGGCTTGATGCCCAGACTTGCCTGTGCTAAACCTGAAAAACACCCGGCCATGAACACAGCAGTGAGTGGTGACCGCTTGCTTTGGTCAGAGTTGTTGTGACCTGACAGTGTAAGGTAATCCAGCGCATTACTGTATGAACCAAAGGCCACGGCATTGCTAATGGCAACAGAGATGACAGGAAATGACATGCCTTTAAAAAATCCACGAAACTGGGGAAAAAGGAAAAAAGAAGATCTGTCATTCAAGTGATTAACCTTTTGTAGAAACAGAGGTAACTTATACATGTTTTTCTAACAAACATAAACGTTTATTGGTGGAATAACCTGCCCAACTCAATCCGAGCAGCTGAATCCTTAGCCATCTTCAAGAATTGGCTAAAAACACATCTCTTCCATCTTTATTTGACCCTCTAACTCTAGAGCTCTCTATTCTAATTCTATTCTTTAAAAAACTTGCCCCTTTTAGACTCTATTAATTTACTAACTGCTTGTTTTCTTTTAAAAAGAATAAAATAACACCAGCTTCTCTATTCTTGTTGTATTCTATCTATTTATTTTCTTTCTATTTATTATACAATTATCAAAAGCAAAAAAGTCATCTAACACTAGCTTGCTCTTTTCTTTTTCAAATTTTTTTTTTTTTATTATATAATAAATAAAAACTTAAAAAATCCTTGTTCAACATTAAGCTACCTGAGACTTATTGCGTATCATTGCTTTTTGTTGTTTTTGATTGCTTTCATTGTCCTCATTTGTAAATTGCTTTGGATAAAAGTGTCTGCTAAATGACTAAATGTAATGTAAATGTTTATGCATACACAACCATTAGTATTTTTATGTCTCTTTTGCTCACCATGGCTGCATTCATTTGATCAAAAATACATTCATATTCTGAAATATTTTACAATTTTAAATAAATAAGTTTGCATTCCCTTTTTATGTTTTTTATGGTGTGTTGCTTCCTGGATTAATGTTTGCATGTTTTTGTGATAGTTGTTCACAAGTCTCTTTTTTTGTCTTGAGCAGCGAGTAGTGATGCTCCCTGTTCATCAGAAAGTTCTATGCAATGTTGTTTTTGGAATATATAAATACATATAATTACATTTAGACCACTTGCTATCGGGATGTAAAGAGACATTCAACCAGCATAACAAAAAATGTTTCTGAAGTCAATTACCTATTGCATCTTTAAAACAAATTTCAGTTTGCTTCTTTACTCAGTCTGATATAGCAAACCAGCTCCCAGATTATCTCCGGCTCCGCACCAGCCGTCCACAACCAACGAACAGAGGGCAGGCTGAGAGCCGTGACGTAGACGCTAAGCGCCGAATTTAAGATTGTAGTTTAGGTTAAGGAAATCACGGGATGCTATTCGCTCTGTTGTGGAGAATATTCCCGGCATTTGCCAACTGCAGCCCGAATAAGAAGAGTGTTTGGTTCACATTTTGATTGGAGGTGATGTTGTGGCCCTACTCACAATAGGTTTTGGGAAAAGTTTAATTTATCAAGCGTTACCGATCGTCAGCTAGAAACAGGTCAGTGTCTCCTTTCTTTTCCAGTCCTTGAATATTGCCACGTCATGCTGTAATCTTGCAATTAAGTTGCAGCATTTCCGACAGACTCGAAATTAATGAAGAGCTGTGTTTAACAGAACTAAGTTAATCCTAACTTTGACAATTGGCTGCAAATATTTTCTTGTTTGTCTCTACTATCATATATTAGTTTAGATGCACTAATTGTGCCGAGGATGTGTAGATTTACTTCACATAATCTGCAAAAGTCGTTCACAGCCATCTTCACTCCGATATTTCGCTGGTTTTGTTTTCGCCGCATACCTGTGTTTACAGCGGCAGTTCGAGGCGGCTGAGCCGGTGCATAACATACATCATAACCAAACATTATGTGATTGGCTTACGGTACACCAATTATTTTAAACTTCAGACAAGCACCCCACAAGAAAGTAAACATTTTCAATCTTCCAGACTCTGTCTAGTTCATTAAACTGTGTGTTCATGCAGGGCTTTTGTTTTTTTGTGTCCAGAAGCTCTTCTTCACTAGAGATGAGGTAAACAACGTTGTTAAAACGCATGATTTATTAGGCTATCGATTTGCTTCTTTTCAAGCTATCACATTTAATTTTCAAATCCGGTCACAATTGAAAGTCGAACTCAGAAATAATGTATCCATCAGACAGGCAAAAATATAAAGTAATAATAAATAAGTAAATAAATAAATTAAAGTAATGGAGCAGCAGTCAAATCATTCAGCAGGACAACGTGATTTTTATCCTGACTGTCTGCGGGGTTGCAGGCAGTGCCCACGTCAATGCTGTTTACATTCGGGTCCAGCCGGGTTCGAAAAATAAATGCCATCGACCCGACCCAGGTCAGAATCAGGTCTAATTTCATCGAGGTTGTCTCGGGTCGGGTCTTTCTTTAAAAAATATTTATACACGCCGGGTTCGGGTAGGAAATGATCTGGGTCGATTCAGGTTGGGTACAGATTTTAGGACCCGAGAAGACCTCTAGTCCCAGCACTCTCCTTCACCACATGCAAAGAGGATATGTTTGCAGGACATATGGAGACTGCAGTCATTCTTTCATGTGTTCAGACCCAGGATTGGTTTGAAGCGATCAACCTGAAAGCCGCATGACTTTCATGTCTTGATCTTACCTGGTCAGGCCTTACCTCAACTTAGCTATCTAGACAACTAGCACAGCGATTTGGGTCTGGGTTCAATTGAGAAAAGAGCAAGCTCCCCCCCTGTGGAGAGCATCACTTTTCTTGGTATGGAGTTGGACTCAGTCAAAATGACAGCTTGTCTCACAAACCGATTTGAAGCCGGTTTCATCCGCTGGTTCAGGGCAGGCATGTGCTCTTCTGGATGGACAACGCAATGGTTGCGTACATAAACCATCAAGGGAGAGGATGCTCTCATCGTATGTCACACCTCACCCACCATCTCCTCCACGGAAGTAAAAAATTGCTCAAATCACGGCATATTCCCCTTTCTCAGGAAGGGGGAACAATTTATCTAGATCCCTGGACCCTCCACATGTAGCTTCTTGACTGGATGCAGCAGATTTTAGTGGTCTATCACAGGCATTGATAGACATTATCACTCAGGCTAAAGCTGTGGGCCATGGTGGAGCCGCTGGGTCGACAGGCAGAGGCGGAGTCTGGGTCTTGGAGGTTGAAGACGGAGACCGGGGATCCCCCGACCACAGTGGAGTTGGAGACAGACCCGAAGCAAGTCTGCTCCACAGATGGAAAGCTGAGGATGAGCTGAGGGACTGGCAGGATGCAGCAGTGGGGCAGAAGATGGCAGATGGCTCATAAGAGGAGGTGGGAGAGGGAGGCTGGGTGGGTATTCATGACAGACAGTGTTTTCTGGGTAGGGTTATGCAGCCCACACACACAAAGCGCAACTCCCAGCACAGAGAGCGCAGCGGATAGGGGAACTACCTCCTTGGTCAGGACGGGACAGACAGACAGTTCCGAGGTGAATGCCACGCATGCGTAACCCAGCCAACAATAATGCAACTCCCATTACCGGAATTGTCTCTGACAGGGGAACAGCCTCCATGGTCGTTTCAGGACAAACAGAGAGTTCATAAATGGCCTTCTTGGCTATAACAGGACAGGCAGAGATTTCAGACAATGATGAAAGAAGTTGATATCTGTGGATGTAAGAATAAAAGTCTATTAAATCCTCCTGCCTCAGCTCACCCTCAGCGGTGGTACAGTGGGTGGGGCTTTTCTCTGCGCCCTCACTTTTCACTGTTTCATCCACTGTCATGTGTGTTGTTGCTCTAGCACCTGGTCAGACGATCGATGAGGCTCTGGCTCCGGGGTGATCCTCAGTTCTGTCGCTCTTTCTGGCGATGGCTCATCGGTCGCGACGGGCTTTGGCTCTCCCTCTGCATTGGGCTCTGACTGACGCTCTGCACAGCGGGATGATGGTTGGCTGGACTCTGGGCCTGGAGTGGGGCTGGTGTTGTTGTCGGTGATGACCACCAAGCGGCGATCCACAGAACATTAGCACCCACTAATGTTCCCTCAAGGACATTCCCCAGACAACTGTGCACTTGTAGCAGTGTTCAGTTAGCGTGTAAGAACGTAATCAGGCATTCGTCCAGGAAGGTGGTCAGATGGGTGAGATCCAGGAATTCTTCCACATGCTCTTCGAGGGCAAAGTAGGTAAAAGTGATCCACAGAGAAACGGAAAACAAAAACACTTTTATTTAACAAAAATAAAAAATAAAAGGGGAAATCATGGCACTTTTGTTTCTTTCTGGTTGTTTATTCTGTCATGGAGCTGCTAGATTGAAGATAGACAGAAGGCACACAAAGAAGAAGTTAAATTCAAATAGGGTATTTATTCCACAAGACACAGGTAATCCATTACCAGCACATGTGAGGTACAAACATCAATAACCGACCAACTCAAACTGAAAAGAGAGAAACTTAAGTACACAGATCAAATGAGGATATTTAATGAGAGACACCTGAACATAATGATGAACTAAAATCAGGAATCATGACAACAAACAAAAGAGAATGATCCAAACTCAAAGTCCAAATAAACAGAACCCATAACAACATAGGCCAAATTCCCTTAATAATCTATCACAATGATTACAACCAAATAATAAGCCCAGAACATACCAAGCTGACGCCGATGAACTAGTGGGCAACGAAAGAAGACTGCATGGTTGGCTCACGTCAGCAGTGTCTGGGTCCAAAGTTGCCCTGACACACCAAGCCGACGCTCGACACCCGACGGCCAAGTAGCATATCCGTTCTGCGCCTTTCTCGTGCACTGGTTTGCCAGCTGAATGGCCAATCAGAATGATCAGATGGCCCAACTGACCGACGAGCTCCAACGCCAGCCAAAAAAAAGCAGACGAGGACCAACTTCAGCCGACGGTGTGGAACGTACTGACAAAACTTAGTCTCTCCAACTAACAAATACTGCCCGACGGCCGACTTGTTGTGTTCCAGGCTTGATATCCACCAAAATATTGTTGGGCTTCGCAAATTAGAAAGTGGGTGTAAGAAAATACAAAGAATTGAAAATTCCACCATTGGGGCAATAATTAAGAATTTCCAAGATTTGTAAGATTTTGTCTATCAAGGTAAGGAGGATAGTTTGAGTGGTCAAAGACTCTTTAAGGATCACAGATGGAGAATTGCATAAAATAGTTGAGTCTCAGGGTCACAAAGCCTCAAAAAAAAAAAATCTAACAGTACCACGTTGTTTGGGAGGGTTTAAAAACTTCACAAGAATAAAATGCTGTCATCCAAAAAAAACTCCATTCAATCTATTCGTTTGCTAGACTACTATTGGAACAAACCGTTTTATTGTCAAATGAAACTAAAAAAATTAACATTTTAGCAACAAACACTCAAGATGGGTTTGGTGTGCACAGGGATAAACAAATATATTGACATATTAAATATACTGCTGTTTTTTTACGTTGTGGGCCTATTTTATCTGTCGGAGATCCTGGACATCTTGTTCAGATACAAGGCATCATAGATTCTATACCAATACCTATATGGATTCTATGCCTACGGATATACAATCTAAATCTGACTGCTCTGCAAGAAACCTAATAATGGACTAATGCTGGATCTTCCAACAGGATAATAATCCAAAAACAAACATCAAAATCAAAACAAAAATGGGCACAAAACCAAGCTTCTTCCATGGGCATCCCAGTTCCCTGACCTGAACCTTCCACTGTAAAAATGTCAGGCGGTTTCAACTAATTATTATTTAGTAACTAGTCCCACAGAAATTTTACGTTCAGTCAATTTCTGACTTCAAAGAGTTGCCTGAATTGTTATTTTTTGTTGGCTTAACCTTTACTGAAATTGTATAGTGTACGTGTTTTTATTAGTTTAGTCAACATTAGCATAGCTAATTGTTATTTACAGTATATAGAAAATGAGTGGGGTGAACTGAAGAAGAGAAGCACCAACATGGACCTGGAAATCCGAAGGGTCTGGAGTGATTATGTAAGAAGAAATGGTCTCTGATCTGTTGTCAGATGTTCTCTAATTCTAATCTTATCAGACATTAGAGCTAAGACTCAGAGGTGTTATCTTGGCAAAAGGAGGTTGCAATTTTTTTTGGCTAAAAGGGTATGATTAATTGTGGCCAATGTGTATAAGAGAAAAAAAATATTTCAGATTGAGATTACCCCCATTTTAAATTGTTATACTCCAGTGAAAAGTGAGTTTTGTCATTTTTTTAAGATAAAAGATCAAAAGGATTAACAATGCATCACTTTCACAGCCGCCTTTGATTATTTTTACCAAAAGTATGAATCATTTTGAGCACAAATTTGTATATGTACTGTATATACAGTATATGCACAATGTAGTTTTGATAACTTACTCCTTCATGTGTGTATGTTTTGACTACACAATCAAATATCCCTCTATACACAGCCTGGGTCTGCAAGCGCACCTATGACCAAAATAAAGGCATCAACTGCATTAGTAGTGTCAGTGACTGAAAACCAGCAAATTACACATACTTCAAATCTATTATCAAAGAAACTTACCTTTACTGTGTCCAAAGGGTGTCCAACAACTAAACCAACAGCACCTGACACCATATATGATTAACCATTTGTGAATCATTGAACAGTTTGCAGTCTGATATTATGAAACATTTATAAAAAAGTAACAGAGTAATGACTATATTTCTTACAAGCTTGTACAAAGAGTAGTGCAGCTGTACCATTTGTGAAGAAATCATAGACTTCAATATAGCCTACTACAGGCAAAATCTTTTTTTTTCATGCACTGGTCAATTTTTTAATTTTGGGATCCATATTTCCATATCTTGTTTGTTTTTAGACTAGTCAAGAAAATCTAAAATACACATTTAAGTGATATGTTATTACACGTTGTCTATTTGTGTCTGCAACTCTTCACAATACATATATTAAAAACGCATATAATATGCGTTCAAATGTTCTGAAGGTTTTTACAAACAGATGAATTGGTGAAAGTTCACCGGTTTTATATTGGACTTTTTTATCATTATTATTATAATCAAAATTAATCAAGAAAGCTGAATCTGCATTATACGATGGTCAAATTTGTCTTCTGGAAATGCAGATTAGTGCATATTTAATTAGATGCCACATTTTAATATTTAATCATAACATTTCAGATAACTTGCAATAAAAAATGTCTTAATGTTATCAACTGGGGAAAGTATGGTGAAAGCTATTAGTTAAATGTTTTCTTAGATGTGGTCTTGCCTTAATGCTTGCTATCAGTACTGATAGGCTACCAGTGTTTAACGTACATATTCATACACTATAAATAATATTATGGTACTAACGTGATGTGCTTAACTTCTTAGTTAATGGCTGATAAAACCGAGCTGATTCAAAGTCATCTATTAGCAAATGTTTTTCCCTTTTATTTCAATCCAGACATGCTGAGAATTCCAAAGTTAATTGTTAAGAATTACCTGAAATCCATCCTGCGACGAACTCCACAAACGGCATGGCACATTTATTAAACTCGTAAAATACACCAATAATAAAAATAAAATAAAAACTCTTCTTCAGTTAGTCCCAGGTGAAATATGTGTTATGCGTGAAGAGCTCGTGCAGTAGGAAACTAATGAATGGCTCGCTGCCAAAGTTCAGACGCAGCGCTCTGATATGAACCTCAGCAAGACACAGAAATGTTGTTTCTATAAAATGTTTTAAGCAAAAACTTGGATTTCACGACAAAGGATGACTGTGTCCACTTTGTACGGAAATCATCTTGCTTCAGTAAATCTGTACTGTCATGAGAGCGACTGCAATGACTCTAGCCTTTTAACAACACGAATCTGCATTTTTGGAAGAAACGTACTGTTGCTAAAAAGTAGCAGAGAGAGAAAGAGGGGCTCTTAGGAGTTTGTTTGGTATCAACAGCTGCTTTACTACCATCTGGTGGTGATAATGTACCTTGTCAGATGTTTATAATGCTGCGCTCAACTATTATTTCCTAGATAGTTTCAAAACTGATCTTAAAACGGTATTCTCTTTACAAGGGATAATTAAAAAAATATAAAGCAATTGTACAATATCACCGAAATACAGATAAATTGTATTTTTTTTTCATTCTTTGTCGCATGGTTTATTGGTAATAAAGTGGATCTTACATCAATTACATGCTACAATTTACAGCATAATTTTCACATTTGCATTGTATTAACATTTTGCGGTTTAAACATAAAGAAAACATAATAATTACATTAATAATGCATAATCATTGCATATACGTCCTCACTATCAAATAAATATTTTCATATTGGAGAGAATCAGATAGATAGAAAGAGATTTATATTTCATCTAAACACTGTACTGCATGTTGATTGTTTTTACAACATTTTACTGCATGTTTTAACATAACATCCATCTATTAATAGAACTCGGGATCAGTTCTGACATGATTCCTATAGGTTCTATCAACGTAATGACACAAAGATCTGGGAGGGTTCTTGGGACATCTTGACTTGTTCCTGGTCTTTAAAGCGAGGCCCCAGTCCTTCAGGAGCTGAGAATGAGAACCTCTGGAGGAGGGAAGTGAAGAACAGGAAGAGTGTATTTCGTGCCAGCTGCTCACCCAAACATGACCTTTTCCCTGGACAAATTGAAAGGTAGGACACATGCACGTCATCTTACATTAACACATCATTTATAAGCGTGAGTGAAATACAATGAAAGTCTACCTGCCGAAAATGCATAAAATGCTTCACGTTTCCTAAAATTCCTTCGGTCATCTAGGAAGTGTTCAGGATAAAACTGATCTGGTTTTTCCCATTGTGATGGATCCTTTAGCACAGAGGAGAGATTACAGATGACCAGAGTGCCCTTGTGTGAAAGGAAACAGAGAGAAAAAACTCAAATATATACAGCCATATATGTAATATAATGCCGGAGTTTGTATTTTCATCAGCACAAGGCCAAACGTCCATTTCTATGAATTAAGTTCTCTTGTAAAAAATCTTTTGCATACTTTTACAATGAGTACTTATTATAGAAATAATATACTTTAAAAGAATATGTTTAAGTGTGAACTGAATGAGATGTTCTCAGACACTTAATTGCATGTTATTTACAACTGATGAAAATATATTATAGTTAAAATGTATATTAAAGGCAACAAATTAAATAATATTTTTTCCACCTAATAGGCCATAAGTAAGCATCTTTATATGTATTTTACAGTGACTAAGTGAGTGACTTCAGTAACTTCTGTGTGTACTGCCGATTATACTAACAAATATTAATGGTAATCTAAAATATATTTGAATTATTTATATTTTATAGTTTATGTCATATATTTAAATATATTTGTAGTTGCATATTTGTAAAGGTAAAATTGCGACATATATTTAACATATATAACATTTAAATGTAATAACACACTCAGTTAAAATTATAATCAAGTACATTACAGGTGTTTTATGTTAGTCAACACATCAGAATAAGGGGTTCTCTTTAAAGCTGGAAAAATCACTAAAACATAATGATTTAAAATGTACTTTAAAGTAAAACTTTCAATTTGAAACTATTTAAGTGTACTTAAGTGAATCATGACAATTTAATTAATATTATATTATCTGAAAGTCCAATTCTTTAAAATGTACTTTTAAGGATTGTTACAACTACAAGTGCACCTTCAATACAATTAAGTGCACTTCTTTTTCACAAGGGGTTTTAATATCTGTCAGGTTTTTCAAATTCATATGAATGATCCACTTATTACCAATATTGATATAAATCAATTCATTATCAGGATCATTAAAAACATTTAAACACTTTTCCATACAAACCTTGTTCAAGTTTGCAATACTGTACGTACCCAATGTAATTGACAAATTACCAAAGCAAATAAATACAAGCAAAAGCAATTAACTCGAAGGAGAAAACAATCCAAGAAGTTCTACCATGGCAAATTTCATCAGAGCAACAACAGTACAACAACAGTACAACTGAGCAGAAGTACTTTGGGAATGAAGTATCCAGCCAGTACTGAGTCTCGACTTGTCAGACGGGGTGCAGTCAGAGGGAAGATGTTGGTCACTCTCTGAGTTTCATGAAGAACTGCATCTGTATAAGGCATACTGGCTCGGTCTACTAAACATGGCTGCCGCCACTTCCCAATTACACAGTCGACCTCATCTTGAACTTTCTCTGTGAAAAATAAAATCATACAAATTAGTGGCTATGTTAACAACCACATATAGTACAGGTTATTGTGACACACATCATGAATTATATTAATACCACCCCCCCCAACAAAAAAATAAATACAAAAAATTTACTCATCCTCAGGCCATCCAAAGATGAAGATAATTTTTTTTCTTCATCAGAACAAATTTGGGAAAATGTAGCATTACATCACTTGCTCTCCAATGGATCCTCTGCAGTGAATGGGTGCCGTTAGAATGGGAATCCAAACAGCTGATAAAACATGATATTAATCCACACCGCTCCAGTCCATCAGTTAATGCCTTGTGAAGCCAAAAGCTGCATGTTTGTAAGAAACAGAATCATTCAGATGTTTTAAAATGTTGCTTCCAGCTAAAATTATGAGTCTGTAATGCTTAATTCAGTGAAAAAGTTATCTCCTCTGACCCATGAGAGAAATACGCATATCAATCATCATTAACAAGCGAAAACAGTCCAAAACAGTTCTAAACAAATATGTTGGTGTATTTTGATGTGCGACAACAACAGGGCATTGACCATTTCACTGGAGGAACCATTATTATGGATTATAGACTCATATTTTAGCCAAAAGTAATTGTTTTAATGTAAAAATTTCCTTACAAACATGCCACTTTTCACTTCACAAGTTGTTAACTGATAAACTGTAGTCGGGTGGATTACTTGTGGATTATTGTGATGTTTTTATCAGATGTTTGGACTCAAATTCGGACGGCACCCATTCACTGCAGAGGATCCATCGATGAGTCAGTGATCTAACGCTAAATTTCTCCAAATCTGTTCTAAAGAAAAAACAAATTCATCTACGTGTTGGATGGCCTAAGTGCGAGTACATTTCGAGCAAATTTTAATTTTGGGCTAACTATTCATTTAATAAGTCTATTTCTATAAATCTATATGGTGATTTCACAGAACAGATGTTTTCCAATTCACTTACTTTGGATGTTGGGGTACTTGATCATTAGAAGTAAAGCCCATCGTAGGGTGTCAGTCATGGTTTGTGTCCCAGTCTTAAGCAAGTCCACAGTGATACAGGCAAGGTTATACCCAGTGAAAGCAGCCTCTGTATCCTTCCGTCTCTAAAACAAAACCATGATTCAGACACACTGGACCAGATTTAAAACTCATTTTGCCAAAGCATAGCAGAGCTTATGATTGATATTCATACTGATTTAAAGTCAACATGAAATCATAATCTGCTCTCTTAATGCATGTTCCTGTTTTCATTGTGTACCAAAGAAAGACCATTTTTATTTGTCTTATCAAATATATAACCTATATAACTTTTACTTTACAACATATAACTTTATGTTTAAAACAACTATCCTTTCTGTCATTTTTCAAACCCTAAAATGGGTAGTGAATGACATTTCATGTTGACTTTCGATGAAAAAAAAACTGATATTATAATGCTTGCCATAGAGTACTTTTGGAATCAATAAATAATCAGTGAAAGAGTCTTCACTGTCTTACCTTATCTATCTCTCCAATGTAGGAATCTATGAAATCACGATGATCAAAAGGATCCCAATCCTTCTTATGTTTCTCAATTTGTTTCTTAATGAAGGCTGATAGCTTTGCATAGTTTAATAAAGCTGTCTTATGTGGTCCATAGAAACGTTTGACAATCCCAGGAAATGCATTGTAAAACTGAACATATATTAAAAACAGAAAATTTGCATTAACATCATCTTATTTCACATAAGATGAAAAGATATAGCCTGCCGCAAACCATGTCAACTCATTTACAAAACAATAGCTTAAATAAGTGTATTCGAAAAAACATAAACTCTATATTTCACAGAAGAAAAAGTGAAAAAAGTACCTGAATTTGTGGAATATTTTCTATGAACATGGAGTCTGAATTGAGAAGTAGGTTCTGGAAGTCAGTGAAGTTGTCATCAAAACGCTTCCCAAACACAAAACATCCAATTACATTAACTGTGGCATTGTTTAGGATGTCATGAGGGTTGAAGGGGCTTCCTGTCAAGTAATATTATTGTTACTTTCAGCAAAAAATGGGGTTTGGAACAATATATAAATAAATGATGTAAATAATGTAATTTAATTAAAAGTTTAAATTTGCAGCACTCTGTAGTGGATTTGGCAAAATACCAGAGACATGGCAAAATACAGCACCGCACCTAGCTCTTCCTCAAAGCTCTGACACAGACAGATGCATTCTTGTTGAATGTGATGCTCCAAAGCTTTTTTGCCCTCTGCAAAGGCCTTCAGGTGAAAGGCAGTAAAATGACGCTGCTTCCTCCACTTGTATCCACTGCTTAGAGAAATGCCTGCTCAAAAATGTTTTTATTTGCTTATTCATGGAGTGACTGGGTTTTGATGTCAGAAATTCATTCAGGTAAATTTTGTGGTTCTTATAAATAATTCTGACACACAAGAAAAACTAGGCTCACCATTTCCTTGAACTACTTCTTTAAAGGGAGGAGATATGATCCGGTCCAGAAAGTAGTCTCCTTGTGTCACCAAAACCTCCTTAACCCATTCATATCCAGACACTAGCACAATCTTGTCATAGCCTACTCTGAGGCTGAAAATGTTGCCAAACTTTGCAGCCACCTGCATGATCAGCAAATTACATACATTCCATACATCTCTTCCACTGACTTTTATTGTATTAAAATATGAATAATGTGCATTGACAAGCCTTTATGGCAAGCTAAAATATAATGTCTCTATGTTAGTGGCTCTATCATTTCGTTAATGGTTCAATTTGGTGTTGCAGTTGCTATTTTTTGGTGTTGTGGTTATGTGTCAAACATCAAAATAAGTGTACTTTAAGCATTGAGACAATTAAGACAATGATTTCAAATGTACATTTATTTGACATGCACTTTTTAAAAGTCTACTTAAACATGTCATGTAGGCTAGCCTACTCTAAGAACACTTCTGTGTGGCCTTTCATTTCATATTAGTTACAGTTTAAGATTTTAAGTATAGGCCTATATGATGACTTCAAAATCCTAACAACCTAACACACTAACTGAGAGATAAAAAAAAAAAATCAGTGTTTTCACCACTCATGTCTTTACACAATTGTTTCCAGCGCAACTGCAAGAGCTTGTGTTGACATAAACACTATGCTGACAAAAGCTTCTCTGTTCCCACGGTTGCACTGCGCCAGTCTGTGATTTAAATATGGACATTAAGAATATCATAATGGCTTCAGAAAGCATATTTGTGAGCTCTTCTTTAACGCATGTGAAAGAAATAAGATTGAAACTTGTACCTCGTCCATCGCACGACAGTTGAAACCGACAAAAACGTTGCCAAGAAATGGTAAACTCCATGGTCCTGGTGGGAAGTTCGGCGCATTCTTACTTTTCCAAAAATCAAAAATTAGTAACGATATGAGAAGAAGTCCCAAACAAATCTTGACGTCCAAGACATTCGGTAGGCCTAATGACATCAAAAGCATGGTGTTGCTCTGGGCAGTGTTTGCTTCCAAAGTCCATTCAAGTTCATGTGTCGCTATCTGCTGTATACCATCACAGACCTTGTCAAATAAACAAAACGTAAGTTATTTGAAATATTAAGTACTGATTTTTTATTTTAAAAAATGTATAACATCACGTGGCATCGAATAGCAGTTACAACTTTGAAAGAAAGAAAGAAAGAAAGGTTAATATTCATCAAAAAATTTGATAAAAACATTACTGGTGTGCATCTTGAGGGAAAATAATGAATCTGACATATTCTAAGATCACTAAAGTACAAGTTTCTTTCAGGTGAAATTACCCAGACATGAATTTTAGATTGGGACTAGGCTTAAGCCTGGTCTATGAAACCAGGGGTAAAACTGTTATGCTAGATGTGAAGGGTGTCTCAATCACACAGTCTCAATCTATAGAAACTATGGGTGTTCCCCAAATAGTGAGGTCAAAATATACATTTAATGCAGGATCTAGAATTATTAGATTGTGATTAGATTGTGATTGTCAGAAAAAGGCTAAATAAATGAACAAAAACAATTTTTAAAGCTTGGGCTCCTAAACATTAGGTCACTCACACCCAAAGCAGTTATTGTAAATGAAATAATCACAGATAATAGTTTTGATGTACTCTGTCTGACTGAAACCTGGCTTAAACCAAATTATTATATTGGTCTAAATGAGTCTACTTCGACAAACTACTGTTATAAGCATGAGCCTCGTCAGACTGGTTGTGGTGGGGGTGTCTCAACAATACAGGTACATATTATGGAAAAGGTCAATATTTTTTGTCACTCATTTCAGAAAGTGAAACCCATATATTATATAGATTCATTACACAGAGGGAAATATTTCAAGCCTTTATTTCTTTGATTTTTTGAAATTTGGATGATTTTGGCTTACAGATAATGAAAATGTGGGGCAACACAGGTGGGGCAAATGAACCAATAATCAGGAAACAAGATGGGTGGGACATGAGAGCACATGACAAATAGAACCAAACAAGATAAGCCATGTGCTCACACAAAACAAAAACACACGCACATGGCCAGCAAGACAGAATCACTGGCCATGTGCAAAACGGGACACGAACACACAGCTAATAAGGAGACTCATAAGCCGCGTGTTCACACAAAACATGACAAACATGAAAGCGCGCAGCCGAAAAACAAGCTGTGTGCAACAAAATGAGCCCAATCCGCGTGCAGAACAAAACAAATCAAACGGACAGAGGAGCGCACGGCCCACGCGAACTCGAGACCGCACGCTCCCACAGCAAGACCAAACCTGGAGCATGAGTGTCCGAACCCCGACACGAAAACAGAACTGAGCCTGAAACAAGACAAGAGTGCCAGGATCCGAACACTACGCTCCAACATGAAACAGAGCACGTAGACAAGGGAGCGCACTGCTCGAGCACACTTAAAGCCGCGCCCTCATCAGAAAACAAGACAAGAAGGGAGTATCAGGGCTCTGTCACAAAACCATGAATAAACTAGACCCTGACACTACTCCTCCCCTAATAAGGACACCAAAAACAAGACTAGCACAAACATGAGAACACAAGACAGAAAGGGGTCAACAAACAGAGACAAGGAAGGGTGGGAGGGAGGGTAGTCAAGCCAGAGCCAGTAAATAAGCCCAGGAAGTCTTTAGGATGGTCCAGGGTGGGATGGGAGGGTTGAGCCAGGGAGGCTCAGACAGTCCAGAAGTCCTGGAACGAGGCCATGACGGAGCCGGAGGGATGGACCAGCGGGGCTCCAGCAGTTCAGGAGTCATGGCTGAAGGCCAGAGTGGAGCTGGAGGGACGGACCAGTGAAGCTCCAGCACATCTGGAACCCCGACAGGAGCGGCTTCGTCAGCCACTGCTGGGGGCACTGCAGCTCCATCGATCGCCGCTGGGGTTGCTGCAGCTTCGCCAGCTACCACTGGGGGCACTGTAACTTCTGCAGCTTCCAAGAATTTATACTGTGTGGATGGTCGTTTATTGAAACTCAAATGTAAATATTCTAATATTTTGAGAAACAGATTTTTGACTTTCATTAGCTGTAAGCTCTAATCATCAAAATTAAAACAAAAAAAACATTTGAAGTGTTTTAATTGACATGTAATGAATCTAAAATATATGAAAGTTTCACTTTTTGAAATAAGTTACAAGAAAAAAATATTTTTTCACCATATTCATTTTTTTTTAGATGTACCTGTATATAGTGACATTCTCAATGTTACTCAGAAAACAGTTTAACTCATTCTGCTTAATACTTTAAGCTCAATACTTCTTCTTAATGTTACAATATCATAAATGCAAAATAAATCTGTCCTATCTCTTGCTCTGGCTATTGTGTATAGACCGCCAGGGCCATATACAGATTTTCTAAAAGAATTAGCAGATTTCCTCTCAGACTAATTGATTAATGTTGATAATGTGCTGAAATTGTCGGAGATTTTAACATTCATGTTGATCATACAAAGGACGCGTTAGGACTTGCGTTTACTGACTTAATAAACTCTTTTGGTGTCAAGCAAAACGTCACCGGCCCACACATCATTTTAATCATACGCTAGATTTAATTATATATTGCATGGAATTTATATTACTAATATAGATATCGTACCTCAAAGTGATGATGTTACTGACCATTTGTCCAGCTATAGACAGCCTCTAAAAGCTGCCAGGACCGATCCTCTAAGCACCGGCCCCTTACGGTCCCTCCTGCAGGTGGTGAGCCTACGGGAAGGCGGCCCCACATCGCTCCTTCGGGCTGAGCCCGGCCGGACCCCGTGGGGAGAGGCCCGGCCACCAGGCGCTCGCATACGAGCCCCAACCCCGGGCCTGGCTCCAGGGTGGGGCCCCGGCTGCGCCATGCCGGGCGACGTCACGGTCCTTGTTTTTGTGTCCATCATAAGGGGTTTTTGAACCGCTCTTAGTCTGACCAGTCGTCTAGGACCTGTTTGCCTTGGGAGACCCTACCAGGGGCACATAGCCCCGGACAACATAGCTCCTAGGGTCATTCGGGTACTCAAACCCCTCCACCACGTTAAGGTGGCAGTTCAAGGAGGGGTCAGCAATATTGTATTTTATTTTTAAAGAATGCATAAAATGTATTATAAATTCTTGTAAACTTAAAAATGATATATCTCTGGTAATTTGCTGAAATAAATTTGCATTACAAGAATACATTGCATTAAAATATAATAAATTAGAACACAGTTATTTAAAAAAATGATTAGTTAACTGTATTTTTGATCAACATACACATAAACAGCCTTTGTGAGTATTTGTTCAAATCTAGAAAGCATTACCAATTTTAAAAACAATTACGATATAATACTTCATGAAACATGATCCACTATATATATATATTATTTATATTTCTTGAAATGTTATAACATTCCTTGAAAGATAATCAGTGTTAAAGACAACTTGACTTTTTAAACATACGCTCTATGAACAGCATTTGTGTGGGAGTTTGCTCAGTGTGAAGAAAGCACATTTCAGATGGTTGCATCACAACCCTTTTGAGATCCTTATATGTATCATGCATAAGTTACTGCGTTTAAATTCTCATAACATGAATTGAAAAACCTTGGTTAATGACAAATGGACAAGTTTAATGAATAAATTGAAGATGAATTGTCTTTACATTTATTTACATTTATTCATTTAGCAGACGCTTTTATCCAAAGCAACTTACAATTAAGGAATACAATAAGCAATACATTATGAAGAGGCAAACAGACATAGGAAGTGCTTGTAACACAAATTTCTTGGCATTGTTCAAAACAAATTCTAGCCAGACGGTGAGAGTTTAGGGAAAAGAGAGAAAAGTTAAGATTCTTTTTTTTTTTTTGAAGATGAAGTCAAGTGATGACGGAAGAGATGAGTTGTCAGGTGTCGCTTGAAAATTGTCAGGGATTCAGCATTCCAGATGAGGGTGGGAAGTTCATTCCACCAGCAAGGACCGGTGAATGAAAACGTTCTGGTGAGTGATTTTGTGCCTCTCTGTGATGGCACCACGAGGTGTCACACACTCGCAGATCTCAGACCTCTGGAGGGGAAGTAGATTGTCATAAGGGAGTGGAATTAGGCGGGTGCTGAGCCTGTGGTTGTTCTACTGTATATGCAAGCATCAGTGTCTTGAACTTGATCCAAGCTGCAACTGGTAGCCAGTGCAAGGAGACAAAGAGAGGTGTGACATGAGCTCTTTTGGGTTCTCAGAAGACCAGTCGTGCCACTGCATTCTGAATCATCTGTAAAGATTTGATTGTGCATGATGGAAGTCAAGCTAGAAGAGCACTGCTGTAGTCCAGTCTAGAAATGACAAGGGCCTGGACAAGAAGTTGTGCTGCATGCTGTGTAAGGAAGGGCCTGATCTTTCTGATGTGGTGCTATGCAAACCTGCAAGATCGAGCAGTCTTTGCAATGTGGTCTTTGAAAGTCAGCTGGCCATTGAAAATTACACCAAGATTCCTGACTGAACTTGATGGGGTAATTGTAGAAGAACCTGGATGGTGAAATCATGCTGTAGAGTTGGAGAGGCCGGGAAGACAAGAAGCTCAGTCTTTGCCAGGTTGAGCTGTAGGTGATGTTCTTTCATCCATGCAGAGATGCCCGCCAGGCAGCCTGAGATCCATACAGCTACCGTTGGATCATCTGGTCGAAATGAGAGATAGAGCCGTGTGTCATCAGCATAGCAATGGTATGAGAAACCATGTGCCTGTATGATGGGACCCAGTGATGTAGTGCATGTGGAGAAGAGGAGGGGTCCAAGAACCGATCCCTGATGAACCCCAGTGACCAGTTGATGTTCTGTGGATACATCCCCTCCCAGGCCACCTTGAAAGACCTAACATTGAGATAGGATTCAAACCAGCAAAGTGGAATCCCTGTGATGCCCAGTGATGAGAGAGTGGTCAGGAGGATCTGATGATTGACAGTGTCAAAAGCAGCAGATAGAGCCAACAGAATGAGAACTGATGATTTGGAATCGGCTTTTGCAATTCGCAGGGCTTCAGTGACTGAGAGTAGCACAGTCTTAGTTGAATGTCCACGTCTGAAGCCTGATTTGTTAGCATCCAGTAGGTTATGCTTTGACATAAATTAGGATAACTGGTTGAAAACAACTCGTTCAAGCGTTCTGGCTATGATTGGAAGGAGAGAGACAGGTCTGTAGCTATCTGTAAGTGAAGTGTTTAATGTAGGTTTGTTGAGCAGTAGGGTTACCCGAGCCTGCTTGAATGCAGTTGGGAAGGTGCCTGTCTTTCCAGTGCACTGTATGAATACACTTTAATCTTCTTATTGGAAGTCCACGTTTTCTGTTTGTTTGATAGTTCAGTTTCTTGTTTGTTCTTTGTTTTATTTCACAGGCATAGGATGCAAGACAATAGTGATGGCACCAAAGAGACACATATGTTCATATGTCCAATAAGACCATTTAATATTTTAAAGAGCCCAAACAAATTAGTCTCTGGCAACTTACAGTATATACTGTAATATAATTAAATACTTAAAAAAAACTTTAACCCTTCCCTTGGTCCTAAGAAAGAGCCAAAGAGTTTGACCCTCTTTGCACTGCCCTCTAGTGGTCAGTGTAGTCTGATTTTTGTGACAGTAACTTCATCTTTTGCAGAATTAATAAAAAAATATGACAGGCTCAGTTAAAATTTCACAATTTTCATCACCCTTGTACTTTCTTCTTAAATAGTCCAGTGGAGTAACAACTTTAATTTTTAAAAGTCAAAATATTCCACATTGTTCTTCAGTTAAAGCAATTTTACATGTAAAATATCAGTTTCACATTAATTATGATGTACAATGACTTAATCCAATTAGGCGAATGGTTTCTGTGATCTGTTCTTTTAGAATGTAATTACCGCTAAAAGGGCAGATTGTTTTACGGCAGGAACGAATGCACATGTAACAGCAATCCACTATAGGACAGTGGTGTGTTTACGAGAGAATTACAATCACAAATGTAGGGGGCTCCAAAGTTGCAAAAATACACAAAACATACAGTTGCTTTAAGATGAGGCCATAAGAGATACATTATATTTATAAATGAAAATGAATGAAAAAATTAGCAAAGTGTTTTAATCTTTTTTTTTTAAGTTCAACATGTTACATTAGAACATGCAAAACTCTTTAATGTCAGCTGTCCGTGCATATGTTCAATCTATACTGGACTGTTTAGATACAGTGCTATCTGATTTGTGGTTTTGCTTATATTCCTTTACGTATTTAAGTGCGTTGAACATTTGAAAAGGGATGTGGGTCATTAAATCCTTTTTGCTTACATCAGCAAGATTGCAGTAGGATTGGTGAGAGATGTAGAGCTATTTTATGAGAAAGAGAGAGAGAGAGACAGACAGAGAGTAAGGAACGAACAGGTGCAGGTTTTCCAGGATACACACTGCAGATGCTCTCTGAAATCGAAAAACAAAAGAAGCTCCCTTCCCTCCCTACACAACTATCCCAAAGGAACTGGCTCACAGCTCTGTGTATTGAGTTCTTCAACATGGTTTTGTTCCATTTTGGCACAAAATGTCCGTGTCTGCGCACACATATACAAATCTTGTATCCTTGTCCACATAGGCTCCACATGATTCCTTCTCGCTGCATTATTGGATAAAGGGAGGGGGCAGGAATGAGGGAGTAATCTTTGATGAGTGTTAAACTCATGCTTTTTCTCCTTTATTTTCCGAGACTGGGGTGTGCAGAGAATAAGGCTGCTTCGATGTGTACAATATTAATCATGTCAGGTCAGTTTTGTTATTAAAAAAACATATTGTTTCAAAATAGTGCCTTAGAGCAAGCCAAAGGAGACCAAAAATTCCGGTGTTATTCGCTTCAATTTATTTTAGCTGAACAAAACACTTTGGTATATGGCTTAATAATGCAAACTGATATTTTTTTATCATATTACTTATATTATCATAATCATAAACACACTGGTTTGCAGCGCAAATAGTTTTACCTTTTTCCGCACTTTGTTATCCTTAGTTTTATCATGACAACTCTTTTAGCATGGTATAGGTATAGATCAGAATATATCTGCTACGCTGCTGAATTGTTGCTGCTGTTGGTTATTGCTGTTGTTGTAGACAGAAACTTGCTACTGCCAATACATATGCTAATACAGTTCTGTGAGTATTTAAGACCTACTGCTGCTGGACAAATAGCATATCAAATAAAATAACCCATAGCAGATTTATATAGGTGGAGCTGGGGAAGGTGGAGGGTTCAGAGGAACTCTGAAAGTGCACTGTGTTAAATGCTCTAGTGACACACCACAACATTTAAATGTAAAGCAGCAAGCACATTGGCTGCAACATGAACCAATCAGCTTGTGCCAAGTAGTTTAACACTGTGAAAATCATCAGTTGCTTACTTCCCCTTTGCAAAATAAGGGGATAGAGGGAATCACTGTTCTGTAGATTATTAAAATAATCTTTGTGTGAAGGAAAAATGGTCAGTTTAAGAACTGTTCACTAAATGGGGCTTTGAGAAACTAAAAACTAAAGGTTCTTCTCTCATCGATGTGAAACATAACCTATTAAGAGTGTATAGGCCTATATGGGGGGGAAATATTAAATTAAGTTATGTATTCAGTTTAAAGATTAAATATAAAATTATATATTCAGTTAATTTGTAAAAGTCCATCCCATACCCACTCGAGTGAGTAACAAGCTGCTCCATGTGTGTCCCATGTTTCTGGTATAATGCCATGCGGGCTTACTGTCAGAATTGATTTATGAAGGTCTCAAAAAAGCTTCTGTGTTTGTCGTTCAATTTGTTTGTTAATTGCTGCAGATAGGAGGCCAGAGGATATAACACAAGAAGGTGCATGTAAGAGGGAAAACGTGTGCAGGCTCGAGAGTGAGAGATCGACGTAAAAAAGACACGAGAATATTGGCGCGAGAGAGAAAGAGAGAAAGAGAGGTGCGCAGTACTGCAGCAGTATCCCTCTCAATGAAGCCTTCTCGGGTCTGTCTGCCTGACTAACTAGTGCTGCAGCGGAGGATAGATAGAGAGAGAGAGAGAGAGAGAGAGAGAGAGAGAGAGAGAGAGAGAGAGACAGACGCGGTGCACAAGCTCACTCCAGTGCTGCAGGACTGGATGAGAGGAACTGAGATCATATCCACACCACCAGCGTCCATCACCGGAGCTACAGATCCATCTCAGCCCGTCACGGCGCTCGCCGGCTGTTAACGGCACTATGGCACAAGCCGCCAAACATCTGCGCAAGAATAAGGATTTAGAGTTGCTCGCCGAACAGGAGCGGAAGGAGAAAGAGGAGGAGAAGGCGAAGAAAAGGAGCCGCTCACGGGATAAAAAGCGCAAGGTAGGGAAGAAAGATAAGTTGACAGCTGATGAAGGGAGGGGGGCAGCACTGAGATATTAATGCTGGGATAGCAGCAGAACACGCACTGCCAGGCATCCGCTGCTGTTTACACGTGCATGTACAGGTGAGGTACTTCCTCTCGTGAAGGTCCGCTGGCACAAAACGGCCCAACACGAGAGTCTGCTGGAATTATCCCAGCAATGGCTTTTATGTTTCATATTATTATAGCTTATATATATATATATATAAATAAATAAATAATGTTCAATTAAAAGAAATTGAGAAGAAATCATTGAAACTGCATTTATTCTAAACACACTGGTGGGCTTGAAAAAAGAGAGAAGATGCAGATCTGTATGTAATGTACCAACAATTCAAACAAAGCGACCTTGCTGAGTTAAAGGGATAGTTCATTCAAAAAAACATTTATTTTCATCATTTACTAATCCTAAAGTTGTTCCAAACTTGTATTAATTAATTTAATACATTTCATCAACCAAAGAGTTGGTGGTCCCCATTGACTTCTATTGTATTTATTACCATGCTCAAAGTCAGTAGGGTCTATTACATGTTTGGTTACACGCATTCTTCCAAATAACTTCTTTTGTGTTCAGCAGAAGAGTTGGAATAACTTAGAGGTGAGTAAAGGATGACAGAATTTATTTTTGGGTGAACTATCCTTTTAAGTATCAGCCTGGCAAGAGTTTGTGATTTAGTACATACACAAATATTATATCAATTACTCAAAAAACTGTGGAGTCAGTTGTTATGATAGAATGTTTACAAATATATTTTGTCTTATATTTATTTAAAAAAGATTATACTTTGTGCATAAATACAACCACAATTAATTCAGTTAAATTAGAATCAGTTATCATATATCTCAAATGATATTCAGTGCCAGAAAAGCATAAGTAGTCTTGTTCACTCACACAGAAGAGCAAGAAACCAGTCTATTTGAACAAATTACATGCGTATAGATACAAAGGATTAAAGGTTTTCTCTCTTAAAATCAAACAGTTCTTCTCTAGAAGCATTTTACACTGGTGTGGTACAGCAAAAGACGTTTACTTCAGTAGAGTTTGTTGCACTTTCAATTTGCTCGTCTGCATGGAGATGCACTGCTGTTTAGCTCTAACACTTAAACCATTTTCACTGCAGAGTTTCATATTACAGCACCTTGCTGCGGAGGGTGCTTGTGTGCCCGGATCTGCGGTGGGATATCAGTAATCCCTCTTTCTCCCTAGATTTCTCCATGTGTTCAATATAGAAATTACTTATCACAAGGCTGTCAGTTTCTTGACTGATTGTCAGTTTCATTATGAGTTGTATGCTAAAAATAAAATATGTATAGAATAATTTTAAGGAAAATATCTATAGGGCTAGTGATTTGTTTCTGATGAAAAAAATGCTTGCTCTTATTTTAATTCATAATCTCTTAATAACAAGTAGTTAACATGCTGACAAATTGTTTTCATGAATTCCGCCATATACATATAGCCAATCTGTACTTTATGTGAAAGAATGCACTATAAAGAGTGTAGAGTGTTTGACATACCAGCAGTGAACAGATTTGTTTTAGCCACACACATATTTATTTTCCTTGTATCATTTTAATATTTATGGTTAGGCATATTTATGGTATATTTTATTCCAGCTCTGAGCCTTGCAGGATAGCTAAAAAGTCCTTTTGAATAACAGCAATTAAATAGCAATTAAATGCAAGGTCTTCCAAAAGGTGTTAGTGGGCTGTCATCATCAAAATTAAGTCTCATCAAGGACTGTATTGCAGTGTTTGCACTGTTTTGAGGATTGAGGATACCTTGTTATACTTATACATAACTTCCCACCAAATTCTTCATAAACAAGGCTATTGAAATTCTCTGCACTATTTTTTCTCATACTCTCTCTCTCTCTCTCTCTCTCTCTCTCTCTCACACACACACACACACACACACACACACACACACACACACACACACACACACACACACACACGCACATGTTGGTTTTATGGTCTGAGGGACTTTCCATAGGCGTAGTAGTTTTTATACTGTACAACAGTATAAGCTGTATGTGCTATTGCCCTACACCTACCCTACACCTAAACTTAGCCCTCACAGGAGACGGTGCATTTCTATTTTCCCTCAAAAAAACTCACTCTGTATGATTTATAAGCGTTTTAAATTATGGGGACACTGAAAATGTCCTCATAAATCACCTTCTCCTTGTAATACCTATGTTATACCCATGTCATTATACAAATTTGTGTCCTCATAAACCACATAAACATGCCCACACACACACACACACACACACACACACACACACACTTAAAGTTCACACATCTTTCCTCCCTAGTGGATTGTCTTTCATTAATTGCACTTGGATACAGTCTCACACTCACACTCTGGACAAAGCCACAATTCTTGCTTAACATCGTATTTGATTCGAGAATCTATGTATTTAAAGTCGCTTATACACCGATGCAATATCTACAATGATACTGTAACTGAGAGAAACAGTTTTTTTTAATCGAGTATAGTTGAGCCAAACTCAATTGTTACAGGTGAGATCATTTCTTCAAACTCAATTTCACACATAATATACTGTTCTTTGCAGTTCTATGCAGTTTGTTATAATATTGTTTAAAAAAAAACTATTTTATATTGTTCTCCCTCACACAAATACACATATATTATGCATTGTATTCAGTTATATTCAAAGATTTTCTTGTATTTGGTCTTGGCTTTTTTTTGTGCTGATCCAGCACTTTTGTGATTTTTCTTTCCATTCTACTTAAGCATGATTTATATGCTAAGTGATGGGATAATTATTGCTTCGCAATTCCTTGGGCAAGACATTTTCACCATCTATGTGTCTTGTCTATCACTGTATACACTGTACCTTTTTATTTTCCACCAACAGTGGTGCATATTTTATTGCAACATGTAATTCACACACACAAAGAATCGAACATAATGGAATATTGGAAAATGTTCTAAAGTAAACATGCATGTTTTAATATGCTATTGATTTTTCTTTGTGGTTTAGGATGATAAACAGCCAAGTGTTGAAATCAAAATACCGCCAATGCAATTTGTGATACATTTTTTGGATTGCATTTGTTGAAGCAACTTCTTTATGAACCAGTGTGGCTGAGTCCAGCTAGCCAGCTGGCTTCTCATAGTACTGTGAATAACATTTCATTTTTGAAAGTTGCCAGCTAACAATTAACTTATTAGAACTTTAGGTTTGTAAATGATGTATGAAGTCAGAGGTTGCAACAGGCGTTGCGTTGGAGTGCGTTGGAGTGCATTGCTGTATATGCAGTGTTTCTCAGGTCTTTGCAGGCTACTGTTTTCAATGTTACAGCATTCTTTCAGCTTAGAGTGAACACTGGACACAATTTGAAGCAAGTTTCTATTTTCCAAAATAAATCAGCTTTGTGGTTTCTATTTGCAACAGATTTGCCACAAATTAAGTGTAAGTTTCCTCTAGTAATATTTTTTGGAAGGGCAGCTCTTTGAAAATGAAGGCAGTTGTTTTTGGGACAGCTCCAGCTTGAATAAATAAACAGTTTTCATTAACATCTGGGAACATTCTAGCATGCAGTGGTTGCTGCCTTCACAAGTGGCACCAAAATTAATGACTTTAAAGAGGTTTCTCAAAATCAAAGTAAAATGTATTTTAATGCTTTACATAAAACTTTACAGAACATCATTGTTGGATTTTGAATTGGAAATCTGAATGTTATTCTCTTAAGGACTGTAGGATAAGCAACACTCGCCCTGGATGGGCCTATCAGAAAGAACTCAGTCAACCACAGTTCTTTCCTTTGATGCCTTTACTGAAGCAGATTTTGTGTAGTGTGTCTGTACAAAGATAATTAACAATTGCAATGAGTAAACAATACAGACTTCAGATCCAATCTCAACACTCACACCATTGGTTGAGAAGAGCACAATCTGAATGGAATATTAAATAGAAGCAATGCTTTGATACAATAGCTTCTTGATTAGCATCATCTGAATAGGCCATTTAACTATGATCTCGAACTGCGTTAACTAAATCAACTCACACTTATAGTGGCAATTTACTACAGACATCTTTCTAGAACATGAAAAAATGATCTCTCTCTCAACATAAATATGACAGCATTATAATAAAGTGATTGCATAATTCGACAGATTAATATGATCATGCATGTAACGATCGTTAGTTAAACACGATCAAACACTCAAATTTAGTAACAATAACTCCAACAATCAACCATTATATGCAAGATTACAACAAACTTTCTCCTAAGTCTATAATTAATAAATTAACTCACTTTAGGATGCACGCACACATATAACACTCCAGCTTGGATCGGCTCGCATTTCTTCCTCACAGAACACTTTGCGTCACCAATTAAAAGGGCAACAAGTCTTAAAGGGGCCACACACGCAAAGCCGTTTCTACAATCATACTGTTATGTTTATAATGACTTAATGCTTTAAGGGAGAAAATGTTAGGGCTGTATATGGCGATATACAAGACTGAAATAAATTTCCTTCCGGATTTAGATTTAGCTATATTGTGTTTATTATTTTGTGTAGTAGTGTCTTGGGAACACACCTGAGCTTTTGAATGTAATTAAAATATAATTAAAACTCTTCCAAACAATCTCAAACTCACACCATTGGTTGAGAAGACAAATCGGACAGCACAATTAAATAGAGCAATGCTTTGAAAGTGCCACAGAGTTAGTGTTCGGATTGTTTAAGAAGTCAACATACAGAAAAAAAGAAATATAAAAGCTGAGTGGTACCAGTGTACCTTATTTATCCTAAAGGGTGCATTTTGGTCATTTAAGTGTACATTTTATTGCCTGCAGTGTACATATTAATATGTTTTGTAAGGTTACCGCCACAGTGACAGCTTTTTTCTGTGTTATCAATCACAGTGACAGTTGTCTCTTACATAACATTGCAAAAAGTCAAATCAAGTCCCTAGTGTCAAGTCTAGCTAGTGCTGGTGCTATGTTGAGCATCATGTTTCACATCGCTCAGAATTCTTTCAGATTCGATAGACCATCTGAGAGAAGGATGATGTTCAGCTAATCACTTGAAGCAGATAATGCTTACTGAAGCTGATGGACTTGTCAATAATATGTAGCTTAAATACTACATGATTATTATATCTGGATAGATGGATGCATAGGCAAGTACATTGGATAATAGCATACAGTGCTGTAAAATACTTTATTTGGACAGTATTGATGGGTGAAGGTTACATTAATTAACAAATAACAATGACAAAGGAAAACAAATTACACTACATTTAGAAGCTGGTATTGTCCTCTGGTATTGGCAGAAATAACTTCTTGTTGGCATTTCTTATTATCTATCAAGGTGCTAACTTCAAACTTCATGAAGTAATTGAGTGGATCATCATGAAGTCCTTCACAAACCTTTCATCTTCTCTATATTGTTATTTTGGGCAGGGGGCAGTCATGAGAGTCCTATCAAATTAAAAGAGTCTATAAAATTGCAAATAAAGATCGCGCTTTTTCAAGATGCCGCTCCATCCCGGTCCTTCTGGTTGTGGTCGTTTCCTGTCCCGGATGACACGTTCGTTGTCTTCAGTGTCTGGGCTTCCAACACGCTGAAGATGCCACAGAGTTAGTGCGCCTGCGCCTGCGTATACAGGTATGCTGAGTGCGCCTTTCCTTTCTCGCTTTTGGCATTTAAGGATTGGATTGCCTGCAGTGCCACTCCTGCTGGTCTCTCCAGGCTGGCTCGAGCAGAGGGACCACCTGGCGCCTTGGGAGATCTAAGGGTAAGAGCCTCCGCCGGGTCTTCCCTCACAGACCTTGTTCACGCGTCCGTCCGTTCCAGTGATTTCGCTGGACCATCCCATGGGGCGCCAAGCATTTGATTCGGTGCTCCATCCGAGGATAGGATGTCGATCGCAGCATCGGGGGATGGGCTTACGTCCTCTGAGGATGAAGGTGCGGTGGGGCTACTCCCCTCGGGTGTTGTCGCCACCGCCGCACCGGACCCAGAGCTGACGGCCATGCTTGCCCAGGCAGCCGTGAGTATCGGGCTGGAGGTCAACAGACCGCCCAGTCCCGAACCCTCGCGGCTGGATGATTGGTTTCTCGGAGCGGGGCATGGCTCATAACCGCGTTCTGCTCCGGTGCCTTTTTTTCCCGGAGGTGCATGAGGAGCTGACAAAGTTGTGGATGGCCCCTTTCATGGCCAGAAGCCGCTCGTCCATCTCCTCCTTCCTCACTACCCTCGACGGCGGGACTGCCAGGGGGTACGCGGGCATTCCCCAGGTGGAGAGAGTCGCGTGCACCTGCAGTGTGCAGCTGAGCCGCACAGAGGAACCATCCGCGTCTCCTGTCCAAAGCTTATAGTGCTGCGGGCCAGGCAGCCTCTGCCCTGCACGCCATGGCTATCCTGCAGGTTCACCAAGCCAAGGTACTCAAACAGGTGCACGAGGGTAGTACTGTATTATTAGTCTGTAAATTTGAAAAAAAACTAATGTCTAACAGTTCTTAGATCGGGAAGAAGGAGGCGGGAAGCGGCGAACATTTAAAACTTTAATAATAAAATAAACAAAAGAAAAGCAGCACCCTCACGACAACTGCAGCATAAAACATCACCTGGTCCTAGGCCATGGTCCTCCGCTCGCAGAGCCTCCTTTTATCCTTCCAGAGCTCCTCCGGAGTCTGCTCAGACCAGTGAGTGGTGCAGGTGTCACATCATTATCATTTAATCCGAGCCCCTCCGCATCACGAGCCGTGGCGATCGGGAAGGACAGGAGGCGATGGGAAAAGGAGACAGACGATGAGGAGAGAGCAGAAAGGAGAGAGGGGAGAGAGAAAAAAATTATAAAAAATTCAGTCCGGTTCCCGGAAACACTGCAACTTGGTCCTCAACCAGGAGAGCTCTCCCTCCGGCTGCCATGCAACTGGAGATCTTTGGTGGATGGCCCACGCCTCCGCCTCCTGGCGGACGCTCCGGTTGAGGACAGCCGGCAGCTCCTCCCTCCATGCCTCCCAAACAGGCGCTGGCATCCCAGGCTCCAGCCTCCTGGTGAGCAGGGCCGCTCAGCCTCTCCGCCGAGCCACTCCTTCACTCGCCCCAGGAGCACGGCAGCCTCCAGAGCACCTGTTCTTCTGCCCACCTGAGCAGAGCCCGCCTCCGGGAGCACCACCTGCTCCAGCAGCCCGCCCGGGAGTTGCACCCAAACCCCCTCAGCACCGCAATCCCCCTCAGCAGCGCAGCGAGGGCTCTCTGACAGCGTGTCCTTTTTTATTAGTGGCCTACAAAACATTCTCAAAACAACCTAAGAGGACAGTTAAAAAGGGCTTATTAAAATATATATATATATATTCCAAATGGTATTATAAAATAACCTGGTATCTGCAGGATTTTCAAAATCAATTTTAAGACCTTTAAAGACCTTTTTTAGATCTGCATTTCAACTTTTCAGCCTTTAAACATTTTTTTTTTTAAAGGGATGAGTCAAAAGTATCAATTAATTATTATATTAAATAATATCTTAATGACTTAATTGTTTAGATTTGTATAATGCATTAGCTTTTTGCCGGTCCACTGGTTCACATTTAAAAATATGTAGCAAAAATAGCAGACATGCTTATTGAAAATGTATATTTGTTCTCTGCCAGCAGGTTTTGCTTTCAGAACGGCAGGTTACCGAAACCGCAGAACACAAAACAGCGCAGCTCCTGATTTTCAAACGTGCAGCACTCCTTATTATGCAGTTAAAATGTGAAATCATAGGCTTTTTAAGTTTAATCGTCATATTAATCCATATAACAATATAGGAAATATTTTTGTAACATTTAGGAGTGGCTGGAAGCTAGCAACCTCTCCTGGTTGGAGATAGTATTAACATCATAAACTGAAAGCAATATTTACATGACTTACTATTCAAATGTTTTTCAAAATGATCATCCGAGTGTAATATAATCCAGCCGGCTGTACTAAAAGACACTGGGGGTCGCCAGTTTCCCATCCCTGATCTGCAGATAAATCTTATCAACTTACAATGCATGACTCGTCACCTTTAGTTCTGTTTCTGTTGCATGTCCTCAGTCTGGCATCCTGTGTGAGAGACGAGTCTGAAGAGAAAGGGGCATGATAAACAACTCTCTCCTGTATTTTGAATTTGGACTGCAGTACCCATTTCAACCTGCATTTTTTTCTGAGAGCACAAGCGTCTTTCTTGCTGACCTCTCATGTAGACCAGATTTGTGCAATCGTGATAGATAGATAGATAGATAGATAGATAGATAGATAGATAGATAGATAGATAGATAGATAGATAGATAGATAGATAGATAGATAGATAGATAGATAGATAGATAGATAGATAGATAGATAGATGGATGGATGGCTATATAGAAAGATCATATTTTCTTAATGGTGCACAGCTTCTATATATCAGTGTTGATTGCAGGGTTCTGTCACTCAGTTAGTGGTCCAGTGGGATTTGTGCTCAGCCTGCAGACACATGACTCAGCACATTTTGACCATCACTCACTAGTATTTATAGCTGAGTGTAGGCCTCTTTCAAACCCCACCTTTACCACCCTTTCTAATTGAGTGAAAGGTGTGTGTGTGTGTGTGTGTGTGTATGTGTGTGTGTGTGTGTGTGTGTGTGTGCATTTATGAGAAAGAGAAAGCTGACTTTGAATAAATGTATTGGAATGGAAATGGAAGAGATTGAGTTCATGCACTTAGATAGAAAAGAGGTAACACTACAATAAGGTCTTGCCTCAATAAACTCCTAATTTGCTGCTTATTAATAGTAGTTAAGTTTAGGTATTGGCTGGATTGTGTTCTAAAATACGTTATGTAAAACAAGGCATTAGTTTGTGCTTTGTAAGTACTAACAAACAGCCAATATGCTAGTAATATGTATGCTAGGTATTATTGAGAATTTGTCCCTAAAATAGTGTTGCAACACCTCGTTTGTTAGCAGTGGTTAACTACATTAGTGTCAGTCCTGTGTCCTGTCTTGTGTTGTAGTTTTCTGTCTTGTGCTCCCCATGACTTTAGTTTCCCTTTTATATGCCCTTATTTGGTCCTTCCTGTCTCCTGTCCTTGTTTATTGTGTTTATTAGTTCATTCTTATCCAGCTGTGTTTTTATTAATTATCTGTAATTTACCTGTGTATTTAGTTCCTGTCTGTTGAGTTAGTTTTTGTCTGGTCTACTCGTTACTCCTGGTGTTCCTGTGTGTTTGCCCTGCCTTGTCTATATTAAAGACTGTTATTTTCAGTTTACTCCTCGTCTCGTGTTTCTCGTTCCTCCCCATTGTGTGCACCGTGACAATTAATGAACATAAACTAATCATGAACAATTCTTCTGTAGCTTTTATTAATCGTAGTTAATCTCAACATTTACTAAAGCATTTTATAAATCAAAAGTTGTATCTGTTAATATTAGTTAATACTGTGAACTAACATGAACATGAACATTTTTATTAATTAACATTAACAAAGGTTAATAAATGCTGTAAAGAAGATATTAATCATTGTTAATTAACACATGTTGTTAATGTAAACAAACACAAAAGAAAAGCTTTGTCTTCCTCTACCTTTGTCTCCTCACCCTTATATGGTTCTTCCTGTTCCCCATCATAAACTGATTAGTCTTCAGGCCTGTCTTGATTGTGTCCCAGGTGTTTCCAGTTATGTCTCCTTTATATAGTCGGTTCCAGAGCCCTCCATGTTTGCTGTGGATTATTGGTGTCAGGTGTCAGCTGTTATCATTTCTTCCCCGTGTTCCTGTGTAACCTCCGTTTGTCATTCATTAAATACCTCGTTTGTCACAATCCTCAGAACGATGGAGTGTGAACCGTGACAGAATAATCCACCCTAAATTCAGTGGAATTCGCCGGAAACCTGCAATCCGGCGGGATCTCTCATTTGTGAGAGTTCGCGGTGGAATTACTGAGATCTTCGTGGACGGAGCTCCACGACCTCCGCAATCCTCCATCTATTTGGCTCGGCAAAGTACCAGCGCCCTATGGATCTCCCAGACACTACAGGATTGTGTTGGAGAGGGATCTACGGTGTTTGAGGAGTCCCGAGTCAGAAACCAGCCCACGACAGTGTCTCCGCTGGCCCTGCTCAGCTCTTCAGCCGCTTCCGTCCTGCGGAGCTCTTCTTCGCTGGTCCCAGCACCAGCTCGTCGGGCTGATTGGCGGCGCACCCAAACTCCTCAGCGCGCCCCCCTCAGCCAGCGCCAGCTCGCGCCTGACAGCGCCGTGTCCAGCGCCTCCCGAGACTGCGCCCTCCAATGTGCCTGTTCGAGATCGCCCTCTAGTGCCTGCTCGAGACTGCCTGCTAGATGCGCCAGTAGCTGCAGCCCCTCCAGTGCCTGCACCACCACCAGTGCCAACCTGCCAGTGCCCTCTCAGTGCCTGCACTGTCGTGCCCTTCTGCACCTTCCAGTGCCCTCCAGTGCCTGCACCTCGCCAGTGCCCTCGGCCTGCACCTCGCAGTGCCCTCCGGTGCACCCGCCAGTGCCCTCCGGTGCCTGCACCTTGGCCAGTGCCCTCAGTGCCTGCACAGTGCCCTCCAGTGCCTGCACCTGTAGTGCCTCCAGTGCCACACTCAAAAGTGCCCTCCAGTGCGGCGCCAGCGCCCAGTGCCGGCTCCTCGTAAGTGCTCATATATGCCTCCGCTGGTTCCGTCCAGCTCATCGGCCTCCGCTGGTTTTCAAATCTTCAGACCAAAGACCAGATCTGCATTTCAACTCAGCCTTTAAACGAGAAAGCCATGAGTCAACAGTATCAATTAATTATTATATTAAATAATATCTGCTGGTCCTGTTTAGCTCTTGAGCCCCTGCTGGTCCTGTCCAGCTCACCTGGGCCACGCTGGTTCACAGCTCATATGTAGCTGGTCCCGCAGCTCACCTCATGCTTCTCCGCTGGTCCCGTGCCAGCTCAGGTTTTGCTTTCAGAACGCTGGTTCCTCGCAGCTCCAGCGCAGCTCCCTGGTCCGCAGCACTCCTTATTATGCAGTTCCTCATAGGCGGTCCCGTCAGCTCATATTAACATTTAGAGTGGCTGAAGCTCAGCCTCCGCTGGTTGGAGATAGCTATTAACATCATCCTGTATTTACATGACTTACTATTCCATGATCATCCGGTCCGCCGGCTGTACTGACACTGGGGTCGCCAGTTTCCCATCCTCCGATCTGGATAAATCTTATCAACTTACAATGCATGACTCCACCTTTAGTTCTGTTTCTGTTCATGTCCTCAGTCTGGCATCCTGTGTGGAGACGAGTCTGGCATGATAAACAACTCTCCTGTATTTTGGACTGCAGTACCCATTTCAACCTGCAGAGCACAAGCGTCTTTCGCTGACCTCTTAATGTCATGTGTCAAAGCTGTTTGGATGTTCTTCCCGTGTTCCTGTGTAACCTCCGTTTGTCATTCATTAAATACCTCGTTTGTCACAATCCTCGTCTCCTCGTTCCTGGATCCCCATGTGAACCGTGACAGTTAACATGAACACTTTAATGTCCTATTAGTTAATGGGTAACACTTTACAATAAGGTGTCATTTGTTAATTTAACTTAATGTAATAACTAACATGAACGAATAATGGACAATACATTTATTACACTATTTATTCATCTTTGTTCATGTTAGTTAAAAATACAGCCTTTCATTGTTTGTTCATCTAAGTTCACAGTACATTAACTAATGTTAGCAAACACAACTTGTGATTTTAATAATGCAGTAGTAAATGTTGAAATTAACATTAACTAAGATTAATAAATGTGGTAGAAATATTGTTAATTCGAAATTCGTTAACATAGTTAACAAATGAAATGTATTGTGAAGTGTTACCAGTTAATGCATTAAATAAAATTAACTATTCAATTAATTAGTTTTTATTAGTCTTTGCTTTTAGTTTTTTTATTAATTCATTAGTATTTATTAATCTTTGTTAAAGTTAGGTAATGTATGTAACTGTTCATTTTTCATTCCGATACAAGCTTTTTTTAAATAATGTATTAGTGATTATTGAAATTAACAATATGATTAAAAATGCTTTAGAATATTTGGTTAAAAAAGGCATTAATATAGCAATATAGACATTAGAGCTGAAAAAGGTTTGTCATCTATTCATTCTCAGTATGACTCCGAACAGTCAGTGTTCCTCAAGTTTTATTAAGCCTTAAAATGATGTTGTCATTGTCATCGTCTTGCCTTCCTCTGCATACATTCATGATATGCCTAAACTGTGGTTTGAATACAGAGGTTTGTACACTTCTGCATATGGAGGTGGCATAGAAGAAAAAGGTGGAGGAACGCAACAAACTTCACTGATGCTTGTGGTTTTTCATAAATGCAACAAATCTGAATCTTTAAAAAATAATTATGACGAATTCAAGGCAAGGCAATATTATCAGTAAAAAACAACAACTCTATTCCTCTTACTAAACAATCTTATAAAAGGATTGGTGACAGGTCTTCATGTTTAGTTGAACTATATCTTTAAGAAATGCAGTTCCCTTGTTCAAAACACCATCCATCATACTGAGTCAATTAAATATCAGAGTAATGTAATCAAGCTCAGTATGACAGCTGTCAGGGGAAAACGGTTTCTCTGATTACTTGGATCTGATTTTGGCGTCACATACAATTATTGGTTTCTTTCTTCTGGAAGGCCTTAATGCACTTCAGAATTGATTTGCGAAAAATTAGATTTAGCTTTAATCATATTTTTTTATTTATATTATTACTTTAATACATTACATTTCTTCCAGCCCAGTCTTCACATAACTAACCAAATGCAATGTATTGTGTATTTATATTGTATATATTGCTTATCTGATAGGGGATTGTTTTGGGAAATCTGTTTACAACAGTTATTATTTTTTGTTTATTATTCAATTTTGTGACAACATTGGTGAAAAATACCACATCTTATTTTCAAACAGATGACCCTCCTCCCCTAAAGAAAAAAAAATAAGGTATTAATTACTTACCCTTATGTCATTTTATGAACACACGAACACATATTATTATAATGGAATTTCAATGGAGGGACACAAATATATATTTAAAAAAAATATCTTCATTTGTGATTCAAAGATTAATGAAAATCTTAGGGGTTTAGAAGTAAATGAAGGTGAGTAAATTCTGATAAAATTTTAATTTTGGGGTGAACCAAGTACCTTTAGAGTACTGAGCTACTTACAGCTTGACATTTAAAATCTGAATTTTTATAAGAGCAACTACTTGAAATTATGAGTAGTTTGGCAAGGCCCATTTATAAAGTAGCTTCATTAACATTGTCTGAATCCACTTTTATATTGTACATCATGACAATTTCACCCATGTCGTCTTGTATCTGTCTCCCTCTCAACCCCCTCTGTCTCCATCTGCCAGGGAATGATAATCCCTCCTTAGAAATGGTATTCTGACATGCCAGTCCTTTCATAAATCTCTGCATTAAGAACACAGATATTAGACTGACCAAAACAGATCATCATGGATCCGACGCTAACAGGAGACAGGCATGGTGGAGGAGGGGAGTGGAGAATAATACTACAACTGGTGTGAAGAATTCATCATTTAGCACTTTATTTAGCATCTGCTTTCGTATGACCATGTTTTGTTCAAGGTCACAATGCTGTATTTACAGACATTTTTGTTAATGAAACATTTTAGAAACATGATTAATATAAAACATTAATAAAACATTTAAATGTTTTACTGTAAAACCCAAAGTATACTTCAGTTTTGATGTGAAAACTTAGCATTTGCATACGGCTGAACTCGTAGCATTTCAAAGTATATTGCATTTGATAATGTGTAAGAACCAGCTGCTGGGGGAGTTTATTTAAATGAATCATGCAACTGTCAGGTTTATGGACTGTCTTGTATGTGTTTTTGCTCCCCATGTGCTCCGTGACCCAGTTTCTGTCTCCCAGTCATTTTGTAATTTGGTTCAGGTGTGTCTCGTTCCTTCCCCAATTAGCCTTTGTTTAAAAGCACCAGTCCATTCAGTTGGTGTTTGTCGGTTCTTGAATGTCTTCCCTGCCTGTGTTCCATGTTTCCTGGTGAATTAAAGTCTGTGTTTGTGAATTCATCGTCTCCTCATCCTGTGCTTCCCTGACTCCCTGTGAATTGTGCCAGAAGAGCAGACCGAAACAGTTACCTCTGTGTCTACCCTCTGTTTTGTTTACTGTTTTCTATCAGCGTTTTTGTGCCCTTATGGATCCCCTCACCTGTCCAGAATTCCTCCTTCTCCTACTGGAGCAGGGGAACAGATCTCTCGAGGACCATACAAGACTGTTCCTTAGGGAGCAGAGTACTCAACATAATGATCCTCTAGAGCAGTGGTTCTCAACCTATTTTTCCACCGGGCCGCACTATGGTCCAAGTGCAAGTCTCCCGGGCCATTTACATATTGCGTCATCAATACAAACCAACCAGATTTATAATATTATTTATAGCCTAAATATTATGATATCTAAACGATTACATTTATTTTAATAAATAATTATACTCACCCATAATAAAACACCTGATGCTGTCGGGAACCAATTTTGTGAAATTCTGCTCAAAATGAGTAACAGCACAATGAAGTTGAGATTGTCAATTGCAGTCTGTAAGACACGCACGGAAGTGTTACTTGACACGCGACATTGCAGAAAGTGTGCGTTCACAAATGTAGCCTATGTTGATCCGAATATGGAAAGAATTTTCGAAAGAATTTTCATATGTAAAAATCTGAAGTTCTCTCCAGAGATGTTTTGCCACATTTCTGTAATAAGGATGATTGCTGCGTAGTACTTTATGGGTGTTTCTTTTTGCCTGAACCAACATCAGTGGTGAAGAGAGTCCAGCACTCTCTTCACCACTGATTGAGAACCGGGTTGAGAACCGCTGCTCTAGAGTGAGAGGAGTACCTCGAGAAGCACACTCTCATAGCAGTCGGGCTATCTGATTATTTTTATTGGCTAATCATCTGGCGAACCAGTGCATGAGAAAAGCACAGAACAGATGCGCTACTTGGCCGTCGGGTGTTAAGCATCGGCTTGGTGTGTCAGGGCAACTTTGGACCCCGACGCTGCCGTGAGCTGACCCTACTGTCTGCTTTCGTCGCCTTTAGTTCGTCATCATCGACTTGGTGTTTTTCAGGCTTAAGAGCAAAGAAGTACTAGCCAAACTCAACTTAGGGGTCTCCAACAAAGAGGCTTACAAAGGGCCTTACAACTTGATGGAGAAAAGGGACCAAAATAGAGGAGACCAGCTTGCCTTACAACCCAAAGTCCCTAGAAATGAAGGGAAGGCCTAGACTAGAGGACCTACCCAAAAATGTTAAAATGGTGGAGAATTCACAAGAATCCTGACAACTCAACATTGAAAGTCAGAATGGGCTACTGTGAGTGGAAGCCTAATGACACTCACATGTAAAAGCAGCTACCCAAGGAGGCTCACAGAGAGCCTAACAACATGCTACCACTGCCTGACCGAGTTTTAAGAATGGGAGCCTCAGGATGATGACTCTCTGAAGTGAGAGAAGGCCTGACTACATCCAATGCTCAATACAGAGAAGAGGCCTATCTACACTTCATTCCATAATATGGACAGCAGAGGTAGCAGGCAATCAAAAATGGCCCTAAACAATTGGCTGGTTGTTTCATAGTTGTTACATTCTTTGCACGTACACAAACAAACAGTCTCCTGAAGACAAAGAAGAGAATGAAGTGTTCTTCCAGTGCTCTTTTATACTATGGTCACACCGGTTGTGAGATCATAGCTGTTGCCGGCTATTGTTATTGTCATATGTAGACATGTGACCCAGACACATACTGGCGGCGTTCCCAATAGCAACCTCTAGAGCAGTGGTTCCCAACTTTTTTTCAGGGGACTCCCATTTTAACATTCAGTTTTGCACCCCGCCCCCACCCCCCAAAAAAACATATATATATATTAGTGGTGGGCCATTATCGGCGTTAACGTGCTGCGTTAACGTGAGACTCTTATCGGCGATAAAAAAAAATATCGCCGTTAATCTATTCTCAAAGTTGGGTTGGGAGCTGGGTCTATACTACGCAAGCTATGATGACTTTCACCCTGATATTTTAGCGCGGATGTATACCTAGCCGAATTGCACTGTAGGGGCGAGCGAGTCTTGAACTAGAGGCTCGCAGTCCGTGATGGACAGATTGTTAACGGCTGGTCTATGTGGTAATACAATCGGGCAGGACATCCAAAGCTGACCTATCATTCATCAACCTCAAATATGGCTTTTCATCTGAAAGATGTATGTAGTAACAACTTTACATGGCCGCTCAATATGATGTTAACCTAGAAATGTGCGCTATTGAAGTGTTTGTGTGGGCGCGTTTGCTGCAGGACAGGCTCGGTGCGCTCACTTGCTCTTAAAATCTCCGTCATTTTTGGTCATACAGATAAAAGTAGCCTATTACATCTTTCGAATCTGTAAAGACTCTACGTTTGTTGTGTGCACTCAGAATAACAACGAAAGCGTTGCGCTTTTAAGCAAACAGGATGCGCTTTAGGTCTCATGTGAACTTGAGCGAGAAACTTCAAACTCGAATATATCTAAAAATACAGTACATAGAAAAATATATCTATAGAGTGAAATGTCTAAAAAATAAATAGAAGACGTGTGTGTTAGCATGGATGATTTACATGAAATTTAATCTGTGCAACTCTGTGCATAATAAGATGGCTTTCAGTTCAATATAATAACAAAAACGACATTTTGGGTTTTATTCAACTAATAAGGTGGGCGCTGTGATCTGTACTATATTTTTACTGTAATTGACAGTTATCAAAAAAAAAAAAAAAACAACAACACGGGAGTGGGAGGGAATGGGAGTCATTCTTCCGGGAGTGGAACAGGATTTTCCTCCAGTTTTTTCGTGGGATTGGGACGGGAAGAGATTAAAGTTTGTGATGCATTTTGGAAACAGGAGATGAGCCCCTGGTCTAATGCGCCACCTGGCTTGAGAAACCCGTTCTCAAAGACTTACTTTTAGTCATTATTTGGGTAGCACACATATTCTGAATGCCTTCGGCAGAATTCAAATGAGCCATTTTAATCTAGATTAATCTAGATTAAAAAAAATAATCTATGCCCACCTCTAATATATATATATCATTAAATAAACAACAAATAATGGTTGGATCACTACAACACAACAAGTGTTAACTACTAACATGTATGACATATTAAAATAAAGTTTTGACAAAAAAGTTTTAAAATGACGAACCTTACATTTCATACTTAAAACCATTTATAAGAAATTAGATGAGTCAAAATGATGAATGATTATAGGTGATTATATTATTTTATCAGCTTTTTAGCACATTCATTAATTTTCATCAACCGGTTAAAATGTACAACTGCGCATTAAGAATTTGGTCTGATTTTTGCGTCAATTCGAACAATAACAGGAGACAGGCCAAAGCGGGCAAAGATAAAAATCTTTGATAGTCACTTTTGTGACTTTATTAGGAATAAATATATATTCAATTTACACAACACTATGTTTAAGTAGTATTTATTTTTTCCTAGTGCTTGGAGTTGTTCACATACATTTATGTATGTGTGTATGTACCGGTATGTATGTATTTATTTATTTATTTATTTATTAATTCCGAATGCTTGTAATAATTTTGTCCTATTGCTTATTTCTGACAGTTTTTTTATTATGATTGTCTTATTTTTCTTCAGTAAGTTTAAGAGGTTTTTATTTTTTTATCTTGTCATCTTGTGTTTTTTAGGCCTGTATTCATTTTATGTCAAATTTAAATTGATCACAAGAGTTACAAAAATTGTATTGTATAAAACACTTTGATATCTTGAATTTTTTTACATAAATAAATCAATTCTGATATATTGTCATTGTGAAATAAAATTGCCGTTCTCCTGATAGCTCCTTGATATCTGACTCTGCAAACTGTTTATAATTTAACAAATCAATTTTGCCTCATTGTTTAATTTAATTTGCATAAAAGTGAAAGCACATCAATAACCATAACCATGAAGGCACCATCCTTTATGCTAATCTCAGAAAAGTGAATTTTCAAATTTTCCGGCCAAGTTGGAAGGGCTTTCAATTTTATGAGTAGGACGTTGGAAACTTTTCAAGTTAAATAAAACACAACACACACAAAGAAACACAAACATTTTCCCTTTTGTTGAAGTTGATGTAAATGAAATAGTGAAGCTCCTTCGAAGTTTTCATCATCTCTTTCAAGAAGGCAGTATCAAAAACATTTTTACAAAAGGTTTTGATTCATGCTAGTGCTTCATTGAATTATCTCAGATTTCTCCACCCTGCCTTATCCTAACATGATGCAGATAATGGATTCCCTCAAGGTAAACGCAGTGCTTTCCTCTCCAGCTGCCGTGTCTGCAGTGAAATTGATCTGCTGCTTGTACATGAGGTTGATACTTAACAAATCTGCCTCCTGCTGTGTGTTAAAATATGAGTTGAACTGGCAATGTATCTTCCACATGACATCAATTTTCAACTTATGCACAGAAATAGGCTCAAAATGACTTTGACATAAAGCTTTAGATGTATTTAAGGCAGAGTACACTTAATTAACATCGAAATACTCCAAACAGCAATATGCATCAACAAAATGCATTAGGTGGTTTAAAATGAAAGAAAATACAATAACTAGATTGTTGTGTGTTCTAAAGAAAATGTGTGCTTACCTTGCACAATGCCAGGGTGTTCTGGGTGGTTGCCAGGGCGTTACTATGCAGTTTGCTACGGTGTTCTGAGTGTTGCTTTTTACATGTTGCTACAGTATGTGATTGCTAGCGTGTACTGAATGGTTGCTGGGTTGGGATTAATGGCAACTCACTTAGTCTCTGTACCTTTGACATGGCTTGATATGACTATTTCTGTTTTAGCACAATGATTGCTGTTCTTGGCATATTAGTATTGCATGCATATGTCAACTTAAAATGACTCTTTCACTAATTATGCATTGGGTATTTCAGTATTATGATTATCTCTCATATGTATTTCTATGTACTTGAATAAATTACAGTTCTGTTCAAAAAGGTTGAGGTTGGTAGGATTTCTTAATGATTTATGCAATCAAAAATACAGTAAAACTGTAATATTGTGAAATATTATTGCAATTTAAAATAATATATTCCTATGTAAATATGTTTTAAGGTTTAATTTTTGTGTGTGATGCAAAGCTGAATTTTTAGCATCATTACCCTGGTCTTCAGTGTCACATAATTATTCAGAAATGCATGCTCAAGGAAAATGTTTATTATTATCAGTGATGGAAAAGTTGTGCTACAGAATGTTTTTGTTAAACCTGTGACATTTTTTAAAAAGAACAGCATTTATTTGAAACAGAAGTGCTTTCATTTGAATATTATAAATATCTTTACTGTCACTTTTGACAAAAAATTTAATGTATATTTGCTTGATAAAATAATTAATTTATCCCTTTACACTGTATACATTTTGAACCTTCAAAGAATCCTGAAAAAATATTAAGCAGCACAGCTCTATAACATATCAGATATATATCAAGCACACTGTGAGGTTAGTTGCATGCCAAAGTTTTGTAATTTGGGTTAAGTTCAAATTGCCAACCCTAAGAATGAGCAACAACATTAAAGATGATTGCATTAACAAACACCACTAATGATTAACAAAGTGTACAAATATTAAGTTAACTATCAGAACTCTCATTTTATTTCCTTTGGCAGTTCAAGGTTCTTATTTGTATGGCTATAGCCCCACATTCTTTTCTACTGGCGTATTTTAGGACATCTTGCCTTAGAAAATGAACCAGCTCAATCCCTACAAGTATTCTGTGTCCATTTATAGGAGTAGTAGGTTTGTCTCCAGATGGTCCTGTTGATATCTCTGTGCCTCACACTGCTTTTGATCGGTGCAAGGCGCTCACTTACGTCAGGCGCGCTGCTGCCTCTCAGGTGGATTCATGCTGGAGCTGGAGTGGCGATGCAACTTGATAGATCTGTTTCTGGTTGCATGCTTGTGCGTGTACAGTATGTGTGTTAACGTTTAATCTATTGACTCGATCTCAGACCTGCTTGATATATTCTCAGTCTATATTGTGGCTCTTAAAGCCAATATTTTTATGCATTATTATCTGTAAATGTCCTCCTGTGTCCTTGCACCATGACAAGTTAGCATTCACCCCCTCAGACTGAGCATCTGGCTCAGCATGAACATTAAGCTGCATAAAGGTTAGAGTATTTTTGTGATGGATATGTGTTGGTGCATTGGTGCATAGATTTTTATGTGTTCACAACTTTCTGATTCTACATACATAATATAAACAAGGCTTTTCTGTTGCAAAATGTATTTGTTCTCTGTGTCTACAAGAGCCTGGCCTTAATCAGTCACTTTTTTATATGAGCTATCATTAATTAATAGTATATATATTCTGAGTTCACTGAATTGTTCTCTTCAAATGATTTTATCTAAGAATGATCTGAGATGACCAGACACCTGAGAAGAGATGATGCCAACCCCTCAGAGGACTTCAGAGGAAGCCAACCCTCAGACAATATACAGAATTAACCAAATTTTGCCATAAGTTAAATATATTAAGTTTCTACAATATATAAATATATTATAGAAACTTAATTTCCTGTAAAGCTGCTTTGCAATGATTGTATCGTAAATCTAATGATGTATCGTGAATCTAAGGACAATTATTTAAAATGACTGCTATTTGGTAATGTTAACTCACAACTTAATTATTCGTCTTAATTTTTAGAAGCAATGGAAAATACCTTTATTGATAAAACTGACATTGTCCTAGGACACATTTTTTCTACACAATTGTGTTAGTTAGGCTGGCTGCTACACTCAAAAAATGGTAACATTGAAATGACCAGGTTTTATTAAAAGCAAAAATATTATCTAACTTCACTTATATACATATGTGTATACCAACCAACTCCTTTTTATTGGTTAAATCACACATAAATGAATAATTTTATGGAGAGATGGCAGATCACCACATTTTACAGTGTAAACAGATAGTTTTCCCTCTGATAGTTGATTCTCGAGCTAGATATTGACCAGAAAATATCTTACTATTTATACATTTTATTTATTTAGTCATTTAGCTGACGCTTTTATCCAAAGCGACTTACAAATGAGGACATTATAGAAGCAATCAAAAACAACAAAAAGCAACAACAAGCAAGTGCTATTACAAGTCCTGGTTAGCCTAACATGTAGGAAGTTATTTTTGTATTATTATTATTTTTTTAAAGAAAACGAGTATATAGAATATAGAAAAAAGACTCTTAGTGTTAGTTTTACAAGAAAAGCTAGCAGTTAGAGAATAATTATGCAATTGATAGAGGGTCATATGTTTGTGTGTTTTTTTAAATAAAAAGAAGACAGATTAGATCAAATTAAATTAGAATAGAGAGTGCTAGAGTTTGAGGGTCAAATAAAGATGGAAGAGATGTGTTTTTAGTAGTGGTGGGCCGTTATCGGCGTTAACGTGCTGCGTTAACGTGAGACTCTTATCGGCGATAAAAAAAATATCGCCGTTAATCTATTCTCAAAGTTGGGTTGGGAGCTGGGTCTATACTACGCAAGCTATGATGACTTTCACCCTGATATTTTAGCGGATGTATACCTAGCCGAATTGCACTGTAGGCGAGAACGAGTCTTGAACTAGAGGCTCGCAGTCCGAGATGGACAGATTGTTAACGGCTGGTCTATGTGGTAATACAATCGGGCAGGACATCCAAACGCTCACCTATCATTCATCAACCTCAAATATGGCTTTTCATCTGAAAGATGTATGTAGTAGCAACTTTACATGGCAGCTCAATATGATGTTAACCTAGAGAAATGCGCTATTGAAGTGTTTGTGTGGAAGCGCGTTTGCTGCAGGACAGGCTCCGGTGCGCTCACTTGCTCTTAAAATCTCCGTCATTTTTGGTCATACAGATAAAAGTAGCCTAATACATCTTTCGAATCTGTAAAGACTCTCGTTATTTGTGTGCACTCAGAATAACAACGAACGTTGCGCTTTTAAGCAATCAGGATGCGCTTTAGGTCTCATGTGAACTTGAGAATTCACTCCCGTGTCACCCTCTGCTTCGAACCTGTGTGTATGCCTAACGTTACTGTGAAATTACCACATCAGGCGTGGCGTGCTAACATGGATGCAGCTATGAAGCCGCCGGGTTTGCTTCAGGAAAATTTATTTTAAGAAGCTTCCCAATGGAAACTGTAAACAGTTCATCACGACCTCTTATGTAGGCCTACAGTTCAAAATTCATGTTTAACTGAATAAACAGTTAGTAAACACAAGTACATCTTATTGAACATAGTTTATTTTCATCACCAATTATCATAGTAGAACAGCTTTCTCAAGCAGTTTGTGATGCATTTGGAAACAGGAGATGAGCTCCTGGTCTAATCGCCACCTGGCTTGAGAAACCCGTTCTCAAAGACTTACTTTTAGTCATTATTTGGGTAGCACACATATTCTGAATGCCTTCGGCAGAATTCAAATGAGCCATTTTAATCTAGATTAATCTAGATTAATTCCAAAATTAATCTAGATTAATCTAGATTAAAAAAATTAATCTATGCCCACCCCTAGTTTTTAGCCGTTTCTTGAAGATGGGTAAGGTCAAGGTCAAGGTCAAGGTTTCTTTATTTGTCACATAATAGTTATACAGGGTATAATTAGAAGTGAAATGTAATCGAATCAGGTCCGCTCAGTGGACAGTGCAAAATAATAAGAATACAAATTATATAAAGTAACATAACACAAGGGCATACATATGGTAAGAAAAGGAGAAATAAGAGTAAAATGTGCAATGAAATAAAAAAAGTGCAAAACAATAAGATGTGCAAAAAACAATAAGATGTGCAAAAAAACAACAAGATGTGCAAAAAACAATAAGATGTACAAAAAAAGAAAAAACAGTGTACTGGGACTTAATAAATAGTAATGTGAATAAGAGGGATGTGCAGACGGGTTGTTCATGGTAATGTACATAGAGCAGCAATGATAAGAATGTGATGATCTTTACAGTTAACAATGGGTCTTGTGAGTGTTTATGAAACAGGATTCAGCTGCTCGGATTGAGTTAGGCAGGTCATTCCACCAGATAGGAACAGTTAATGAAAAAGTCAGTGAAAGTGATTTTGTGCCTCTTTGGGATGGAACAGTAATGCATCGTTCACTTGCAGAACGCAAGCTTCTAGAGGGCATATAAGTCTGAAGTAATGAATATAGGTAAAGGGGTGCAGAGCCAGAGGTGGTTCTTTAGGCAAACATTAATGCCTTGAATTTAATGCGAGCAGCTATTGGTAGCCAGTGCAAATTGATGAACAGAGGTGTGACGTGCATTCTTTTCAGCTCATTAAAGATTAATCTTGCAGCAGCGTTTTGGATTAATTGTAGAGGTTTGATGGAACTGGCTGGAAGACCTGCCAAGAGAACATTGCAATAGTCAAGTCTAGACAGAACAAGAGCCTGAACAATGAGTTGTGTTGCATGTTCGAGAGAAAGGGCCTGATCTTCTTAATATTATATAATGCAAATCTACAGGACCGGGCAGTTTTAGTAATGTGGTCTGTGAACTTCAGCTTATCATCAATCACAAATCCAAGGTTTCTAGCTGTTTTTGAAGGACTTATGATTGATGAGCCTAAATGGAAGGTGAATTGTGATGAAACGATGGGTTTGCTGAAACCACAAGCAGTTCTGTCTTTGCTAGGTTGAGTTGAAGGTGATGGTCCTTCATCCAGCAAGAAATGTCTGCTAGACATGCTGAGATGCGAGCAGCTATCGTCAGATCATCAAGATGGAATGAGAGGTAGAGATGAGTGTCATCAGCATAGCAGTGATATGAAAAGCCATGTTTCTGAATGACAGAACCTAGTGAAGCCATGTAGACAGAAAAGAGAAGTGGTCCAATAACTGAGCCCTGTGGCACCCCTGTATCTAGATGTTGCGACTTGGATACCTCACCTCTCCAAGATACTTTGAAGGACCTATCTGAGAGGTAAGAGTCAAACCACTGGAGTGCGGTTCCTGAGATGCCCTTTCTCAATAGGGTTGACAGTAGGATCTGGTGGTTGACCGTATCAGAAGCAGCAGACAGATCCAGCAATATAAGTAATGAAGACTTGGAAGCCGTTCTTGCAAGTCTTAGGTCTTTAACAACTGAGAGCAAGGCAGTTTCAGTGGAATGTCCACCAAAGTATCTACTATTAAGTTGTTGTGATACCTGTGAGCCTTTTTCTCACTGTGAACTAGCATATCTACAGATATTGAGCATTACATTTGATTCTAACTATAAACTGAACATATGCAGTGTCCATATTTGGCTGTGTTTTCTTCCTTTTCCTCCTTTCTCTCCCCCAGCTCCCCTCCCTACATCTTCATTTTTGCTGGCTCTATGTGATTCCATTTTCTGCTGAATTGCTGAAATGTGAGCAACTTTATCTCTGTCCTCTTCACTCTTTTTCTGCCCTCCTCTCTTAGTGACTTGTTCTTATTACAGGTTTAACTTCTCAGTGCAGATTATAAAGTGGATGTCATTTCAATAATTGAAAATGATTGTATTATCTCTATTGCTCCGTCCATAGTTAGCATATCCACATAAGTGAGTTGCTTGAAGCAACAAATAGATTGCTGCCATTGAGGGGAACAATTGTGAAAATGTGAAGCATTACAATATATATGGTTAATTGGATCATCTGTCATATATATGTATATATATGTATATATATAAATATATATATAAAATCTCAAAACAAACAAATAGATCTTTCAATGAAAATTAAGAATAGTGCTAATGGTTTTTATTTACATTTTTATAAAATAATCACATTTTATGTTTGCAATTTTTCTTTGAATTTTGACCAGTAAATGTGAATTTTAATAAGACATGATTTCTTAAAATATAGTTAAGCAGTTAAGCAATTATTTAATGCTAAACTATTTCCCTATGATCAAAACTGCAATCGTCTTATGTGGTGCAATAAATTATTTAGGGTTATGGATTTATCTATTCATTTAGAGTGAAAACAGAGGAGGAGTTGAAGGCAAGGTGGAAAAAATGTGTTATATGTTTTTTTTTTGCTTTTCATCTCATTTCCGTTTGAGCCAATGGATGCAAATAAATTAAATGCAAATGAAAAGATTGTGTTACTTGCTGTATTCTGTAATATTTTGAAGCATATCACAATAAAACACAAAACAAAACATGTCAAATAAGGGACATTAAGTAGCACAATATTAACATTCCAGCAGCTATGAACTAACACAAATATATTGTCCTAAATATTATAGGCAGCATAATTTAGCACCATGTATTCCATCAAATGACAGGAGATTGTAGATCTAAAGAGGCTTATATTTGTCATGATTACAAATGGAGTGTTGTAATGTAAAGGTAAGCCCTCAAAAATAGCACAGATGGACAGTATTCTGCATGTGTCACAGATTATTGGCATCCCTCCATTGTCCTGCATAAAGATCCATCCATGGCCCATTCTTAGCTTCTGTATCTAGATGAGACAACCAGATTTACAGGTGCATCTCAATAAATTAAAATGTTGTGGAAAAGTTCATTTATTTCAGTAATTCAACTCAAATTGTGAAACTCGTGTATTAAATAAATTAAATGCACACAGACTGAAGTAGTTTAAGTCTTTGGTTATTTTAATTGTGATGATTTTGGCTCACATTTAACAAAAACCCACCAATTCACATCTCAACAAATTAGAATATGGTGACATGTCAATCAACTAATCAACTCAAAACACCTGCAAAGTTTTCCTGAGCCTTCAAAATGGTCTCTCAGTTTGGTTCACTAGGCTACACAATCATGGGGAAGACTGCTGATCTGACAGTTGTCCAGAAGATAATCATTGACACCCTTCACAAGGAGGGTAAGCCACAAACATTCATTGCCAAAGAAGCTGGCTATTTACAGAGTGCTGTATCAAAGCATGTTAACAGAAAGTTGAGTGAAAGGAAAAAGTGTGGAAGAAAAAGATGCACAACCATCCGAGAGAACCGCAGCCTCATGAGGATTGTCAAACAAAATCGATTCAAGAATTTGGGTGAACTTCACAAGGAATGGACTGAGGCTGGGGTCAAGGCATCAAGAGCCACCACACACAGACGTGTCAAGGAATTTGGCTACAGTTGTCGTCAGAGGCGTCTTACCTGGGCTAAGGAGAAGAAGAACCGGACTGTTGCCCAGTGGTCCAAAGTCCTTTTTTCAGATGAGAGCAAGTTTTGTATTTCATTTGGAAACCAAGGTCCTAGAGTCTGGAGGAAGGGTGGAGAAACTCATAGCCCAAGTTGCTTGAAGTCCAGTGTTAAGTTTCCACAGTCTGTGATGATTTGGGGTGCAATGTCATCTCCTGGTGTTGGACCATTGTGTTTTTTGAAAACCAACGTCACTGCACCCGTTTACCAAGAAATTTTGGAGCACTTCATGCTTCCTTCTGCTGACCAGCTTTTTAAAGATGCTGATTTCATTTTTCAGCAGGATTTGGCACCTGCCCACACTGCCAAAAGCACCAAAAGTTGGTTAAATGACCTTTTATAATGTATCGCTTATTGTATTCCTCAATTGTAAGTCGCTTTGAATAAAAGCATCTGCCAAGTGAATAAATGTAAATGTAAAGGGCAATATTTAAATATATACCAAAACATTTCCCATCAAATTCTTCCAAGACCAACATATATGAGCTACTGTATGCTATTACTTTATATGTGTAGTTTAAAAATATATTTAATTAAGTTATCATCAATCAGCAGTTATTTAGAATTATTACAATTTCAAAAGGAATTAAGCTTAATTGTTACAAGTAATGCAGACATGACTGAGAGAATATTCATTAATATACAAAGGTGTGCATAACAGATCACAAATTGAGAATTATTGATCACATTGCAGAAGCAAATTTATATAATTCCTTGTTTCAAATAATGTATGGTTACTTGGGTACTTGGATGTTTGGCCAATCAGTATTGCCTACTAAAAAACAAGCTTGGTTTCTATAATATCTACGGATCTGAAGTCACAGTGATAACTCAGGCAGAATTTTATCTGCAGTGTGTGTGTGTGTGTGGTATGAGGGGAGGTTGCTCACTGAAAGTTGCTGATTGTGTTGGTCAGCATGGTAATCAGATCCATCCCCCTGGCAGGACATGAACTGCTCAATATATCAGGAAGTACATTTTCATTGGTATTGTATTGTATTCAGGTATGTAGAGTGTTACACACATGTGTATGTGAGTATCTGTGTGATAATGGTCTCAGTGGTGACCAGAAAAATGCTGATAAGCATGTATGTAGTTTGTGTTCACTGCAGTATTCTAAAATAGCTGCAGCGCAGAGGACATTAATATGCATCAATATGCTTTATGTAACCAGAGAGTATGTCTGTGACTCCAGAACAGCATCTAAATCCAGAGTATTCCCATCTTATTTATAAGTCTGTAGAATGCTGAATGCATTTAAACATTATAACTGTATTAAAAAGAGCATTAGTAGCGCAATTAAAGGGTTACTCCACCCCAAAATAGTCCACGTACAAAATGCATTCTCATAGGTTACCCTTTAAATTAGTTCAAATCTGATTTTGCTGAGTTAGATGTGTTCCTGGGTCAACATATATTGTTGACCCTGGAACAACAGTTTAATCAAAAATGTAATCTTGACCATTTCCCTAAACCTAATTTTAACTATGAGTAATCCCTAAAATCAGAGGAAATTATAGATGAATGACACAGATGTACCAGCACCAAACACTTAGTGTAAGCCTAAACTTATAACTCAACTATAAACTTAAATATAAACTTGTTCTTCAAATCTGATTAGTTAATAACAATGTTGTTCCAAGGTCAACAAAGATGTTGATCCAGGAACATGTTGCACTTGGTTCTGCTATATGCAACATAGGCTCATATTTTTACAAAACTCCAAAAATGTACCTATAAATACAATTTACAGCAGTTTGAATCTGAAATGAACATTAGAGGCAGTAAAACACCAACAACCTTTTTTTTTTTACCCCTTTTCCTTTTGTAGAAACATTAAATGTCGGCACAGGAATGTATTTCCAATGAGCCTGAGTTGCATATATGACATAATGAGGACTTAAACTTGTAAAAACTTGTTAAAATTATAAACTTGTTCTTCAAATCTGATTGGTTAATAACAATGTTGTTCCAGGGTCAACAAAGATGTTTATCCAGGAACATGTCGCACTTGGTAAAATCAGGTTCTGCATCTTCGAGCAGAAACTCCACAAGCCAGACTCATAGAAGTAATATACATTTTGAGTTCCAGGAAATCCCTTATATGGACAAAGGCATCCAGTTATCCCTGCAGCTGAATAAAATGCAGACAGAGAAGTTTTACCTGATGAAACATCAATTCAATAAACATACGATTGCGACAATATATTGTTACAACCAGAGGTTCTGAAATGTTGTGGCATCTTAAAACTTATTGAGTTTTATTGTGAGTGACGACACATTGACTGTTCCGAGTAGGAATTACATAGACACTGGCAGCTTTAATAGGATACATTCACACTAATGCACAGATCTATTTCGACATATCAGCTGTTTTGTCCTGTTCTGAAAACATAACTGACTGTGTTTACATCAATTTCATTAAAAGTATTCGGAGATGCAAGTGCATTTAAACGCAGCCACGAGTTTTAGGACAAACAAACACAAGATGCACGTTAAAGTCTATCAGTACGTGAGTTCAAGGTTCTTTTATTCATCACATACTCAATTATACAGAATATAATCAGTAGTGAAATGTAAATCAGGTCAGGTCCGCTCAATGGATAGTGCAAAATATGTAACACAACACAAGAGAATATACATTATTTAGGTAAAAAATGTAAATAAAAATAAAATGTTTTTTTTTTGTTTCTTTCATCTAATACGTACTGAATTCAAAACAGCATAAAAGCATTATCTAAAGTAAAAGACTAAAATAACAGCGAGTAAGCAGCATGCACGTGTCTCAACACATATTCTGTGTAATGAAGCCCGCCGCGATTATAGTGTGCACATGTGCCATATGCGGGAAAAAGCCAAGCACAGATTTAAAAATAGAGAGCGCATGTTTAATAGTCGCGTGACAAGTGCGCCATTATAGTCTAATGATGCCATTAGACTATAATCGATTATGGTCTATTACTGCATCGATGCAGAATCGTCCGCGTCGCAATGCATCGATGCAACGATTAATTTTGACACCCCTAGTTCCAAGATGGCCGATGCATCGACATGTCTTGGAGCCATCGAATGTGGCTTCTGCCTATACATATATGTGCCCCATAATGTTAGCTATTCTTGTTGCTTTGTTCTGCCTTGCTCCGTGCTAGCTACGTAGATTAGCCTATGTCTATGGTGCCCGGGGGGGTCGTGCTTTCTGTATTACATTAGGTTGAAAAGGCACACAATGAGCATTGTTTGAAAATGTAAGAAGTAGAAAGTACAGATATTTGTGTAAAGATGTAAGAAGTGAAAGAAAAATTGTCACACTGTAAAAAATGACAGCAAATTTAACTGTAAAATATATTGCATAAAAAAATAGTCAATCACAGTACAGAAATAACAGAAAAATATACTGTGTGTGTGTGTGTGCGTGTGCGTGTGTGTGCGTGTGTGTGTGTGTGTGTGTGTGTGTGTGTGTGTGTGTGTGTGTGTAATCCGTGGAGGGAATAACTGTAAGAGGAGAGCAGCTGATGGATGGGCTTTAGAAAGGATAGAAATGCTCTTCATATACAAGCAGGCCGTGTCAGCAAGGTCAAAACAACTGCGGGAAATGCTTAGATAGAGATGTGTTTGGCTGATAAGTTTTATTTAGAGAAAAGTAATTTGCATCATTATACCTAATATGCAAGTATTATTGTCCGTGTTGCTGATTATCTTGAATACAAAATGTGTATATGGTGTAACATTTCATTTGTCTCTACAAAGAAGAACTATGCTATTAAGTGCTCAGATTTATTTTCAGAGACAAAATTGTTGAAACAAATCTCATAAATGTGCATTGAAGGAGGGATATGGTCCCTATAGACCAGAATATCACTGATATTGGAATGGGCATTTTGGTTTTGAGCCAGTTAACAGCCACCTGGAACACCCTAGCAAACACATATCATATTTAATAACTATGTATTTCATATGAACTTCTGCATTATTCTGCTTTTAGTATGTTAATGGTGTACACATGTTTGAGTTACAGTAATCCAAGCATATTTGGTAGATGAATCTCCACTGTGTTCGATGCAGCCAGTGTTGGTCCACTGTGTGCTTTATTTGCAACTTGTAATGTATTACAGTTCAGATATTCAGATATTTAGAAATGAAATGTGCAATTATAAAATTGTTTAAATGTTAGATTAACATCAAAAATATATATTTTTTCCAGTCTATATTTATTTGCTCTGTCATTGTCGTTGTGTGATCTGGTTCTTTTGCTGTTGTAGGCTGTAAGGACCTTTGAAATAACTGAAATTATTTGGCAAAGTGATATGGACATGTAATGTGTTTAAGACCTGCCTGGAAAACCTTAGCAATGCATTTCCCTAAATATAATTGCACACCTTAGAATGTTCATCAACCAATCAGATTGAAGCTTTCAACAGCCATGTAGTATAATATCAAATAAAACACTACAGTTAAAAATCACAATTCAGTACTTTACATTTAGTATGTTAGTCAATACATAAAAATAAGTGTACTTTTTAAAACATGACAAATGATTATTAATACATAACTATTTGAAGTGTACATTAAGGTAAAACTTTTGATTTGACATTATTAAGAAATTCACTTTTTAAAGTATGTTAAGAATCTAGTAATGTGCTTTTTTTCATTAATATTATATTAAATGCGAATACGTTTTTGTATATACTTGTAATATTTGAAGTACACAACAAGTGCACATTCAATGCAATTGAACACACACTTCTTTTTCAGACCTACTAAAATTCAAGTCATGTCAACCCCTCATATATTTTAAAAATATATATTTTATGGAGGTGTTCATGTGTATATGTTAATATAGAAAGAGAGAGGGAGTGTGTGTGTGTGTGTGTGTGTGTGTGTGTGTGTGTGTGTGTGTGTGTGTGTGTGTGTGTGAGAGAGAGAGAGAGAGAGAGAGTCTGAAAAGGCGTTTGCTAAGACTCTTAAGAGCGAGCACAAAAGAGGTGGTCTGAAAGGCAATTATGATGCTCTGACATGAATAAAACCCTGGCCTCTCATGCAAAATGGGAAGGAAAGATGAAAATAGGCTCTGAAAATCTGTGCATTGGTTTCTTTGTTACTGTCTATTCTTCTGCCAATGTTTTATCATGCTAATGCCCTGTCTGATAAAAATAGTTTGGGGAAAGACGGGCTTCCCTCGTGTAAAAAAAAAAAAGACTGTGATAGCTTGATTGGAGTGTCGGGGAGGGTAAGCGCGCCTCTGTAAGTCACTGATAAACCATAAACAACTGCTGTAGTACATTTCTCTCATCCTCTGTCAGCAAATCCTTATTTTTCTTCTAACAGAACCATCTGCTCTGTTTGGATTATACAGCTAATTCTGTTATGTAAAAATGTTATAGTAGGTCCTATATATATATATATATATATATATATATATATATTATTTTGTATATGAAAGTAAGCATTAACTTAATAATATGATAATTTGAGGTGCAGGGTTACCCCTAAGCCCTACATACATACTTAAATAAATACATACATACACACATGCATGCACAGATACATAGAGAGAAATTGCTAAATATATATTTAAAATAATGTACACTCACAGGAGGCAGACCCCAATGTTATTTTGCTTTTCATTATAAAGTTTTACTTCGTAATACATTTGTATTTTTTTAATAATTTATATATATATATATATATATATATTTATTTTTGTGTTACTGCAATAAAAACATTGCTGACATGGACATTGTCTAAAAAGAAGAGCTTAGACCAGCATAACAGGTATAGCCACAAAAGTGACCAAACTCAAGTTCTGTATTCAGCAATCCCATGTTTGTCCATGGGGCAAAAGAAAGTCCACATCCATTCATTTAAGGTTGTATTCACACCTGTCTTGTTTGGTTCGATTGAATTGAACTCAAGTTCATTTCTCCCATTGGTGTGGATCTTTTGGGCAGGTGTTAATACAGCAATCGCACTCTGGTGCGGACCAAATAACCGTGCCGAGACCCAGTTGAAGAAGCGGTCTCAATCCGCTTCCAAACGAACTCTGGTACGGTTGAATGGATGAACCAATACATTTATGACATTAAGCACACGTGTGGTTTTGTTTACAGTTTCTTTTTCACTTGCAAAAAGGGCAGTGTGAAAGCGAACTGCACCAAACAAAATAAATTATGTATTTTGTCTGGACCAAAGCAAGTGAACTAGCTTTCCTGGTGTGAACACACCCTAGGTTTCATTACATGCATGGTTTTAGCACTTTCATCTTTAAGAAAGCAATAAAAATACCATATGATTTGGCTTTTGACCAAATGCTTTTAGTTTACTGTCCTATAAACAGTAGTAACTTGCAGTTGTTACTTCAAAGATATATTTCTACCTAATATATCACATTCAAATGTGTGGTTACACTTCAGATTAGTAAACACTATTAACTACTAAATAGTTGCTTATTATCATGCATATCACTAGCATATTGATGTTTATTAGAACTTATAAAGCACATATCAATGCCTTATTCTGCATGACCATATTTTAGATCCCAACTACCTTACAACTAAATTACTATCAACAAGCAGCAAATTAGGAGTGCATTGAGGGAAAATTCTTTGTTAATAATGAATATGTGTTCCCTAAATTAAAGTGTTAGCAAATTAGTTTTGTTGCCATAAATCACTGGATGTAGGTGTATTCAGTGATGTTAAATCATATTTTTGTTTTTGACTTAAGAACTTCTTGTCAGATGGGGCTCTACTTGAAGTCTTTTTAAATTTGAATATCTAAAGGCAGACTTATATCAATCAGCTCTCCTTCCTTCTATCTCTGCTTTCTCTCTCTGTCTGTTTGTGAGCTCGCTGTACCTCTGAACTGTTTGCTGATTCAGAAAGTCTGCATGGAGCTGGCAGCTTCCACTACTGAATTATTAATTAGGGAGACATATGTGGAGCCCCTCCCCCGTCATCTTATTATAAACCTTATACAAATATATATATATATATATATACAGAAAGCATCTGTACTGTACTTTCTTTTAAACATATTGTATGTTTATATAGAAGGACGAACTTCAAAATACTAGGTTCTATACATATTTTCTTGCAGTGGTAAATTGTCGTTCACATGTGCACAGTTTATATGAAGTGGTGGACCCTACCCCCAAAAAAATTGTATGTTAAATTTAATGACAGTTTAAAGCTTAATTGAAATGAAAGTTTAGTTAGAAAGTACAGGGTAGTATAAGGCAACGGCTTAGGGGTAGGTAGGTTCGGGGTTAGTATCTAGTTATTATTGTAATAGCTATAACAAGTACATAGTATATACACATGGAACAAGGCTCTAAATAAAGTGCCACTGATATTGCTGAAGACCTGGAACAATGCACAAGTCATATGGACCACTTTTAAAATAAGTTAATGGTGCTTTTGCATCCTTTTTGAAGGCTCTAGTCATCAATCATTAGCTGCAAGTAAAAGAAAGACCATATTGAGTACTTAAAATGTCTCATTCTGTCTCCCGCCATAGAACAAATGGTCATATTGAGTAAATAATGTCAGAAATATATTTTTAGATGAAATAAACAAAGATCTGGAGTGATCGCATCAGTTCCTAATTCTAATGGAACAGTGAGGTAGGCAAGATTTTTTTATTAATCAAGTAGTTGACTCTGATTAATTAGAGATTTATAGTATGGACCATCACAACACCCAAATGCATGGCATAGAACTAGTGAGTTCCAGTATGCGAAGTTTGCGAACAAAATTTTCTTTTGAAGTTGTGCACCAAATCAAAATGTCTGAAACAGTTTGTGGCTCAAGCAACACAGATCTACAAGTTACTCAATCAAAACTCACTTTCAGACATGCTTGACAGTTACTCCATGTTACGCCTCGTCTAAGGGTAAATGCGCAACATGAAAGGAGTACGAGAACAGTTTTGAAAAACAAATGATCAGTATTTTAATGAGAACAATGATTTCAACTGTACAATTGGGGTAATTCAGCTTCAGGAGGCTCATGGCCAAAATAACAAACAAAAGCCAACTAACTTTACCCCCCTAACTTCTCTAATTCACAAAACAAAAATAAAACAAAAAAACAGATTACTTACCTAACTCCCTATCCAAAAGCAATCAACAAAGAAAATCCAACAAAATGGCGTCGGTCTCCCTAACTCCCCAAAAGGTTATTATTTACAATTATTTACAGTTATTAGCAAACAAGTCCAAACAGGGGCAATCCAGAATCTAGGTCAGAGAACAGGTGGTAGTCAACGGTACAAACAATTGGGCAAAGCAAACAACAATTAATCTCTCTCTCGAGAAAACACACACAGATTCTCATGCTTACTAACACATGTAACTATCTAGCAGAGCAAACAGCGAGCAAGCACGAAGCTAAAACAGGAAGTTATGACGAAGTCTCTTATAGGCATCCAGGAGTCAGCTGACCAGGCAGGGTGTGGCACCAATTGGACTGCATGAACCAATCAGACATCCTCCTGCACAGAAACACACATAAACACCTCCCAAACAAAGACAACACAGAGAAATAGAACAAAAGGGACGTAACACTCCAACTCGAACCAAAATACCGGCATTTATGATCCTATGATGCTGGTTTTTGCCAACTCATTCAGAGTTCCAGTTCCTCCAACAGTTACTGAACTGAGAAAATAGTTCTGACTTGGACCAAAGAACTGATGAGCCGCTGATATGTGAATATGTTAACCCAGAACTTGAATAAAGGGGCAACATTTTTCTTTTTTTATAGTTTCTGATGGTTTATTCGATTTTATTGACTTTATATGCGGTAGACTTTATATGCGGTTTGAAATGCAGAACGACACATCTGCACAAAAACTGCCCACACCTCCCAACGACCAGGCACTCTGTCTGTCTCCAGCCGACGTAAGGAAGACCCTATCTAGGATTAACCCACGCAAGGCTGCGGGTCCTGACAATATACCTGGCCGCGTGCTGAAAGACTGTGCTGAACAGCTGACAGATGTCCTAACAGATATCTTCAACACCTCGCTGAGCCAGGCAGTCATCCCACATGTCTCAAATCCGACAATCATACCGGTACCAAAAAATCACCTGTGTCCTGTCTAAATGACTACCGTCCCATAGCACTGACTCAATCATAATGAAGTGCTTTGAGAGGCTAGTCATGCACAACATCAAAACCAGCATCCCCAACACACTCGATCCGCTCCAGTTTGCATACCGCCCAAACCGCTCTACGGATGATGCAATTTCCTCCACCCTCCACCTGGCTCTTACCCACCTTGAAAATAAAGACTCATATGTTAGAATGCTGTTCATCGACTTCAGCTCAGCATTCAACACAATAATCCCACAACAGCTCATCAATAAATTAAGCCTGCTGGGCCTCAAGAATTCCCTTTGCAATTGGATCCTGGACTTTTAACCGGAAGACCTCAGTCAGTCGGGTCGGCCACAACACCTCGAGCACTACCACACTGAGCACAGGGCCCCACAGGGCTGTGTGCTCAGCCCGCTGCTCTTCATGCTGCTGACCCACGACTGCACTGCCAAGTTCAGCTCCAACCACATCATCAAGTTTGCCGATGACACATCAGTGGTAGGTCTCATCAGCAACAATGATGAAACGCACTACAGAGAGGAAGTGGCACAGCTGGCTGAATGGTGTGCGCTAACAACCTGTCCCTCAATGTGGAGAAGACAAAGGAGGTTGTGATGGACTTCAGGAGAAACTCTGTTGACCACCCCCACTGACCATCGACACCTCGACTGTGAGAGAGTCAGCAGCACTAAATTCCTGGGGTGCACATCACAGAGGACCTCACCTGGACTACCAACACCAAGTCTATCTCCAAGAAGGCACAACAGCGCCTACACTTTCTCCGCCCTGAAAAGAGCAAGCCTCCCTCCACCCATCCTCACCACCTTCTACAGGGGTACCATTGAGGCGTGCTGACCAGCTGCATCACTGTCTGGTGCGGGAACAGTTGTGCAGCAGACCGCAAGACCCTCCAGCGGACAGTGAACACCGCTGCAAAAATCATTGGTGCCCCTCTCCCTCCATCCTGGATATTTTCCTTACACGATGCTCCAGCAAAGCAAAAAGTATCGTGGAGGACCCCACCCACCCTCCACAGTCTCTTCCAGCTCCTACCCTCAGGTAGACGGTGCGGAGTATCAGAGCCCGCTCCGCCAGACTGCTCAACAGCTTTTTCCCCAGGCTGTGAGAGCCCTGAACTCAAATCACACCGCCTCTCTGAAACCCCAAACAACCCCCCCACCTTACCACATCTCAGGAAAAACTGTTAACTTTTACAAGCCACCTGTAGCAACACACTCTCCTCTACATGCACTAGACACTTTCACACACCATTGTGTGCCCATAATCCCACAAAAGACTGATTGAAATATATGACTGTAATGTATGTATGTTTACTGGCTCATGCACCACAAATCACCTTACACTGTTCCCCAGCCAGCTGCTTGAATGTCTCTCTTTTGCACATGTACAGTATTTGAAGTCATCTGCACAGTTGTACAGTTTGTATTTTATTTTATTTTTTAGTTTATGTATAGGTAACCACTTTTATATATAGCATATGTATAGTCAAAGCTGACAGTAGGTTAGTTTGTGTATAGGTTTATACTGTTTTACTTCGTGTTGTATATCTGTATTTATGTAGCACCGTGGTCCTGTGAGGCACGACATCTCGTCCCACTATATGTCCACACATGTAGTGGAATGACAATAAAGCTCAACTTGACTTGACTAGACGTGTAAAACATCCCTGTTTCATTCATTACTGTGTGCTTTAACAATATAATTTCGTATACGTGATGTCATAGCATGATTACATAAATGAATCATTAGTGAATCAAATCAATGGAAGCACTGTCCGAAAGAACCAGTTCACAGAGTTCCCATAACTACACAGCACTATATGTGCACATAGCAGGTGAACTGCATTAACTTGGAGAAATGATTTATGAAGTCTGTTTTACAGTGTTAATGGTAGTCCATCGGAGTCACAGGGCTTTTGGTATTGTTCTCTGCAGAACAGATGTTGCTGACTCAGTTTTTTTTTCTTCTGAAATAGCTCACATAATAGTTACAGAGTCTAGACACTAATATTTGTGTTATTTTTAAACCTTTGTTTTCCTTTTCTTGTATTTTTACAAAAAATGCTAATTTGGAGTGGTTCAGGTTCAACTTTTGTAGAACAGCAGGTAAGTTTGTATGAATAGGAAATGTTAATACATTAATGAGAGAATTATGTTCATTAGATTTGTGAATTGTTCCTGCCTCCCATCAGGGGTTCAAAAATGCAAGGGAATATTTAAAAATCTACAGAAAAGAAAAAAATGAGTTGAAATAATGTGTATTTTTGCTAAATCACAGGCTTCATTATACGATGTAATGCACACCTCCTGACTGAACTTGAGCAGTATTAAAGCTCTACTCACTTTTTGACAAAATTCACAACATTTTTACACTGTTAAATTAAAAAGGCAAAAACTGTAATTTTATTTATCTAGGTGATTACCAAATCACTGAACAAAACATTAAAAAGTGTATCCAAATCAGTCAAGTGCGTTCGCCTATTCCAGCAGAGACAAGTAGGATATTTGTTGAATTTAAGACTGTTTAACAGTCAGAAGTGAACTTTTGTCTCAACTAATGGTGTGAATTTGGGGCTGCAGGATTTTGAGATATTTAAACCACTTTTATTTAGAGTAACTGAAGCTATTAAATACAGAAAATATTCCTACTGTCACCTTCTTTTTGTAACCTATAAAAAATATTTGAGTGAGAATGTGCCACCATCCTTTATTGCAGCTGTTTCAACTATCCCTTCCTCATGTTCTGTTTTCTCGTTGACCTTATAGGCTGACTGTGACTGTCCTTTGCTAAAGTCTGCAGCGTAAGAGAATTTGGGTATTTCGAGTGACTTTCTGTAGAGGAATGTATTTTGTGTGAGTGTGTTGCATATCATGTGAACATAATGTTCCTAAAGGTTATGAAAGAGTTTTGTGGAGCCTTCATTAGGCTGAGCAGAAACTAAATATGCAATTTTCGAGTGATTAAAGGCATGATTGAAGCATCTAATTTTCAAAAGGAAAAAAATGTCACTCTAGCTACTTTTATTTACACATCCCATAATGTTACTGGTGCTGTTATCAGCTCATTTAAGAGGTTTGTATTTAAAGGTTACTTTATCTAAGTTTTCTGTCATTTGTGAAATCAAGTGATCTAAAGTTTTATGGGGTTTTTTGGTGCTTTTTCTCATGAACCTATTATACATAACCTTTGGTTCATCTCTGCATTTTGAAGCTGGAGCTTCTTACATGCTTTGCATCATTCAAACATGAAGTTTGCCGTTGCTTGACAGAATCGCCCAAAACTAGGGTTAAAGTCACAAGTTAAAGTCATTAAACCAACATTTCTGTTAACACAAAAATGTACGCTTTTATTAATTACCCTGGCACCATTGTTCTAGTGTGTACTGTACAGTATGTTCTATGGATTTCTAAATTTAAGGGGTTTGGTGGTAACCACTATTAAGAAGACATTTGACTTGTTTATTCAGCTTTCAGATCAAGCATAAATCTCAATTTCGAAAAATTGACACTTAAGACTGGTTTTGTGGTCCAGGGTCACAAATGTGGCTGACCACAAATACAGAATCGACTACTAATAACTGATTGATTTGTAATTTTTTACATCTGTAAAGTTGCTCATATGTAAAATATTTACCTTTTTATATGCTCTTAATATGTCAGTACTGCACATTTTATTCATTATGTAAACAGTGAATTTACATTTTACATGAAATACTTGCAAATACTTACATGAGATTATATTGGGTCAGTGAGTTACCCAAGTGCTAGTCAACATGTTCATTATCTCACTGGCGTGTACTATCTTTTAGCTTTCAGAGCAAAAATCTTCATAATCCTATCCAGTTTGCATAATAGTTGTAAGATGATTATAGCATATATCCCTATAGCAGAAAGAACACAATTGAGATCTCAACTCTTTCTCATAGAATGTATTTCTGCTAAGGAATGTTTTGTGATATTGTGAACAGTTGATACTTCATTGACACCAACCGGGGTAATCTGAAATGTCCTCTAAGCCATCAATTTCCTTCGGGTTTGTTTGTGTCCCTTTGTTCTCCTGCACTTTCTTTTCATTGTGCCTCTCTTTTTCATGTTTGTCTGCCTTCTCTCTTTATATGACCTGACTAATTCCAGTGTAGGCTTTTTCATTCATGTTAAGCAATAGATGGGACTCTTTTCTCTTCCCGCTCTTTCTCTCTCTGTAACTCTCTCTGTATCTGTCTCTCGTTCTCTCCGTTTACCTCAAGAGTGTGAAGATTTAATGGCTTCTTGTGTTTATGTCGTGTGTCCTTTTAGGCCCACGTCGTTCATCGCTGGCTAAACGATCAGGACAATAGTGTGAGCTCTGAGCTGCCGGATGGCCAGGGAGTGTGGCACTATGATGAAACAGTAAATATCTGCAACATATATCTAAATTTTTATTCTCATATATATCTATATACATATACATATTGTATATGGACATTATCTGTCACTAGATATGCTTCTGTCGTTGTTGTTAGTGTTTTTGGTGTAGTGGTTCTAATTTATTCTGCATTTATTTCTTGTGAATTTGATTTTGGCACCATCCAATTTTTATGTAACATTCAGTATAACAAAACTGTGATTTTATTTAAGAGTTTCGTATTACTGTTTGGTGTTGAGCTGTCTTTTTTAAGTAATGGTAGATGTGGTAGTGGTCCAGGCTGGACAAGTTTTTTTGTTGTTGTTGTTTTTTTGTGAGATTTTTGGTTGCATTCAGATTTTGAGTTCCGTGTTTGTGATGTGTAGATTATTTTTCCGTTTATCAGTATCACAGCATAAAAGACTCCACGGGCAAAAAAATTTACCAACACATCACTTTAACATAACATAAACTACATGCACAGTGTGGGTAGGATATAATAAGGCTGAAGTCAAACAAAGCTATTTTACCTGTGGGTTCTTAAGTGTACTTTTCACATGTGTTACTCACAAACACTTTATCATGTGAACACATTTGTATCCAGACACCTCTGCATGCACTGACGTGTGTTTATGTTTATACGCTATTCACATCCATGTCCACGTTGTGCCGTGAGAGCTGAATCTGAGTGGTGAGTTAGGTTCAGTTTGTTTAATCTGTGCTCCTGTGTTTTTGTGTTGTGATAGTTCTCATGTCATAGTGTATGTGCTGTGTTGTGGATTTGATGTTCAGTGTAGTCTTAGTGTTTCTATTTAAAAATGCTTTGAATATCTGTGACTCAGGTAAGTCTCCAGTTGTTCTATATATTTCTCTGAATGAAAGGAGGATTGAGACAGATTTCCAAGTCAAGTCATCTTCTTATCATAATTCTAAACCATGGTGAGATTTTAGAATAGTTTTGTTTTTTGTTGTGGTCATGAGCTCGAGGTTGTTGAGAGTGGGGTAAGATGTGTCACTGGTGTTTTTTTTGCTGCTGCCCCCCCTCCCCTAAATGGAGAACAGATGCACAAGCTTTGTCCAATGAATGCACATTTAGAAATGAGAAAAATGCGTCTCATTATAATTTTTTTTACATCACCTTTTCCTCTCAAGGTCTTCATAGCCTCTAAATGCAGTACTAGAAATATTTTTTTGAATAAATTAGAGAAATACTAAATACATTTATATTAGGGCTGTGCAATTAATCACATGCGATTATCATGCTCATCTCATCAGTAAAGCCGGCTCCGTGATTAGCGGTAAATCTCCATCACCTATTTTCAAATGGAGTAGCAGTTAATACACAGAGCCGTAGTTCACTGACAAGCTACGCGATATTGCGTTAAATATCGCTGATTAATCGCATTCGATTATGAACGCGATATCGCGTATGTACTCCATTTGAAAACAGGTGATGGAGATTTCAATCCCGGAGCTGGCTTTACTGATGAGATATACAGTGGGGCAAAAAAGTATTTAGTCAGCCACCAATTGTGCAAGTTCTCCCACTTAAAAAGATGAGAGAGGCCTGCAATTTTCATCATAGGTATACCTCAACTATGAGAGACAAAATAAGAAAAAAAAATCCAGAAAATCACATTGTAGGATTTTTTAATAATTTATTTGCAAATTATGGTGGAAAATAAGTATTTGGTCAATAACAAAATTTCATATCAATACTTTGTTATATACCCTTTGTTGGCAATGACAGAGGTCAAAGGTTTTCTGTAAGTCTTCACAAGGTTTTCACACACTGTTGCTGGTATAAAAGTCTAAGTCTAAGACTAGGATCTGCATTATTTTTTTTTATTAAAACCAACTAACCCCCTTGACATGACAAATGTATTCACAATTTTTTATTTTTTTATTAAAACCAACTAACCCTCTGTCAAAATACAGAGGGAGACCACATGAAGAGAATGAGGTGAACAGAGGGAGCTTTATTGAACTCAGAGAAGGAGTCTGTTGAGCAGCAGTAGCAAGAAGAATGAAACAGTCGGATGGACTTAACTGGTTGAAGATAACCGACTGTGACTCTCTTGCAGGAGTGAGGAACAGGGATCGGAGCAGATGGGCGATCACTGAGACTGGTAGCAGCAGATGAAGGTGAGTCTGAAGATCGTAACGATCAAGACCAGACAAAGGTGAGTGGTAAGTGCTCGTGGGTATATGCAGGTAGTGATTAGGAGGTACCAGGTGCGTGTGGTTAGAATTCAGGTGATTGTGATCATGCTGGCTGAGTGTTGGTACTGACGAGGCTGATGGTTCTCTGACAGTACCCCCTCCTCCACGGGCGGCTCCTGACGTCCGCTGCCCACAATGAGGGCGGTCGCGTCTTCTGGGTGCTGGCTTATGTGGGTGAAGCTGGTGGAATTCCGAAAGTAGAGAGGGATCTAGTATGTCATCTTTTGGCACCCAGGACCTTTCTTCCGGCCCATAGCCTGCCCAATCCACCAAATATTTGAGGCGACCACCTCGACGTTGGGAGTCTAGGATGGAATTGACCCTGTAGATGGATTCCTCGTTCTCAATCTCGGGAGGAGGAGGTACTTCCGGCTCGTCAGGCTCTGGGAAAGAAGGAGACATTGGATTAGTGTGTGGTTTCAACAAGGACACGTGAAAGGTAGGTGTGGTGCGGTATGTGGGTGGTAGATCCAGCTGGTAAGAAACCTCATTGATTTGTCTCCTGATGGTTAACTGACCGATAAACTGGGGACTCAGCTTACGACAGGGCAGCCGGAGACGGATGTCCCGCGTAGACAGCCATACCTTATCGCCAGGTTGGTATGGTGGGGCAGATCGGCATCAGCCTGGGTTCTTTGTCTCCGGACTGCCTGTTGGAGTTGGATGTGTGCTGAGTCCCAGACCCTCTCACTCTCTCCGAACCAGAAGTCCACGGCTGGAACTTCCGATGGCTCCCCATCCCAGGGGAACAATGGGGGTTGGTACCCGAGTACGCACTGGAAGGGGATGAGACCAGTGGAGTGCTGACGGAGTGAATTCTGTGGGTACTTGGCCCATGGGAGGAAGCGGTTCCAGCCGTGTTGGTTCTGGTGGCAGAAACTCAGGCGGTACCTCCCAATGTCCTGGATTTTCCGCTCAGTCTGGCCGTTGGACTGTGGATGATATCCGGATGTGAGACACGGAGACCCCTAGGAGGTTGAAGAAGGCTCGCCAGACTCTTGAGATGAACTGTGGCCCACGATCGGAGACGATGTCCTCAGGGATGCCGAAGTTCCTGAAGACTTGATTGAAGAGTGATTCTGCAGTCTGCATAGCGGCAGGTAGCCCTGGGAGAGGAATCCATTTAGATGAGGTAGATGATGAGGTGTATTAGAAATGGCGCAGACTGAGCAACCCCTGACGAATTGGGAAGTGTCACGGGCCATGTTGGGCCACCAGTAGCGATGTTGAAGGAGCGAGAGGGTACGGTCGCTGCCTAGATGTCCAGAGCCCAGAGAAGAATGGAGAGAGTCCAGAAGGGAAAGGCGGAGAGAGGTAGGGACATAGGTCTTCCCTTCTGGACCTCCCGGCAGAGCTGGTTCCGTGAGCGTGGCTTGTCGGATGTCCTCATCCAGTGACCACTCAATGGGGCTTATGAAGAGGGCTGGAGGGAGTATGGTCTTGGGGGCGGTAGTGTCTTGCAAGGGTTTAGATAGACGGAGAGCGAAACGACTCGGGAGTTTTGGGTACCCGGTCTGTAGGTAACTGTAAAGTGGAAACGGGTGAAGAACAGCGCCCAGCGAGCCTGTCTGGGGTTGAGCCGTTTCGCATCCTGGAGATATTCTAAGTTCCTGTGGTCAGTAATGACCTGGAAAGGGTGAACAGCTCCCTCCAGCCAATGTCTCCACTCCTCCAAAGCGAACTTGATTGCCAGCAGCTCACGATTCCCGATGTCGTAGTTCTGCTCCGCTGGGAAAGCTTGCGAGAGAAGTACGCACAGGGATGGAGTTTAGGAGGCTCTCTGTGATGTTGGGAGAGCACCGCACCTGCACCCAATGTAGAGGCATCGACCTCCACGATGAATGGCAGTTGAGGGTCTGGATGGACCAGGGTAGGAGCGGTGCAAAAGGCTTCTCGCAGCTGATCAAAGCTTCTACTAGCTTCGGGTGACCATGAGAGACTCTTGGGTTGCTGGCGGAGCATCTAGGTAAGGGGTGCAGTGATGGTGCTGAAGGCTCAGATGAATCACCGATAGAAATTTGCAAAGCCAAGAAACCTCTGTAGTTCCTTCACAGAAGATGGCATGGACCAGTCTCAGATGGCTTGGAGCTTGTTATTATCCATCTGTACTCCTTGGGTAGAGATGACATACCCGAGGAACTGGATGGTGGTTCAGTGGAACTCGCACTTCTCCAGCTTGAGGTAAAGATGGTGTTCTCTCAATTTCTGAAGGACCTGCTCCACGTGGCGGCGATGTTCAGCCTGGTTCTGGGAGTAGATGAGGATATCATCAATGTAGATGATGACGAACTGATGGAGGAACTTCCGGAACACCTCATTCATGAATCCCTGGAAGACTGATGGAGAGTTAGCCAGCCCATACGGCATAAAATGATATTCATAGTGGCCAGTAGGGGTGATGAAGGCCATCTTCCACTCGTCTCCTGGACGGATACAAATCAAATCACTTTTTATTGTCACATCACCACAGCACAAGTGCCTTGGTGAGTGAAATTCTTATGAGCGTGTTCCAGACAGTGCAAAAGAAAACCAACAAGCAATTTACATATGAACAGACAGTGCAAAAAAAAAAAAACTGCACTGGAGCATTTACAGTGCTCCAGACAGTGCAAAAAAAAAAAAACACAACAAAAAACCAACAACAACAATTTACATATGGACAGACAGTGCAAAAAAAACAACAACAATTTACATATGGACAGTACATATTTACAGACTGTACAGAAGACAATGTGCAAAATACACATACATATACTCAGTACACATACCTACGAATGAGGTCGTAGGTGCTTCGCAGGTCCAATTTGGAGAAGATACGAGCCCCACTGAGTTCCTCAAGGGCAGCTGGAACCAAAGGTAAAGGATACGGAATTTGACGGTTTGTGAGTTCAGGGTTCTGTAGTCTATAAATGGTCTTAGCCCTCCATCCTTCTTACTGACAAAGAAGAAGCTTGACGCAGCTGGAGATGTAGATGGGCGGATGAAGCCTTGTCGGAGAGCCTTCTGAATGTATTCCTCCATGGCAGCTTGCTCTGGAATGGACAGAGGATACACTCTAACCTTTCGTGAGTTTAGCTCCAGGCAGCGGGTCGACAGCACAGTCCCATGCCCTATGTGGTGGTAGTTTAGTGGCGGCTTCCTTGCTGAATACGTCCTGGAACGCCCAGTATTCCTGGGGTATGGTGAATTTCTTTTCAGGTTCGGGGCTCTCCACGCTGGTAGAACAATTCTGGAGGAGCGAACTGGTGGGAGGAGTTACACGGAGCAGACAGTGTTGTTGACAATACTCACTCCACTGAAGAATCTCATTCTTAGTTCAATCCATGTTGGGAGAGTGTTGTGTGAGCCACAGGCGTCCCAGAACTACATCCACGGTGGAATGTTGCAGCACCAGGAATGATAGGACCTCCTCATGCAGACATCCCACACGAAGTGTGACCGTGGGAGAGCGGTGTCTGACCTTGCCCCAACCCAGCGGTTTCTCTTGGATGGTTTGGATGTTCAAGGTTTGAGAGTGAAGTTTCTGTTTCAGATGCAGGCGATTCAATGTCTCTATTGATTTGAAGTTCCCCGACGACCCAGAGTCGACGAGAGCTTGTGCTGGGATGGAAGTGTGAGGAGAAATTAGTTGAATGGCCATACGGGTTAAAGTACTGACTTGTGGGTTCAGTTGGAGGGTACTCACCGCTGGACGGGGCGGACGCACAGGACAGATTTGTAGCATGTGACCACTTTCCCCACAGTAAAGGTGTTCTTCTTTCTCGCTCCACGCTAGTAAGAGGATTGAAACTGATCTGCATGGGTTCTGGTGCTGGAGCGGGTGAAGTCGCTGAGAGCGGTTGAGCAAGTGCCATATCTTCCTCACAAGCAGTGAGATATTGAGAGATGCGAACAGCCTTTGAGATGATGGTCTCCAGCCCGACAGTGTCGTCGTATATCGCTATCTGTTGGCGAATGCGAGGATTCAGGCCCCGACGAAAGGCGGTGATGAGGGCAGTTTCATTCCAGCCACTGGAGACGGCGAAGGTGCGAAATTGAATGGAATAATCCCACACAGAGGTCTTCCCCTGACTAAGACTGAACAGACGATCTTGTACTGAGAGTTCTGAATTAGCCTGCCCGAAGACTTCCCTGAAATGGGTTGTGAAGGCGTCGAGAGTGTGCATCACTGGGCTGTCGGAATTCCAGAGAGACTCCACCCATTGAAGAGCGCATCCTGTAAGCAGGGCTATCATGAAGGCTATCTTTGAGCGTTCCGTGGGGAAAGCTCTGGGCTGCATCTCAAAATATAACGAACACTGTAATACGAAGCCACTACAATTCACCGTGTCTCCTGAGAAAGGAGTAGGTCGGTCCATGGGACTAGCAGATGCAGACGTGGCGGTAGTGAGTGCTACATTGATTGGATGAAATCCTGAAGGGTGAGCGGGTTAGGTTGTTGTGGATCCATCTTGTAGCAATCTTTTCTCTGTCTGGTCTTCTGTCACAATGCAGAGGGAGACCACACGAGGAGAATGAGGTGAACAGAGGAAGGTTTATTGAACTCAGAGAAGGAGGCTGTTGAGCAGCAGTAGCAGGAAGCATGAAACAGTCGGATGGACTTAACTGGTTGAAGATAACCGGCTGTGACTCTCTTGCAGGAGTGAGGAACGGGGATCGGAGCAGATGGGCGATCACTGAGACTGGAAGCAGCAGATGAAGGTGAGTCTGAAGATCGTGACGATCAAGACCAGACAAAGGTTAGTGGTAAGTGCTCGTGGTTATATGCAGGTAGTGATTAGGAGGTACCATGTGTGCGTGGTTAGAATTCAGGTGATTGTGATCGTGCTGGCTGAGTGTTGGGACCTGACGAGGCTGATGGTTCTCTGACACACCCTTGGCAAATTTATTCCTAATGTAGGGAATGTTGTGTCACATTTTTAAGTACTTATTTATTTATATTTTTATTATTATTTTCTTTTTTCTTTTATTTATTTATTTTGTAGGTTGAAGCTTTATTATTTCAGTTTATAACAGATGTCCTAAAAACGTATTGAGGAGTATTAATTTAACGGTAACACTTAGGGACCAATTATCACCAATTAACTAGTTGTTTATAAGCATGCCTATTATTAACATACAGCATTTGCTGTTTATTAGTACTTACACTATAAAGCACATATTCTGCATGGCCATATTCTACATCCCTAATTCTACCCATAACAAAACTTAACAGCTAACTCACTATCTATTAATACGCAGCTAATTAGGATTTTATTGAGGCAAAATTCATAGTTAATGGTTTGTATTGGTTGTAATGGTTAATATTCTACATCCCTAATTCTACCCATAACAAAACTTAACAGCTAACTCACTATCTATTAATACGCAGCTAATTAGGATTTTATTGAGGCAAAAGTCATAGTTAATGGTTTGTCATTAGCAAGAGTTGGACCCTAAAATAAAGTGTGACCCATTTTAACTCTCATCTTTCCTTGCTTAGAAGAAATTTGCTAGAAAGTGGCACATCTTACCCAAAACCTTACATCTTCTCAAAAATAGTCGTAAATTATCTATCCAAACATGCACAATACACAAAATTCAAAACAGTGTGAAAAGTTTTTAGAGGCTGGAAGATATCTACACTGGAAGTGAGCGATACAACAAAACTAGACCATGTCCATTATTATCAACAAAGCCATTCACAATGAATGCGACATGGTCTGCACCTGGGTAGTTAATGCATAACATCTGTGGACTTTTTTCTAAGACAACATCAAGATTATTAGATAAGAGTTATATGAATGTATGATGGAAATTGTGTATCTTCCTGAAACTGGTCAGGTTTTTCTACTATTCTCAGTTGACATGGTTCTGCAGAATGAATTTTCAAAATATTCCTTGCAGTCTGTGAATTAATATATTGATAATCATAGAAACGGCGTTTTAATAATTATAAAATAACTAGAAATAACTGTTTAATATCGTTTTAGATGCATAGCAAAGGACAGAGGTGTACAAAATATTCTACTCAAGTAAAACATTTTACATTACTGAAATTTTACTGCAACAAGTAAAAGTACCAGTCTAAAAATATACTCAAGTAAAAAAGTACTCATTTAAAATTTACCATACATAAATTACTTAGTTACATTTTAACAATGAGAGGGAGTCTTAAAAATGGATAGACCAAAGGTGTCAAACTCAGTACCTGAGTGGCCACAGCCCCAAGGTGTTTCAGTGTAATATTACCCAATTAAACACATCTGATCCAGCTAAACTAATCATTTTGTTTGTATGGTGTGTGTCTTGGAGCAGGGTTGAAATAAACTCTTTACAGGCCCTCCAGTAACACCCTCCAGAGTTTGACACACCTGGGATATGGGCCTATAAATCTCAAACTAGGTGTTTTAATTAAAGGAATCAGTTATTTAAAATAATAAATCAACAAAATTAATGCTTCATCTGAAGTGGCATATGTATTTACACTGACATGAATGCATTTAGCCTGCAGTTACAAATGCAAAAATAATGTTTAGATAAATAAGACATAAATGTGGAACCACAGAACCACAGGGTCCATTTTTGCATTTATACATCATCTGAAAGCTGAATAAATATTTCCATTGATGTATGGTTTGTTATGAATCGGACAATATTTTAAAATCTGGAATCTGAGGGAGCAAAAATCCAAATATTGAGAAAATCTCCTTTAAAGTTGTTCAAATTAAGCTCTTAGTTTTGATATATTTACAGTAGGTATAAATTCAAATATATTTTGGAACATGATTTTTACTTAATATGCTAATGATTTGTGGCATAATAGAAAAATTTATAATTTTGACCCATACAATGTATTGTTGGCTATTGCTACAAATATCTCGACTTAAGACTGGTTTTGTGCTCCAGGCCAGGGTCACAAATGTTAAATAGTCATTTGAAATACAAAAATAAAAGATACTTTAAATGTTAAATTAGAACCACAGTAGGTGTCAGCAAGTCACTCATAAGTGAGTCATTGCATTGAACAGAATCATTTAAACGGTTAATTCATTCAGGAACAAAACACGTCATTGCTCAGAGTCAGAGAAAACTGTGTATGGTGGCTGTGTTTGGAATTATTTTGTTGTCGAAATAGAAAAAAACAGGCAATATGGTGTCCAAAAAAGTCTCTTAATTAACTTCTTGTTTTTGAACTGTTGTAAAAAGAAAAACTACAGGCCTATGTATTCATGGTGCTTTTTGAGAAAACGGCATTCTTCATGTGATGTTGACTTACTATATTAAATTATATAAATATATTCATTTTCTGCTTCTATATCTTCAATTTTGTGATCATTCTAAACGCATTTTAACAGACTAAATCAGCTAAAGCACTCAAATGCACGCGGATTAGTCTAATCTAACGTTATTAGATTTCACGGCACAATGTTTAGATGGTTTGGTTTTGGCAAAATACTGATAATGTCAAATCGCACATCGTTAAAACAACAATTAATATATTATCTCAGATGATATTGCACACCCTGCACCACTGTCTTTTTGGCTCATTTGTGCAAAACCTTTTGCTAAACCGTCAAAGCTTAATTTTAACCACCAATGCAACGATGCAAGTATTTACATTAACGTTACCTCTACATGCTTGCGAAGGGTTGATGTCGAGATGTTATAAGCTGCTAGTTCGGTCTCCCGAGGCAAACACAGCTTACACTGCATACTAGAGCATGAATATGGGCAGGGGTTCACTTTACCTCGAGTTCAACTTCAGCATAACATCTGACGGGGTTTGGTTTTCAGCTGGGTCTGCACCTTTAACGCCTGTCTTGTTCGTCTGCATCTTTCTTATGATTTTAGCGCCAGTTTCTTCTTCTGCCCATTATTTGCTGCAGTTGTTTCCTCAGTTGACATTTTTTTACTCAGAATGAATTTTTAAAATTCCTTGTACAATACTACACAAAATATACTTAAGTAAAGTAAAATTACAGATTAAAAAATTACTTAAAAAGTACAAGTACACAAAAAGCTACTCAATTACAGTAATAGTAAATGTAGATGCTTTCCACCTCTGGCAAAGGATGTGTCGATTTCTCAAAAGTGTGTCAACTACCTGCTTGCAGTTGATGGACAACATTTTTGTTGCACTGCAACAATAAACAATAAATAAAACAAACAAATAAATAAATACATACATACATAAATTCACCCGTTTTATTGTTGCTGTAGTCTTAAAAGCTCACAGCTAGTCTCTGGTTAGTGACTGATGTGGTGTACAGCCTCCCAAGGTGTTTCATTGTAACATTATCAAATGTTGGTTGCTTCCAGTGTAGACATGGTTTAATTCTTTAAAAATATGAATCTGTCCTGTGTATTGTGTTTCTCTGATCAGATGTGTTTGATCAAATTCAGTGTTACATTTCGAGTTTTCTGATACTTGTATTTTGAGCTCTGATAGACTCATATCCCATTTATCAATCAATGTCATGTTTTCTGGCACATGTGTATCAAAAATTATTTTGCTGTTTGCTCAGGTACAGTAATTGACCCTCAATCAATAATTATGCTTTGTGTGCAATGTGAGATGTTTGTGTGTTTTTATGTTATACACTTACAATTACACGTACAATTCTAAATGTGTGTAATGTATTTAAATGCATTAGTAATTACACATTTGTAAAAAACGTTGCTGTTTGGTGCATTTAAATTCAAATGAACTTTACATCAATTCAAGTGCTTTACATTTGCTTTCGTATGCTAGTGAACATATCAAAATAAGTGTACTACTGTACTTTCAAGTACTCAAAGGATAACTAATACATAATTAGGTCAAATGTACTTTGAAGTAAAACATCTAATAATACATTATTGCAAAGTGCGCTTTTTTAAGTGTTCTCAAGTTAGTACATTACAAGTACACATTCAAGTGTACTTCTTTTTTCACAAGGGTCTAAACCAAGTCAAAAACCTCACTGCTAAATTCTTTTTTTTTTATATTTAAAGGTTATTGTGCTCTACATTCCTCTAGAATGACTAAAACTCCTAATTCATTTGAAAATTTGTTTGAATGAGAAATACAGTCAATACAAATGGCAAGTTTGCATGATTAGAATCTAAGGATTGTTATCAAATGCACAGGTTTTGTGATACTGAAAAAGGCTTCTTATATTCAGTTTGTTTAATTTAGCTCCAGTGATGAACACAGAATGCGTCAACTGACGAATACTATATTGTGTGGTCTAGGCCAAACATAAAGTATTATTATCCTTTTAGGTCCTGAAACAAGAGGGCTATTAGATTTCAGGGTTAAGATATGGGCTGAGGTTAGTGGCTTGAACATTTTCGACCATCATTTCTCTCAGATTTTAGAGGTTGATTATGGTTTTAATTGAGTAAAAAGGCTACAGTTGATTAATGGGAATGTTGTACCAGGAGTAACAAAGGAGGCTGATCCAGGATCTACGTCCTACTTAAAATCCATAAAATCCTACTTAAAGTCCTACTTAACCCTACTCAAAATTTGAGGGTGGTTGTATGTCAGAGCAGCATGTGGTAACATGTCTAAACAATGTAAATAAAGGATGAGAGGACAGGACCAATTAGGATTTCATGCTTTTCTTGATTATTTCACTGTTAGCCTTGCTTAAACTTCAGGCTGGTTCCTCATCTGTAGCCTTTATTCTCTTGGAATGAAAGACCATGTTCAGAACATTTGGTATCGTACGCTCTAAAGCGATGGATCAAGATCTCCTCAGACTACCTGAAGGATCAAGTGCAGTACGTTTCCAACATTCTTGTCAGATCAAACCTTTCATGATTCCAAGTGGGCTCAAAATCTGGAATAGATTCTGCTGTATACTTGAGTCCCAAAGATGGAAACACCACTCATTTAAGAAACAGTGCATGGAGTTTAAATGGGGAGGACAGGTGGTGAAAGAAGCATAGAAGAGGTCATCTACATTATGTCAAATAATGTCCTCAAGAGGGGTTCGGTCAAGGTTGCCCATTCCTGCTTTTGTTCTGCAGAGTTTAGCTCCAAATGCAATTACACACACCTGAACAAAGGTAATCAAGGTCTTCAGGATTACTAGAAACTTCAAGGCAGGTATGTTGGGACCAGAACCTCCAGGACCAGGAATGGAAACCCCAGGTTTAGATGAGACACGGTGTTAGGATTGAGACAGTCAGCTGAGGAAAGTGGAATATAGGAAACAAAAATGGTGACCTAAAAGCTGAAAACATGATGATACATATGTTTTTTGAAGACATTAACTACACATTTGCTTGCTTTTTGCAACTTTGAAGACACCAGACAATTCCAAAGAGAATAAAACTCAAAATCAAATATTGTACTCTGGATGTTTACATCATGTTTCCACCCAACAAACTCCACACAAGCTCTTTTGTATGGTCTTTCTGGTGTAAAGATGAACATGGAGGAAGTACTCACATGAACTACAAGTGCAATATGGATGTTAGGATTCACGTCTTTCTATATGACAATTAACCGCTATTAACTCCTTACCAGGATCTCAGAGCATGTCGACATAGTGGCTGATGATTTCTATGCCTTAAGTCAAGTCAAGTCACCTTTATTTATATAGCGCTTTTAACAATACAAATTGTAACAAAAGCACTGCACAATATCAAAATAGGAAAATTGTGTCAATAATGTAAAATGACAGGAATTAACATTCAATTTTCAGCTTAATGCATTTCATTATTGAATTTAGTAATGGCATCATCCAGCTCAGTTCAGTTTAAGTAATATCTGTGCAATGAAGTCAATGATTTTGCTGGAAATTAAGTGTCCCCAACTAAGCATGCCAGAGGCGACAGCGGCAAGGAACCAAAACTCCATCAGTGACAGAATGAAGAAAAAACCTTGGGAGAAACCAGGCTCAGTCGGGGGCCAGTTCCCCTCTGGCCAGACGAACCAGTAGTTTGTTCCAACTGTATCAAAGTCAAATTTTTAGTGGTCCACTGGTTCCTGCTCTTTCCCGATGGATGTCTAGGTGACGAGTTCCTCACTGGAGATCTGTCTCTGGGGCTCATCTATGTGTCCTAGACTCCGCTGATGTTCAGGGCTGTAGGGGCTGTAGAGGTTGCCTCTAGGTGCTGATCCACCATTTATGGCAAAATTTGGTTAATTCAGTATAATCGCTGATGGTTGGCTTCCTCTGAGGTCCTCCGAGGGGTTGTCATCATCTCCTCTCAGGTGTTCAGGTCATCTCAGATCGTTTAAGGGTTGGATCCAGACTGAAGCTTGTGTAATTCCTAGCTACCACAGGATGTTAATCCCATGGCAGAAACAGAGAAACAATAAAGACAATGAACAATGAAGACAATGAAGCTTTAGCTTCATACTGTATGTAAAATAATTGTGATCAACAGCAATTCAGAAAATTATCTTAAAGGAAAAGAGGTAACACTTTAGACAAGGGCTTAGGAGTAGTGTCTAGAAAGTTCTGACTCTGTACTGACTGCACACATTGTGCAAAAATAGTTCCTTTAGAGGTAAAACAGCTTGTCACTGGGTCTGTACCCTTAAAAAGATAACTTTGTACCTTATCTGCCCCTGAAAGTTGCATGTTTGTAGTAATAAAATACATTCTTAAGGTACTGCTATGAACCTATTAGGGGTCAATAAAAGTGCTTTTGCACCGGAGGAACCTTTCCATAGTTCCTAGAATTATTGGTGTAAGTTCCTGCTTTTTGGCATGTCCGCACCACTGGAACTTGGAACGTATTCAGTTCTTGGAACTCCATTTAGGGGAAATAAATTAGCCCATACTTCAGAGTAGGGTCTAAAACAGTTCAAAAGGAACTGTCAGTGACGGAGTGTATGCTGATTGGTCAAAGGCGTAAGAAACACCGGCTACATGGCATTCTTTAAAAGTTGTGTAAATATATTTACGGTATAAATGCCTAGAACGCCATTTACTTGTTCTCCTCAGTGCTGTTTATTTTCTCAGCTTCGATGATAACAATGCAAGTTGTCATAGGAGGTTTAGTCAGATTTGCATGGTCTTTCAATCATGTAAACTATACTTTACATAACATCTCCGTTATCACGAAACCCACAACACACAACAAAACAGCTCCGATCTCGCCATTCTCCATTCACTGATTGTTAAAATTTGTAAATGCCGTGAATAAAGACGTTGCTGTCGGCCGCTTAAGAGTTCTTGCTGCCGGTGCGAATGCAACCAGAAAAATGCCTGAGGGAAAAATTGGTTCTCTAGGAACAACCCAGGCTGACTAACTAGTCACGTAGAACGTAGAACTACACGGTGTGAAAGCACCTTATGTAATCCTTTTGAGGGTACTGCCACAGTGACAAGAAGTTGTTCCCTGCTATTTTTGCACACTAAATGTGGATAGTATGTGGGATGCATATGACAGACTGTTGTCCAGTGTGGTGCCAAGGTTCTTGGCTTTATGTGGGGAAATGACTGTGTTGTCTATGACGAGGTCTTGGAAAGGATATTTCTTGGCCAGGATGAACAGCAGTGTGGTTTTCAGTAAATTCCGCTTCAGATGATGGGAATTTCTCCATGCACAAATACATTTCCAGGTGATAACTTCAGTAAGTGATTTGGTTTGAAGGCAGAGTACATTTGATCCTGGTGGAACACAAAGTTGGTGTGGAGATTAAGCAGATCCTTTTCATGGTATCTGGTTAGTTCTGTTCTGAGCCTGTAATGTCTACTTCATTGGTAGCAAAAAGGAGGATTCACAGTGTTCAATGCTGCTGATATATCTAGTAGAATGCAGGACTGATGAGAGGTTGGCTGTTTTAGCTGTATTAAGTAGCTACTTTATTCAGTGAGATTACTGCAAGCTTTTATGAAATTTCCCAAATAAGGTTAAATTAATTACTTAAATACGGATCAAGATGATGCAGGTAACAATTCAATGTTCTACAAAAGTCACTTTTATATAAGTACTTTCACGATTTGGGGACCAAATGCTACAGCCTTCCTAAAGTAAATTACATTGCAGATGGATTTCTGTCATTTCTGATATGTAAATATGAGGGGGGAAAATAACTACATTTTTCATATTTTATGATTATGTAACGATTTCTTATTTATGTGTTTATAATTTATGCAAATTTAGACATAATGGATAAGACAACAGAAAAAGCGGTGAGAGCAAAGGTTATTATTTCTACATTAATATGTTCAGGTGCATCTCAATAAATTAGAATGTCATGGAAAAGTTAATTTATTTCAGTAATTCAACTCAAATTGTGAAACTCATGTATTAAATAAATTCAATGCACACAGACTGAAGTAGTTTAAGTCTTTGGTTCTTTTAATTGTGATGATTTTGGCTCACATTTAACAAAACCCACCAATTCATCAATCTCAACAAATTAGAATATGGTGACATGCCAATCAGCTAATCAACTCAAAACATCTGCAAAGGCTTCCTGAAGCTTCAAAATGGTCTCTCAGTTTAGTTCACTAGGCTACACAATCATGGGGAAGACTGCTGATCTGACAGTTGTCCCAGAAGACAATCATTGACACTCTTCACAAAGAGGGTAAGCCAAAAACATTCATTGCAAAAGAAGCTGGCTGTTCACAGAGTGCTGTATCCAACAGAAAGTAGAGTGGAAGGAAAAAGTGTGGAAGAAAAAGATGCACAACCAACCGAGAGAACTGCAGCTTTATGAAGATTGTCTAGCAAAATCGATTCAAGAATTTGGGTAAACTTCACAAGGAATGGACTGAGGCTGGGGTAAAGGCATCAAGAGCCACCACACACAGACATGTCAAGGAGTTTGGCTGTCGTCAGAGGCGTCTTACCTGGGCTAAGGAGAAGAAGAACTGGACTGTTGCCCAGTGGCCCAAAGTCCTCTTTTCAGATGAGAGCAAGTTTTGTATTTCATTTGGAAACCAAGGTCCTAGAGTCTGGAGGAAGGGTGAGAAGCTCATAGCCCAAGTTGCTTGAAGTCCAGTGTTGTTTCCACAGTCTTTGATGATTTGGGGTGTAATGTCATCTGCTGGTGTTTGTCCATTGTGTTTTTTGAAAACCAATGTCACTGCACCCATTTACCAAGAAATTTTGGTGCACTTCATGCTTCCTTCTGCTGACTAGTTTTTTAAAGATGCTGATTTCATTCAGAGAATCTATGAGGTATTCTTTCTTATTCCGAGGTCACTGTAGCCACCCGATCCGGTCCTTATCCAGCCCAGATGATCACTGCAGTCAACAGATCGAGTCCGTATCCAGATCAGATGGTGGATCAGCTCTACAGCTCTGAATGTCAGCGGAAACCAGGGCACCTAGATGAGCCCCAGAGATAGATCTCCAATGAGGACCTTGTCACCTAGACAGCCATCGGGAAAAGACCACTGGAACCAGTGGAGCCCTTACAATCTGACTTTGTTACAGTTGGAACAAACTACTGGTTCGTTTGGCCAGAGGGGAACTGGCCCCCAGACTGAGCCTGGTTTCTCCCAAGGTTTTTTCCATTCTGTCACAGATGGAGTTTTGGTTCCTTGCCGTTGTCGCCTCTGGCTTGCTTAGTTGGGGACACTTCATTTCCAGCGATATCACCGACTTGATTGCACAGATACAATTTAAACTAAACTGAGTTGGATGGTGACCTCACTGAATTCAATAATGAAATGCTTTTAACTCAGAATTTGTCCTATTTTGATATTGTGCAGTTGCTTTGACACAATTTGTATTGTTAAAAGCGCTATATAAATAAAGGTGACTTGACTTGACTTGACTATTGTCAAGAGGAAAATGAGAAACAAGAGACCAAAAAATGCAGATGAGCTGAAGGCCACTGTCAAAGAAACGTCTCAGGTTACGTATGTAACCATGGTTCCCTGAATGGGGAACGAGACACTGCGTCTAGGGTCGCTACGGGAACGCCTCAGCGTGACTCGTGTCTGAAGATACATATGTAAAAACACCACCTGTTGGCTGGCGACAGCCCATGACGTCACTACCGGCGCGACCACAATATAAGGGCCGCCGGGAGAATACATCATCCGCTTCTTCGTCTGAAGCTTGTGTCCGAAGCATGGCCCAAAGCCTAGGGGACGCAGTGTCTCGTTCCCCATTCGGGGAACCATGGTTACATACGTAACCTGAGACGTTCTCCTCCATGGGAACTCGAACTGCGTCCCCTAGGGGTCGCTACGGGGAACGTTATACCAAATTCACCATGCTGAGGGGAGCGCAAGCCAATTTCGCGCAAAAGGCGAGCACTAAGCCAACTCTACCCGGCTAAGGGAGTTGCCCCTGGGACGGTTGATGGCTGTCAGTGATATTATCCCCTTCGGCCAAAGGCCCGAGCTGCATACCCTAGTACTTACCTGCTAGGTGCCGGGATTACCGGACCCAGGGTAGAGCTCAAAGTCTTGGAATCAGAGAGAGATTCCTTTAAGGGGATATGGCCAAGCACCTGGTCACTCGGTCCTGGCCAATCACTCAGGGGCTACCACTTGCTCTGCACAAGCTTACTGAGGGAAATGTCTCAACAGACCTCTTGGTAGTGTACACCCCTTTTTTTTTCTTTTTTTTTTTTGACCCAAAACATTGGGGCAGAAGGAGTGGGGCCCAAGGCACAAACCAGGGCTCAACCAGCTCAAAAAAGGGCCCAAAGCTGCGCGCGTAACCCTACCCTTACGGGATTTTAGAAAGAACGCAGAACTTTCAATGTGCGGACTTACCACTGAGTGGATTTTAGAAAGTGCCCAAAGTCTTGCGTGTGCACTTACCATAACAGGATTTTAGAAGAACGTTCTATGCCCTGGAGCGGAGAACTACTCATTCCTCGGAGTGAGAGGGAACTCAGACGCTCAGAAGGGAGCGGCAAGCTCATAGATGACCCTCTATGGTGAGGGGAGCAATGCTGGCTCGACCCACAAGGCGAGCGACCTATCACAGAGCTCTGGGGGGCGGAGAAACTCGGACGCTCAGAAGGGAGCGGCATGCTCATAGGTGACCCTCTGGCTGAGGGGAGCAGTGCTGGCTCTACCGACGGCGAGCTCTGGAGAGCGGAGAACTCATTCCTCAGAATGAGAGGAACTCAGCTACCAATGAGGAGCTCTAGAGCGGAGAAAACTCAGACGCCCCGAAGGGAGCGGCATGCTCATAGGTGACCCTCTATGGTGAGGGGAGCAATGCTAGCTCGACCAACAAGGAGAGCAACCTATCACAGAGCTCTGGGGAGCGGAGAACTCATCCTTCAGAATAAATGGGAACTCAGACGCCCCAAAGGGAGCGGCAAGCTCATAGGTGACCCTCTAGGTGAGGGGAGCAATGCTAGCTCTACCGACAGCGAGCTCTGGAGAGCGGAGAACTCAATCCTCAGAATGAGAGGGAACTCAGACGCTCAGAAGGGAGCGGCATGCTCAAAGGTGACCCTCTAGGTGAGGGGAGCAATGCTGGCTCTACCAACAACGAGCTCTGGAGAGCGGGGAACTCATTCCTCAGAATGAGAGGGAACTCCGACGCTCAGAAGGGAGCGGCATGCTCATGGGTGACCCTCTAGGTGAGGGGAGCAATGCTGGCTCTACCAACAACGAGCTCTGGGGAGCGGAAAACTCATTCCTCAGAATGAGGGGACATTCAGACGCTCCAAAGGGAGCGGCATACTCATAGGTAACCCTCTTAAGGTGAGGGGAGTAATGCTGGTTCTACCGACAGCGAGCTCTGGAGAGCGGAGAACTCATTCCTCAGAATGAGAGGGAACTCAAACGCTCAGAAGGGAGCGACATGCTCATAGGTGACCCTCTAGGTGAGGGGAGCAATGCTAGCTCTACCAACAGCGAGCTCTGGGGAGCGGAGGACTCATCCTTCAGCGCTCAGAAGGGAGCGACATGCTCATAGGTGACCCTCTAGGTGAGGGGAGCACTGCTAGCTCTACCGACAACGAGCTCTGGAGAGCGGAGAACTCATTCCTCAGAATGAGAGGGAACTCACCTTTTTATTTATTTTTGCCTTGGCTTAACAGGAAAATTCCACCTAACCTCGGTCAGGTGGAGTTTACAGTGGTTACAGGGGAATTAGAGAGGAATGAGAGGGCTTGCCTCTCTCTGACCCGCGCCTCTCTCTCACCCTAGCCGCAGGAGGGGGAGGGGCATGAGTCGCGAGACTAGCCTTCTGAGCCCATCTCTGACCCTCAGACCGAGATGGGCTAGTACCCCTGGTTGTTCGGGCTCAGACCTGGATTTTATAGAACCTTATCCAGGTCTTTCAGCAGATCAGTCTGGTACGCCTTAGTGTGCAACGAAGCGACGGTCTGACCTGCTGCTGCATATGTCCTGCCATTTAAGCGAGATTCAGGGGCTTAGATGGCCAGGAGGGAGCCTTGAGAGAGGATGTCTCGCCACAGAGAGATAAGCTGGTTATCATCTCTTGCACAGGGGCATCCTCATAGCCATTTTCACGCATCTCAGTGTCAGCATAACTAGTATGCTGACACCTATGAATCTGAGAAAAATAGCTTTTTCCACTCCTTCTCAACCTCCACATCGAGATTTTATGAAGAAAGGAAGGCTCACTCGAGCTGGGGTTTATGGCCAGAAAGATTAATTTTATGATCCATAACCTCCAAAACTCGTTCATATGCAGTGCAGGAGGATTGAGAGGGTTCAGTCTCAACTTCCTCACCCTCAAACATCTCCTGCTCTTCCTTGGCATAACCCAGCAGAGCACTAGCCGCTGAATCTGATGATGTCAGAAAGATCGCATCGTCACAATCCAGCAGCTCACTGTTCTCGGCCGCCTCTCTAACTCATCGGCCACATCCAACTGCTAATTTCATTCGCCTCCGTGCCTCGGCAGCGGTGGGTCCCGAATCGCGGGAAGCAGGCGGCTGCCCTCTTCCTGAAAAGAGGGACAGGACGAGGCGGAGCTTTTACATAGAAAAGCTCACAGTGCACGCAGAATTTCCCCTCAAGGACGCATGCGTGCTCCTTGCCCAAACAAAGACGCAAAGATTGTGCGTGTCATCGGGTTTCAAATAACGAGGACGCGGATCCACACACACAATCTTAAACGCCTTTGCTAGTGCTCGCCATGATAGAGAAAACTGTACTCTTACCAGAATGCACGCTTCAAACAAAACAGTCAGTGAAGACGAAGAAGAGGATGATGTATTCTCCCGGCGGCCCTTATATTATGTTCGCGCCGGTAGTGACGTCATGGGCTGTCGCTGGCCAACAGGTGGTGTTTTTACATATGTATCTTCAGACACGAGTCACGCTGAGGGCGTTCCCCGTAGCGACCCCTAGGGGACGCAGTTCGAGTTCCCATGGAGGGGAACCTGTGCTTCCATACCACCACAGCAGTGCCACAAACTGATCACCTCCATGCCACGCCGAATTGAGGCAGTAATTAAAACAAAAGGAGCCCCTATCAAATATTGAGTACATATACAGTAAATTAACATACTTTCCAGAAGGCAACAATTCACAAAAAAATGTTTTTTTTTATTGGTCTTATGAAGTATTCTAATTTGTTGAGCTAGTGAATTGGTGGGTTTTTGTTAAATACGAGCCAAAATCATCACAACTAAAAGAACCAAAGACTTAAACTCGTGTATTAAATAAATTAAATGCGCACAGACTGAAGCTGTGTGCATTGAATTTATTTAATACACGAGTTATACAATTTGAGTTGAATTACAGAAATAAATGAACTTTTCCACAACATTCTAATTTATTGAGATGCACCTGTAAGTATCTAGCATGGCAGTCAATTACCTGACAGGTATCACCTGATTTATGTCAGGGTGAATTTAGATGAAATTGAAACAAAACATGAGGACAGTCTGTAGCATCTATTCACAACAGTGGCACAGAATCCTCATAGCTTCGTCGAGTTCTGCTTGCACTAGTCATGCATGACAAATGCGGTGCCCTCTAGTGGCTGATACTAGTATTTATTTATTTATTTATTTAACCAATGATATTATGTGTCATTCTGGCATTGTATTAACATGCAGTTTAAGTAACAATAGTCTATTGAAAAGATAGTGTTTACATTTCTAAATATTTCTTATCATTGCACATGGTTTTCATGGTGTTGAGATTTTTACATACGTGTTTTATTTGTTTTTCTAACTGTAACTATCAAAGGGTTACTCAAAATTAAAAATTGTCTTTCACTTTCTTTTTATTACAGAGTGAACTAGTTCTTTAAGTTTAATATTTATTGTGAAATAAATCTGGGGTTTCAGGATTTGCAGGTGTGAACAGATTAGAATCTACAGTACTTACATCAGAACAGCAGGCTGTGTAGTGCACTTGCATTAACAAGATTTGTTTTTATATTCCCATAATTGCGTGACAAATTAATTTTTAATTATTTACATTTAAATTAATTCCTAAACTGCATAATTCAATCTCAGGCACAAAGAGTAGATATTTCAACCTACCCCATTACCAGGGTGAGTTTGAACACATAGAAAACCAAGACATGTTTACAAACTTACATTAATTTATTGTGATAATTAAATGTACTTGATTAAAATAGTTTTTATAATGAAAACCCTAATGAAGGTAGTCTGATTCCATTCCTGCATAGTTCCTTTCTAGTCAGTTAACTTTGTTGTTTTTTCTATATAAATAATTAAGTATGACATTATATGTTTGGAAAACTACACTTTATTAATTCAATTTTATTATTCTCAAAATGACAAGAAAACGAACAGGATGCAATAAAAGGATGGGGCCTAAAAAAGCCTTTGGGGGCTCGAGCCCCAGCCCTTTTTCAAAATTATTCAAAAGTGCCCCTCTTGGACAAATAGCCAGAGCCGATCCTCCCTATACGCAGAATATACAGCAGCGTAGGGCCCCCGAAACACCAGGGGTTCTCCATGCTCTCAAAGATGTTTTAATTTTAGTTTCGTTTTTTGAATTTGGCCAGTGGTTATGAAAACATGAATGATAATTTATTTTCATGTGATGCGCTATCACACTCTTTACGTAAAAATCAGTAAAATCATGTAACGTGAATGTCGTTAGAATCTCTTGCTCGAGACAAAAAAAATTTATAAATAAGAGTTGAAAGATCACTGATCCGCAGAAGGGATACTGTTTCTCGAGCGCTTTCCGTGACCGTGATTCGAGACGGAGTGGAACACGGACAAATGCGTTTCATGCATTCTTTCAAACAAGTCATTTGATTGGCTAGAGCTATTTGTAAACTATCTGACCTAAATTGTTTTCTAATTGGTTCATTGTATTCTAAACTGAATTGACAATCAATTGTTGAAGCTATTAAGGTGTGCTGATCCAAAAATCTTTCAAAAACCTGGGCCAAGTTTAAACCAGTAACCAGGCATCACAGCTGGCAAAGGGGCATGTCTGACTTTGACATGTATATATTGCCATTATTATGTAATCAAAATGAAAATTATTATTGCTGGTCTTCAATAATAATGTCAAGTTACTTTAATGTATTTGCACCAAAAAATGATAAGGATTTATGCTGATATTGTCCAAAACCCCACTGTTCTAGGGTGTTTCCAAACTTTTGGTGGGCAGTGTACATGGACCGACGAGCTTATTTGTGGAGCGATCTGGATCTGCGGTTTGTCTCATTTAAATCAAATTACATCGCTGGGAAAATGTATGCTGAACAACTACAAAAGGATGTCACAAAACTGTGCGCCAAAAGTTGCAATAATGGTAATCAGTAGGCTATTCAATTCACTTATATTTATGTATGATATATACACCGTTTACTATTTGATGAAACTATCTTAGTCAATGAAGCCCAAGTGAATTTTCAGCATCATTACTCCATTATTCAATGCATGGTCCTTCAGAAATCATTCTAATATGCTGATTTATTATGTTGGAAACATTGTGCTGCTTATTTTGTTATTTATTAATTTATTTATTATTATTATTAACCCGTGATTCCTTTTTGGGGTTCATTGATAAATAAAATGTTTAAAAGAACAGCATTTATTTAAAATAGAGATGTTTTCTAACAATATAAATATTTACTATCACAGTTTCTATCAATTTAACAAATCGTTGCTGAATAAAAATGAATTTCTTAAAAAAAATACTGACTTCAAGCTTTTGAACAGTATTGTATATTGTTACAAAAGTTATATTTTAAAAAACAATATCCTGTTCTTATTTAACTTTTTATCCATCGAAGAATCCTGAAAAAATATCACAGATTTTCAACATTGTTATAATTCAACATCGTATAAAATGCAAAGTAAATTAATAAAGTATATTAAAATTTGATTTGATCAAATAAATGCAGGCTTCATAACTTTAAGTGACTTCTTGCAAAAATCTAAAATAGCAATGTATCCAATATTTGGACCAATATACCCCCCCCCTTATTTTTATTTGAGCCTCTGCTCCTGAGGAACTCTCTGCACATCCCTGATTTCCACAGTAATTAAATCAATATTGCCAAGAAAATAATTTTGTCTTGACAAATCAACATATTTATTTATTTATTTACATTTATCAGACACTTTGACTTACAGTGATATAAATTTGTTTACATTATGTGTGTTCCCTGGGAATCAAACCCACAACCTTTTGCGCTGCAAACGCAATGCTCTACCACTGAGCCACAGGAACACATATGACAACAAACTCTCAAACCAAAGCAGCACAGTTATAAAATTGACCCCTAAATTGTGATATTGATAGTTTGAAGTTGAAATTTTGCAATATTGAAAAGTTGTCAATAGCGTTGTAATGTATAAACAGCACACACTGAAGTCGCTTTCAAACCAAGCAGCTTTCTGTTGGTCAGGACAGTGAATTCAAGTGACTAAGTTGATCCAAATGGGAAATCTGGGGAAATATTCCTATTCCTATTGAAATGACTCGATTTTGAAGGCAACCGCAACTAAATATCATTAATATTATGCAATTTATGGCAACACTTTATTCTAAGGTGTCCTTGTTACACATGTTGCATGTACGTAATATTATAACAACAATTAATTATGCATAATTACATACCCTAATTACTCTCAATAACCCAAAGCCAAACCCTAATCCCAACCCTAACCATATAGTAAGTACATTAAGTTAATTAATACTACTTAGAACTTAAATGTATAATCACACTGTAACAAGGACACAGTGTAACCCAGTTTATTACTACTCAGAAAAAAAAATATCTAAAATGATTAAAAACACATTGAATGACATGGAATTTTATTTGAAAGACTTAGGTAGAATTTACATGCATTTTTACATGCATGCAATTAACAAAGATTTACATGTTTTATTTACTTTGGTACAGTGCTTTTATATACTTTATTTAATACAATGTATTAATGGGTCATAAAAATTTACAGCAGAGCAGGAATAGCTCTTGTTATTTCTTTGAAAGTATCAAAGACGAGTACTTTGAATCACCTCTTGATTCCTGAGTCCCCTCAAAGGGCCGTGTGATTCACTGCCACTGCAATAAATCACCATATTAATCCCAATTCCTCCATATCAAGCTGCTCACTAGAAAACTCTCCCATTTTAATTGATAACCTGAGCTCTAGATGTAATTTTGCTCCGTCCACTTCTGCAACACACATTTATTTGGGTGCATACCGTTGGCGTAGATGTGCTTTTCCCAGCATGGGCCTAGGAGAGAGAATATGGAAAGGGCCTTTTCAGGCTGGGAGTGACAGATCTTTTATTGAAAGAGACTTGGCCCCCTCACACACACACACACCATGCCCTCCCCATCTGTGTCTGGGCCATTGTCACCAGGCTTGGTACTCCTGAAGTACCCCCACCCCACCCCATCCCACCCCTCCAAGGGTCTTTGTCACTGTAAGTCCTTCAGCAGACTGAAACAGTGCCAAACACACACACACACACACACACACACACACACACACACACACACACACACACACACACACATAATGTGTCCTTTTCCCAAAGGCTCATTCAGAAGGGCCCTTTGCTTGTCAGAATGCATCGAGCAGGTCTGCGCAGATTGAGAACGCTCGACGGAATGTAAAAATGGGGAGAAAGACTTATGGCATTATCTAGTTTTGGGTAGAAGCGTGTGTGTGTCGATATTGACAGCATTCCTCTGGAGATAAACCCCTCTGGCCTCAAAGACACCAGCCCCACCCAGCCCCTCACAAGTGTGTATGTGTGTGTGTGTGTGCAGGGGGGAAAGGGCAGTGCCCAGACCCCTACACCCAGATAGTGTAACACTGGAAAGCAGTGAGGCAAAAGACGTAGAGAGAGAAAGAACGAGAGAAGGTGTACTGTGATGCCAACCAAGACCATCATTTGTGGAGTAAGTACAAATTTCCTGAAGATAATTTTTGTTGTTTTTGTTAGATGTTGCAAAATTGAACATTCTGGAAACTTGCTTATGTTTCCAGTTGATTTTTGCCTCACAATTCTCTATGCAAACATGTTTGGGGTCACTAAATATATTCTTAATGCTATTTTGGTAACACTTTATTTTACGGTGTTACATGTATTTACTAGTAATAGCACTAAATTATACATAATCACTTGCAAGTAACAATAAACAAAACACTAATTACTTAACCTAACCATATACAGAAGTAAATTACATGTAGTTAATTCATATTACTCATTTACTTAAATGTATAATTATTTTGTAACAAGAACACTAAAATAAAGTCTAACAATTATTTAAATGTGTTGTTGTTACACTGTAACTTCACAAAAGAGTACTGAGTAATATTAATCAAGGTTAGAGTTTGCTTTAGTGTTAGTTGGGTCACATTTTATTTTAAGGTCGAATTCTCGCTATAACAAACCATTAACTATAATTTTAGCCTCAATAAACTTCTAATTTGCTGCTTATTAATAGTTAGTGAGGTAGTTGTTAAGTTTATGCATTGGGTAGTATTAAAGATGTAGAACATGTTCATGCAGTGCTTTATACTGTAAGTACTAATAAACAGCCAATATGTTCATAATAGGCATGCTAATAAGCAACTAGTTAATAGTGAGAATTGGTCCCTATACTGAAATGTTAATTGGTTGCTTGAAATTATGCATAATTTACTGTTATTACTATACTGTAGTAAATACATGAAACCCGTGTAACAAGACACATTAAAATAGACACATTTCTAAAAGAAAAGCCATTCAGTCAGCTATATTTTTAAATTGCTTTGCTCCATTCATAGGAGAATCTGGTCTTTGTGTTCCAACCCAAACTATTATATGCAGTAATTTAAATTGTATTTTACAGTAGTCAAGAGAGAGAGGAAACTGTATTGTTGCCAAATGTTTTCTCAAACAATGCCCTAAAGATTTTAATTCTTTACATAATGTAAAAAGGAGGGCAAAGCACTAATGTAAAGATGGGATTTCAAAGAAGGACTAAGAATAAAAATATTCACATTTATACATGAGATAAAAAAGTTAGGTGTTAATGGAGACTTTCGCATTGTGCATTAATTTGTTTTGTGATCTGTGTAGCTGTGGCACAAACAAACATCTTTGCACAAATGTATTTATAGATTTATAGATTGCTGAATAAGGCACAGGGAACCTCTAAAAGAGGAACTCAGAGTCTCACCTTCATTTTTTACAAGAATAACAGGAAATTTACATCAGATACTGTATTTTTTAATGAAGATTTAACTGGTCCTTCAAATATTTGGACATGTCTTTTATTTGCTAAATCTCAAACTAAATGTTGTTTCCAAACAAATGCTTTTTTCTGAGCTATTTTACTTTTATTCAGCTTATGTCAATGTGATGTTAGAGGAAGTATAAAATCGATCCCCTCAAGTTCACTACAGCTATAGTATACGTCATTACACTATGAACACAAATACTTGACAACAACAACATGTCCATTTATCTATTTTTTATATTTTTAAATGTATAGTCTTTTTATTTTGTGAAACATTTTCTTTTTAAAGTTTGTTTGTACTATTGATCTTCAAAACAAATGCTACTTGGTTTGATATTTTATCTAATATTTATCTTGTATCTAATGCAATGTGATTTATAGATTTGTAGATGCTGTTTAGATACATTTTGGGAACGCTAACATTTTTATTGTGTCCTTGTTAAACTGAAATTACACAAAAAAGTACTGAGTAACTGTAATTAACAACATGTATGTTCTGGGTTAGGATTTGCTTTAGTGTTTAGTTTCTTTAAATGACGCATACTTTATTGTTATTAAAATGAAAAGTGTGGAACAAAACACATTAAAATAATCCCAAGCATTGCCAAAATGTGACTATAGCTAACTGTATTTTAAAACTAAATGGACTTTGGCTATTTTTCCAGAAGATTATAATTATTTTAACACAGTTGCAAACATCTCCACAAGTGTACTGTTTAACGTTTGCACTTTTATCTGTTCACCATCATATGTAATGCAGAAATAGTCAGTGCTGTCTTTTGTGTCCCAATGCATGCATGGAAATAGTTAAACATTTCGCAAATATCTCAGTCAGTATATGAATATTTATGATGAGTGATAGCTTATACCTCTCCACAGCAATGCACGCGCTTTAAATCAGTCCAAAACACACCAACACATTTGTTAATTTATGATCCTGATTAATGAGCCCCAAATGCATCCAGTGCATCGTCTGAAGGAAATGGTCATATAGGATTTATGTATTTATTCATAATATATGGTGCACACAAACATAGCCACACATTAATGTGCATGAGCTGAATTTTATGGTGTTGTGATGTATAATCTCATTCACTTTCCCTCTGTGGGAATTACGCATCACCACTTGGTACCGTATGAGCAGCTGTTGTTTGCTGTGCAAGCACAGTTATTGTGATGGATCGCATTCTCTCTGTGTGTTTGCCTTTGTGTGTTTCTCAGTAGAGGTGAATTTAAAGACTTCTTCGTCCACTCGCTCCGTCTCTCTCTCGGATGCAGTCATAAACACACACACACTGCGGTGTTGCGTCTCAGTGATGACATCACCCTGTCTGCTGCAGTACTTCTGCTCTTAGAGAGGGGAGGAAAGCTGGGGCTGGGTGCTGACATGCTTATTGATCTTTTTTCATATCATTGTATGGGGTTTTCTTAACTGTTGCATTAACTATCACTTGCATTTTGCAAGGTTATTCATTGAAAGCTTTGTAGTTCACAATGAGGAACCAACAGGACTGCAGCACTCTAATAAATTATTATATTAATTTTGTTTCTAAAGTACTCCTTTCCTGATGTTAGGGTGAAATTTCCAAGAAAGCCTATCAGTTCTGCCAGCCTTATGTAATATGAAATATTAATAATTTGTGTATGAGGAGGTTTATTATGTGTTTCATTCTTTATTAATGCTTTATTTTGCCAAAGCCGTTTTCTTTTTGAACTGGAAGGGTCAAAACAGCATCTGTTGCCATGTTTTGTTTGTTCTCTTTGCATATAATGTCACACTGCATAGAGGTGTGGAGAATTTAGCAAGCCAGAGGCTAAGAATTAGGTGTGGTCTACAGGATCGCCTCCACTGCCTTATCTGCTGCAAACACACACTCGTGTACAGTGACCTCACATTTTACGCATGTTGGGGACTCCAAAAATGGTTACTCAATTCAGTGTTAAAAAAACATATGATTTTGATTAAATTAATGATCTTTGCTCTATTTTTATATTTAAAATGTATTCTTTTTTTAATATACTTTTAAAATATTGAAATATAAGAAATTTTATGATGCCATCCCTTTTGTTTTGACTGTGTAAAATAGCATGTGGTGTTAATTAAGATAAATAACTGGAAAATAAATAAAGTATGTAAATATGCTTTACAATATAATCTATTCCTGTGATGCAAAGCTGAATTTTCAGCATCATTATACTCTAGTCTTCAGTGTCACATGATGCTTCAGAAATCATTCTAATTTGTTGATTTGTTGCTTAAAAAGGTATTACAGGTTTTTGTACAGGTACATACAACAAATGAAAATTTGATGAATGACAAGTTCAAAAGAACAGCATTTATTAGAAATATAAATCTTGCAACATTGTAAATGTTTTAATTTCACCTTTTTACAAATTTAATGTATCCTTGCTGAATAAAAATATTAATTTCTATTAAAAAAGAACAAATCTTGCTGACCCCAAACCCCTTTAGTGTAGTATGTGAATTCTGACACAGCCAAAGAGACGTGGGGAGAAAAATTGTGCTCCTAATTCTTTGGAGGTCATAAGTCGTCCCCATGCCAACTCACACTTTGTGTGTGCCCATGTCTCCATGTACTTGTCAAGTATATTTGATCAGTGAACCAGCCCTGCTGCTCGTGAAGGTACACACTCTCACACTCTCACACATTCCCACTGCCTCCACCACAGCAACAACTCAACAGATACAATCAACTTACACTGATTCAAAACAACATCTCAGTCTCAAGGATGTGAAAATCTGTTCAAATGCACTTAAGCCACAGAAGCAATTGAATCCAGATTCAAATCTAAAGGAGCTGCTCTGGAATGATATAAATGTGCATGTATTGTATAGAAATGGGCTTTTTAGAAACCATCGTATGGTTCAATTCTCACGGAGTGAAGCTTCTTATCTCAGGACTGGGGGGTCCAAACTTTTTTGTAGGCTGAAACCCTATTGCCAACATGTTTTGTTTTGACATTTTTGAGAATCTGCTTGTTTGCTGCCTGTGTTACTATAATTAAGTATAACAAAGCTTGTCTTCACATACAATAATGTGTTACATTTATTTATTATTTAAGTATTTATGCCAAATATTTTTAGCATGATTGTGAAGATGCACTGCTGAAAAGAGGAAAAACTCACAGATTTTTGTAAAGTACATTTTCTATATTTAGATTAATGTGATACGGTTAGGAAGGTCACAGCAATAGAAATAGAAAAAAATGCTTTTTTCTTTGGTTTTGAGCTTCATTGAGAATCGGTTGATTTGAACAAATGAGTTCAAGTTTTAACGGTCGATAAAATATAAATGAACTTTTTCCAGTCTTTTTTCTTTCTAGCCACTGCTCTAATCCTTCTTACTCTTTCCCTTTGCAGTGTTATATAGTCTGTGTCTGTTCTTTGAGGTAATCTGACTGTTTAGGTTCCTAAAATCAACTAAATACAAAGTATACATTTGTGTACATTTGTCTTTCTTATCCAGGAAAAAAAGAAAATGAACATCTTTGGAAGGAAATAGTAAATTAATTTCATGGGACCTTTAACAATATGTTATCTTTGTATTCAGGTGTGTGTGCGCATGCTGTAAATATGAATATATATATAATGTTCAAAAGCTTGTCCTTTAATTGTCTTTTAATTTTCAGTGTTTTCAGGTTATTCGTTTTTGTTGTTGTTAATGTTTTACTTCAATGTCCGGCATACACTGCTATTAACCAAACATTTTGTCACATTTTGTATGTTTTTTAACACTCTTCACATGTGAGACTCTATGAAGTTACAAGACTATGAAATACAGTTTTTATGATATAATTGTCATAAAATTCTATCCTCCTCTATTACTTCCTGTATTTTTTTCTCAGGCTGATGCTGCCACCAGTTTCCTCCGTGCAGCTCGCTCAGGTAATCTGGAAAAGGCTCTAGACCACATCAAGAATGGCCTCGACATCAACACAGCCAATCAGGTAAGACTTGCTCAACTCCCTGTATTCCTCAAGAGGAATAAACATGTTTGATTAATTGTCTAATTTGGTCATGGCCAAGCTTCATTCGGAGGTGAAATGTCTGTTTGTAGAAGTTAATATTTTTATAGATAAATCTTGAAGGGTGCTCTAGAAGACAAAATGTGCTTTCAGAGCTTTTGAAAGATGTGTTAATTCTAGTTGATAAATCTAGAGCACACAGGGCCAGATGATGGGGCTTCTTTGCACACTTCATTATTTCTGTGACGCAAAAACAAACACATAAAAATAAAGCATAGAAAAAAGGGGATTTTCTCAGCAATGCCATAGTAGAAGAACCATTTGTCGTTCCCCAAAGAACATTCCTACTTATTTAGTGTGAAGAACATTTTTAATAACCTGAAGAACATATTTTTATAAAGAAACTTTTGTAATGAAAAGCATCCACACCCTTAAAAATACAGGTTTGAAAAGTTTGGTTCCATTTGGTTCCCCCAATTTTTGGTTCCTTAAAGAAACTTTCAGTTATCCATTCCTAAAATAACTTTTTTTTTCTTAGTGCGAAGAACATTTTTAAAAGCCTTTTCCATTATAAAAACCCTTTGTACAGAGGATTCCATGGATTGTAAAGATTGGAAGCATCAATGCCAAGATCCTATATTTTTAAGAGGGAAGGCGATCTGCTGAGCGGAAGGACCTTATAATGGTTATATTATAACCAATAATGGGAATAAGATCCATATTTTCCTGGATTTTACTCCAGAGATGGTGAAGCGCTGGGCAGAGATCAACTGCAGGACAAGCCAGGGGTTTGGTATTGAACACTATTCCTGGCCAAGCTATGAGTGGTTTTCAACGCCACAAAAACAGTTGATGCCATCAATGCTATTCTTGGGTGATGAAGATCAGGGCCGTGTTCTAGGGCTGTCGCGATTTGTTGATTTTATACGACTAACGTTATTCGAGTTTAAAAATCGTCGACTTCATTTTGCTGGTGTCTACTAACCGGCAAAATACCAGAAGCGGAGCATTTCACGGAACGAGAATCCATAAAACACATTATTATAGACTGTTTTACAAGGCTGCATGACATATTAAACCCATTTGAAAATCATAATTAATCATAATTGTGAATTCACAAAAGCTAAAATGTAATTAAATAGTTATATGCGATGCAGTTCTAATACAGTGTATGCACTTTAATTATTTGAATGTGTGTAGGTTAAGTACGTGCGTCACACAGCGGCTCCGTTCACAGTAGCTCAAACACAATATCTGCATGTTGTTGTGAGTTTGGGTTTATTATAACGTTAATCTAACAACGCAACGTGCGCCATTTCATTAGATTTGTAAGGTAAATCATTTATATCCAAAACCCTACACAAACACACAGGAGAATGCATCGCGGTTTCAAAATAAAAGCTCAAACCCTCACTCTGAATTTACACATTTTTTTATGTCCACATATTAATTTAATTACAGTAGCTATAGCATCTCTGTCCTAAATAAATTGCCAAATATTAAAGATTAAGTGGACATTTGAATTAATACTAAACAGTATTGGTCCATTTTAAACAAGGATTAGATCGCACAGTAAAGTATAAAAATAATCGCCAGGCCGTTGGCGCCCCCTGCAGGCCTTTGTTGTTATTCGTAATCTACATTAGCTCTATTGTTGGTAATACATTATGTATTTTAACAGTTTTGTTCAATAAAACCATATGATTTCTTTTGAGAATTTATTTTAATTAATTATTATTGCATCGTTGCTATTACATATGTATTTTATGTAATTTTACATGCTTTTAAAGGTGTTCACTTACATCTATTTTTATTACTACAATTTTTTTATATAATTATAGGGTCCTATGAAATCCGTTTTATTTCCAAATTCAGTTTATTTTTCTATTTTCATCTTTCTATACTCTGTTTTAATGGTTAAATTACATTTTATTAATCAAAAAGCCTGTCTAATTAATTAAGTTTTACAATTTTATCTGTAACAAATTCTGTTTTCCATTATTTTATGCATTCAATTTTAATGGTTCCATTACATTTTAATAATCTGAAGCATCTCCAATTAATTGATTTTATAAAAAAAAAAAAAGAGTATATTTTTCTTCTTTTTCTTTTTAGCAATACTGCACATGTACATTTTCTCCTAAATAAATTCTGGTAAATACTCCTTGAATTTTTTTTTTTAATTATAATTGTATTATTAGACTAGAACACGTGGATATGTTGTCATGCTTTCACTATAATACTGAACTTTGATTTCAGTGATTTGGACTATGAGATGGACACTTGCTTCTTGCACTCTTAAAAAAAGGATTTCATAGAAATGTGGATTTAATTTGGTTTAATAAAATAATATTTAATAAAATATTCTGAAGTACAGTTGTTGATTTTTGGGGAAATTAATCGTTTAGATTAAGTGATTAATTGATATTTGTCGATAGATTAATCTACATAAAAATAGTCGTTAGTGGCAGCCCTACCGTATTTACAAGGATTTTTTAAGCGTTCTCCTAAATAGCAATAGAATTGAACAATCCTTAACTTTTCACAGATTTAGGAGCTGGTTTTAGGGCTGACATGCCTATTATTTTTAAGAGTTTCTCCAAAATCATAATCGTTCATAATCGTTCTTCTTTGATTAACATGTTTGGTTCAACTTAAATTGTCTTGCCATCTAAGAGTGTGCATACATGGTTCAAGCCTGATGGTTTCACCTGATATTTATGTTACCAACTTTACCTTAGTGGACCTTTACCTTTTCTAGGGAAAATGATTGGAAATAATTCTGTTTCTGTGTGTGAACTGTGCAAAGACTTTATTGTGTGTGTGCGTAGATGCAATCAAGTCAATTTCTTTTCCCTTTAGCCTAGTTGGTACACTGACATTTTCTGCTGTGTGGTGGGCCTGCATGCATCAGAACAGCAGCAGTAATTGGATTGATAATGACCTTTGATTAATGACTGCATGTGCTGTGAGTGATGACTTCAGCGCTTTACTCCATTTAGTCATCATACTGAAGCAAACATGTGAGCAGGTCCAAAGAGCTCTCTGGAGAGTGACCATGTCTTCATGCACTGCTGAGCTCTTTCAAAAAACCTTGAGCTAGGACACCTATAGGCTATACAGCAAACACAACATGTTCTTAGTTAGTATTATTGTCTTGGCTTAAATTAAAATATCTAAACATTCTGAAAACAAGATATACTTACTTGACAAACAAAATTGTGTGAGATATAAAGACTTGTTTTTGGTGGATATATCAGTCTCATGTTTTGTTTAAAACCTTAAACAAAAGCTATTTGTCAGTGCGGAAGAAAAACAAATAAACAGTACATTGATATGTATACTTTCTATAGTATCTGCTTTAGTACAATATGTTGTCCATTAAATTAGAGATGCATTTATCATTTTATATACTAACTACGAAAATATTTTTGTTTGGATATTTGGATTTGTTTGGAATATAACACTAGCATTCTGCTTAGAACTACTGTATACTGCATTTTATATATATAAAATATTATATAAAGCAGTGTTCAAGATACTCTACAGCTATCAATACAACGCTATACACAGCTTTGTATTATTCTTGGTATTACTACAGTATACTATTATAGTTTTTATTAATAGTTTGAATTAGCTTTTGTTTTTAGATTTTCAGTTTTCAATTACAATTTTTAATTGTAGATATTTTATTATCTTATTTCATTATTATTATTACTTTTAATTATCCAATATTGCTAGTTTGGATAATTTTTTTAAAGCATTTTTGTTTTAATTCAGTTTACTTTTTATTTATTTCCAATTAGCAATTTTAGTTTGTAATTTTCATGTGGCTTTAGTTTTTCATCTAATATTTATATTTTATTTTATTTCAGCTGTATGTACCAACAGAGAGACCAGACGCTGTTCTGTCAGTATTCAATATTTACATCTCAGGAAACTACAGTAACAAGTGAAATCAGACATATACTGTAAAAGTCTATTAACATTTACTGACTAATATAAAACAGTTTTCAGTGACATCAGTGTCTTTATGTATATCACTGGCCGTTTAAGGTATGCAAGTTGATCGATCATCACACCTTTTCCAATAACAGAAACCCAGAGTTTGATATCTCCATATGATACAACATTTATTGTATGATATTCTGATGCAGCTTTATAACGGTTTGGAATTTCTTCATCCATCCATTCTTTTTCTTTTGTTCCTTCGTTTCTTTCTTTGAGTCACATTGAGATGGGGTGAGTGGTCTCTACACTCAGAGGGGATAATATCAGCAATGTGAGAAAGGTCCAACCTCACATGTCCTGTGAGGCTGAAGGAAGGCTGTGTGAGGTTAGACCTATCCCACATGGCCCGTATTCTTCCCAGCAGAGAGACCACCGGCCTGCCATCCACCTAAATCACCACTACCACTATCATCATCATCATCATCATCATCATCATCATCATCATCATCATCAGGTTGATGTTATTTGACAATGCTTCTGTGAGAGGCGGAGTGATCTACAAACCCCTCACATCCGCTTTTTAGTCTCTTTGAGACGTTACGAGACCCTACTGACCGTTTGATTTGAGATCAGATCACCTTCAGAGTGAGTTTGCTCTGATGTCTCTTTCCCTTCACAGAATGGACTCAACGGGCTGCACTTGGCCTCGAAAGAAGGCCATGTTAAAATGGTGCTGGAACTACTGCACCGTGGTATTGTTCTTGAGACGGCCACAAAGGTAAGAGTTAGAGCTACAGTGGCCATGAAAACTATTTGAACATGAACAAAAGTATGTCACTGCGTTAGATGCTAGAGCTTCTACCAGAATGAACTCTTCTGAATTGTTTTACATTTACATTTAACTGATCTGAAAGGGAAATCGGTTCCATTTAATTTTGTGCAAGTATCATAGCAGAGTAACCATAAGAGATATTCATCACATTAACTTTAAACATGTTCATCTGTTATATATTTCTCATATATTGTTGAGAAATATTGTATTTGAAAATTGAGCTTGTGCTGTTTTTCCACTTGATGTTTTTCCACTTTACAATAATTTGTTAACATTAGTGAACTACATTAGTTACCATACACTGACTAGATTAAAGAAAAATACCTTTAAAGCATTTATTAATCTTAATGCTAATCAATTTTATTTGATCTAATATAAAGATATCCATATATTTTAGGTGTGACGTAAGAGTATTTTTTTGTTCACATTCATGACGCAGTTAAGAAGTTACAAGAATTAAATTTCATCACATGTACCTTGAAAAACATAATGTAAAAGAAGTACACTTTAACATATTTTTAACAAGAGTATGATATAATATACTATAAACGATGTACTAAAGTGTGAATGGAATGTTTTTGGCCACTTAACTACATGTTATTGGTAATCAATTAAAGTTATATTATAGCTAAAATAACTACAATTAGCTGAACTTTAATGTGCCTTTTTGGACCCACTTAAGTCGGACTTGTGTGCATTTTTTTATGTCATTTCATAATTATATCTATTGTCTTTGAAATATGATTGTACAGACAAGCATATGGTGAACTAGAATATACTTTAATGTAATTTCAAATTAAGCACACTACTTTTGCCACCAGGAAATCTTTATTTTAATTTTTTTATGCATTAGAAAAACATGGTCTGTGTCATTAAATAAATATTCCTCTCATAGAAAGGAAATACTGCTCTTCACATCGCTGCGTTAGCTGGACAGGAACAGGTGGTCACGGAGCTGGTTAACTATGGAGCCAATGTCAATGCTCAGTCTCAGGTGAGCAAATAAGGGGTTGGTTACTACAATTAAACTCTCTGCGAGTATTCACCTAATGTTGACCAAAAGCACAATACTTAATGGGTTTATGTGTTTTCTTCTCCCCAGTTGGATGTTTTCATTTGAACAGTACTGTGATTTTGAACGTAAATAATGTTGCTCTCCGAGCTAAAATCTGTCTGCTTGTCATCTGTGTATTTGTGTGCTTGTGTTAGTTTGGTATTGTATCTGCATATGGGTGTTTATGTCTGTCTGCAACAGAAGGGCTTCACTCCTCTCTACATGGCTGCACAAGAGAATCACCTGGAGGTTGTAAAGTTTCTCCTGGATAACGGAGCCAGTCAGACCATTCCAACCGAGGTAATTCTGCCCTTGGACAAAAAAAGTACACTTAAGCACACTTTTAAACAGAGTACTTAGAAGTACAACCTGAATGTATTTTTCTAGACATTTGTCTTTGAATAAAGTGAAAATGTAATAACTTAAACTATATTTTTTATATAGTGGTTTTAGGCCACTAAAACCAATGTGGCCTAATGGTTAGAGAGTAGGACTTGTAATCGAAAGTTTGAGTGTCAAGCCGGCAGGAATTGTAGATGGGGGAATGAATGTCCAGCGCTCTCTCCACCCTCAATACCACGACTGAGGTGCCCTTGAGCAAGGCAACAAACCCCCAACTGCTCCCCGGATGCCGCAGAAAAAATGGCTGCCTAGTGCTCCGGGTGTGTGTTCACGGTGTGTTTGTGTGCACTTTTGATGGGTAAAAGCAGAGCACAAATTCCGACTATGGGTCACCATACTTGGTCATATGTCACGCCACTATAAGTAGTTTATTAAAACAAACCTGTATGTCATATATAAACTTTTAGCATTAAGCAAACACAGATTGCACACCTCACCTTAACTTGCCATTTTCACACAGGTTATTGAGAGAAATATGTTTGCATAAAAAAATTATATATGTGTTTTGTGTTTGTCTTTCTGGCAGGATGGCTTTACCCCTCTTGCTGTGGCTCTTCAGCAGGGCCATGAGAATGTGGTGGCCCTGCTCATCAACCATGGTACTAAGGGCAAGGTCCGCCTTCCTGCACTGCATATCGCTGCCCGAAACGATGACACCCGAACTGCCGCTGTGCTTTTACAGAATGACCCAAATCCTGATGTCTTAAGCAAGGTTTGTGTGAACTGATGGAAAACCTATTTATTGTTCTTTTCATATTATACACTGTACGGTTCTGCCTCTAATACCTGATTAAATTAACCAGATTTATATTATTTTATTTAAAAAATTATAATAATAACCAATAACCAATAACCAATCTGTATGTAAGTTCCTGCTCACCAAACTTACATACTCAGTGTAAAAAAAATTACATATAGTTGCTTTAAATTGATCCAAAGTAACAGTAAAATCTGTTAGAAACGGTTTCTGTTTCAAAACTTTCTGTTCATCAAAGAATTCCAATCACACTTTCCACAAAAAAAAATTATGCAGCACAGCTGTTTTCAGCATTTCAGCATTGCAATTAATTGTTTTATTTTTTTGTCCAGTAGATCAGCATATCAGAATGATTTCTGTAGGATCATGTGACACGAGTAATGACACGGAAAATTCAGCTTTGCATCACAGGAAGAAATTACATTTTTAAATATATTGAAATAGAAAGCAGCTATACCAAATGGTCATAATACTTCATAATATTATTGTTTACAGTATTTTTAATCAAATAAATGCAGCCTTGGTGAGCAGAAACTCCTTTCAAGAACACGAGCAAACTTTTAAACACTAGTGCATTACAGTTAATGGATTTTTGCAATGATAATGGAGCAATCAGATTAAAAACTGTATTTTACAAGAAAAAGCATGCTGGTTACTAACTCAGTTTCCCTTGATCCTCTGCAGACAGGCTTCACACCACTCCATATCGCAGCCCACTATGAAAACCTGAATGTTGCCCAGCTACTTCTAAACAGAGGAGCTGATGTGAACTTCATGCCCAAGGTCTGTCTTTTAAATATTCCTTCACTGAACTTCTGCCTGTATTCAGTTAAATACAAACTAGTGTGGCCTTCTTTCAGAATGGGATCACACCTCTACATATTGCATCCAGGAAAGGAAATGTTATCATGGTCAGACTTCTGCTGGACCGAGGAGCAAAGATTGATGCCAAGACAAAAGTATGTTTTAAAGCTACAATTCTAAACTTTAATGACAGAGAATTTGTTTACACATTTGTTGTTCTTTAATTTGTATCACAGGATGAGTTGACTCCTCTTCACTGTGCTGCCAGAAATGGCCATGTGAGAATAATCGAGATCCTTCTGGACCAAGGAGCCCCAATGCAGGCCAAGACCAAAGTAGGCGTACACCCAAATTACATATAGCCACAATAGAGAAAGAAAGACCCACAGCAACTCACCAACCTGTGAATAATGTGAAGAAGAATTTGGTAGTTTATTAACCTCTGTGTTTTGTTTTCATGTGGGTCAGTTACATAAAGTTTAAGCTCTTGTTCTTATGAGGCTTTTATTTTGTAAGAATTTTTCTATAAACTTGACATTTTCGGCTTTATTACATTTTATTTTATAAAAACTAATGCTTCAAATGAGAAAAAAAATGGAAAGAGTTACATATCTTGACTGAATATTTGTTCTGACAATACAATTATGCATTTAGCAGACGCTTTTATCCAGGCTATACATATTTATATTCAGGCTATACATATTTTTGTCAGTACATGTGTTCCCTAGAATCGAACCCACAACCTTTGCGCTGCTAACACAATGCTCTACCACTGAGCCACAGGAACAATACAATTGCAATTGACTGAAATTATGACTGACACTGTGGTTCCCAATATACTGTGTCAGCAGTGCAAATGTAATAAAATGCATTAATTAAAAAACAACTTAAAAAATCAATTTAAACCATATTTAGGCCTAAATTTAAGACTTATTTGAATTATTTGAATTACTTGTATTTGAATTACATATAAAATATCAATATATTTGGATTACACAGTTTTAACTGAAACAAACTAATGAATTCAATGTGATGCTTATTTGTCAGTTTATAGTCAAAATGGACATTAATGAAACAAGTAAGAAATGGTTTAATATTAATAATCAGATTTTCAAAATGCATTTTTTTTCAATTTAATTGTATCAGTGGAAATCTGTTTATTGCAACAACAACTAAATGTATTCAGTTAGAAAAGTATTAATGTGGTTAAAATATTGCTAGCTGAGGAACGATCAATATTCAGTTACTGTAGTTCAAATATGAGCTTGAAAATTAATTTATTGACAATAAAAATATAAACCTGGTTACTATGAATTTAAAACACATTAAATTGATTAGTACTTTACAGAATTCTGACCTGTCTCATTTCTGTTTTATTGCCAAATATGCATTACATTAAGTTTATTAGTTTGCTTATGTTAAACTGTATAATCTAAATGGATGAACATTTTATATTTAATTCAAATAAAATAATGCATAAATCTTAAATGTAGTAAAAATATTCAATAACCTTAAAACACATCAAAAAAGTTATATAAGACAGAACATGTAACACGAATGAAAACCCTACCAGAAAATACCACTGGCAGCTCTAAATGTTCCCATATGTTCACTGCACAGAATGGCCTTTCTCCAATACATATGGCAGCCCAGGGCGATCATTTGGATTGTATCAAACAGCTATTACAGTACAATGCCGAGATTGATGACATCACTCTTGACCACCTGACCCCACTGCATGTGGCAGCACACTGTGGACATCATCGTGTGGCCAAGGTGCTCCTGGATAAAGGGCCAAACCAAACACCCGTGCTTTGGTTAGTACACATTTAAAGACACACATGGCACAACTAATTTACATGATACTATTGTTGTTTTGAAATATCTAGAAACTGTTCACTTACATATAAATATCTCATGACATTCTTAGAATGGCTTCACGCCACTCCATATTGCCTGTAAGAAGAACCACGTGCGTGTAATGGACCTATTGTTAAAGCATTCTGCATCCCTGGAGGCTGTAACCGAGGTGAGCAACAGGATCATTTCACACTATAACATAAATTAAGACTGAAAACAAGGATCAAATTCACAACAAAAGTGCCCCAAAACATAAAACAATACAGTGTAATTTGAAGGACCGTGAATGCATTTCAATACAAGAACAATTAAAAACAAAAAATGTATGGAATAGTTAGAAATCCTCTGCACTCAATGGGTGCCGTCAGAAAGAGAGTCTAAACAGCTGATAAAAACATCACAATAATCCACAAGTAATCCACACACTTTAGCAAATTATAATTTTTGGGAGAAATATTCCTTTAAGTAGCATTTAAGTTTTGATTAGAGGAAGGTTTAGTATAGACCTCTATGTAAATATTTAATGCAGCCATAATTACAAGCTCTGGCATGTTCAGTTCTCTGTGACTGTTTGCTTTCTGTCCAACAGTCAGGACTGACCCCACTGCATGTGTCCTCCTTCATGGGTCATCTGAATATGGTGAAGATACTGATGCAAAAAGGAGCTTCACCACATGCCTCAAATGTGGTAAGCAATATCAACAGTTAAAGGTGCACACTGAAGGATGTTACAATGAGGCCACGTAGACATGGAATTTCACCTTTTGAAAGCAACATTTAATTTTATTTCGGATTGAATATACGTTTTGACTGCAAGCTGTGCTTGTACTATAATCTTACTGTATGTGATGACGTACCAGTATGTTAATGTATATTTGTAGAAAGTTGAAACACCTCTGCACATGGCATCTCGAGCTGGTCACTGTGAAGTTGGTGAGTTCCTGTTGCAGAATGCAGCTCCAGTGGACGCCAAAGCCAAGGTAAATATCATTGAATGTTTTTTTTTTGTTTGTTTGAAATTTACTTAAATGTAGGTTTGTTTTTACTGTATAAATGGGGTTTATTTATAGCGTAGCCAAGCAAAACTAGAGAAAAAAATGCTGTTTATATAAAACAATAGTACACAGAAAACCGGTAAATAAACATTTCATTTATTTAAAGTGCATTTTAATTTTAGGCTGTAATTTTTTTTAAAGTTGGTCCAAAGTATCATTTGTTTCAGTATCATTGTAATTTAGTTTTTAAAGCAACACTTATCGAAAATGTGATATCAAACTGTATTTCCATCAGGATGACCAGACGCCGTTACACTGTGCCGCCCGCATGTGCCACAACGAGATGGTGAAGCTGCTGTTGGAGCACAAGGCAAACCCCAACTCCACCACAACAGCAGGACACACTCCACTGCACATCGCTTCCCGTGAGGGACACGCACAAACTGCCAGCATCCTACTGGACATGAACGCCCAGCTCACCAAAATGACCAAGGTACAGTGCTGCCCAAAACCAAGATCACCTGCTTATTGTATTACAATTATTGAAACTCTCTCTTGAAACCGTAATGCTGTTTGATTGGTTCCATGCAGAAAGGCTTCACTCCCCTTCATGTAGCAGCCAAATACGGGAAGGTGGATGTAGCAGTGCTGCTTTTGGAGAGAGGAGCCAACCCAAACGCTGCAGGAAAAGTATGAATCAGCTGCATTCATGCATGTGTTTATATGTATTTATAGAATGTTAGTCTGTCTGATGAAATGTTATTAGTATTAGTGGTTGACCAAATGAGTAAACAGACACAACCAAGTAATTAAAATGAGGTCAGCAACTAAGATCTAATTACAATTAAATGTGTAACATAGTACTGACTTATATATAAATATTAGTTCTATCTCTGTCCATTGACGTTGGTTGATTTCAAAACCGATCATTTAAAAAGTGCAAATTGATCTATCACCACTCTTGTGAAAAGGTACACTTTAGAATACTTTTAAAAAGAGTAGGAAATTAATGTGATGTTTTATACACTTGATTGAATGTTAATTGCAATGAAATGAAAATGTATTAAAGTTCAAATTTATGTTACATGCAATTAGCTGAGCTTTTGTTCAGCCGAGTGCTTTTTAAAGCCCTTAAGTACATCGTATATGCAATTTAGTAATTACTTATATTATCTTTGAAATAAAGGTAAAGTATACTGATGAATGTACTGACAATTATTTATGGTAAATTAATATACTTACTTAATAATAATATATTTTAAAGTATTTTTTGTTGAAAATATGTATTAAATATTACTATTATATTAATAATAGTATATTAGTATATCAAATATGATTATAAAATATTAAAATTAAATAGCAATTTAGTACATTTAAAATATATTAATGTAATACTAACTTAATTAATACTAACTGTAATCAATACTTTACTTCTGCTTTAGTGTGTTAGTCAATGCATCAATTAAAGCACAACAAAAGATCATTAAAACTTACCTTAAAATTACAAAGTTCACTTTCTAAAGTGTACTTAAGTGTGTTAAGAAACATTGTCATGAAAGTATCTCTCTGTAAATACACTTAAGTGGCCTTTATATTTCATTAATATTATATTATCTGCAAGTATGTTTTCTAAATTTACTTTTATAATTTGAAGTGTACATTCAATTTCAATTAAACGCTTATTTTTTTTACAAAGGCTGTAGTATTGTTTTATCATTCATACTGTAACTATTGCATTTTCATTTGATTGTACTGATGGTAGTGAAGTAAGACGTCTTCTCCTCTATAGGTTGGACTCACACCGTTGCATGTGGCTGTCCATCATAACAACCTCGATGTGGTCAATCTTTTGCTCAGCAAAGGCGGAACACCACACAGTGCCGCTCGGGTATGACTCTATTTATCGCCCTACTTAACACACTGAAAACACTCTGTCTTCATTATTATTTTGAGGTATTTTTTCTAGCCACAAAGTACATTAACTTGTTAACTTGCTCGTTTTTTTTCTCCTCAGAATGGCTACACTCCGCTCCACATTGCTTCCAAACAGAACCAGGTGGAGGTAGCGAGCAGTTTACTGCAGCATGGAGCTTCTGCCAATACTGAGTCATTGCAAGGGGTCACACCGTTACACCTAGCCTCCCAAGAGGGCCAACCAGACATGGTGTTGCTGCTTATCTCCAAGCAGGCCAACGTAAATCTGGGCAATAAGGTAAGATCACTGTACTTTAATTTTTGCATCCTTTAAAATAAAAATATTTGTTTTCCCCCTTCCAAAAACAGTTTCAGTGATGGAAAGAGCAGAAACAAAGCAAATGTACATTTCCTTGAATCCAAGTATTTCAAATCATGAGGATTCACATTTTGACTTGATCATTTGAGATAAAAGAACTTGATGTACTATGTAAGGTACACTCTCAGAGAAAAGGGATCCAAAGCTGACACTGGTTAAGAACCTTTTCAAAAGGTATACTTTTGTACCTTATTTAGCGATTCATGCACTGCCCACTGATAAATGAAAGGCAAAATGAAATGGCTTAATTTGCTGCTCTTAGTTTTTGAAGGATGGAGTGGTCAAATAAAAATATTAAATAAATAAATAAAGCTGCTTCTGTGTCAGATTGTAAAATCTGCACCTCTCTAAGATAGCTTAAAAAAGAAAATAGCCATTAATTTAAAAAATATATGTAAGAACATCACAAATCAATATGCAAATATTGCTATGGTAACACAAAATGTTATTTGTTAACATTAGTTCATGCATTTGTTAACATTAATGAACAAGATCTTTATATACAAGTATTTCATGTTAATTTGTAAATATACTAATGCATTTTTAACATTGATATCTTAAAGTAGTTAATACATTATCTACCATATAGACTAACAATAAACAAGATCTGTTCAGAGTTAATATTTGTTGTTATTGAACTTTTACATATATTAATGTATTTCTTAGCATTAATAGCTTAATTTTTACATTTGTTAATGTAAACATACATGCACACCTCTTTTCAAGCTGAACCTCTCTCAACATTATAAACACATTATTTTGAATAGCAATATCTTGCTTTATGTCCATCCGTCTCTTGTCTCTCCTCAGAGTGGTCTGACTCCTCTTCACCTCGTGGCTCAGGAGGGGCATGTTGGCATTGCTGATATACTAGTGAAAAATGGGCGTCCGTCTATGCTGCCACGCGGGTAAAAACGTACATCTCTTACAATGAAATACAATGTTTTTTTCTGCGGAGTTTACATAAAGATTCACATTAATATTGATAAAAATATAAAAATAACCATTGTTGATTTCTCTTCAGATGGGTTACACTCCACTTCATGTGGCTTGTCATTATGGCAGTATCAAGATGGTTAAGTTCCTTTTACAACAACAGGCCAATGTAGACTGCAAGACCAGGGTAAATGAAAGATTGGTTTCGTTTTTTTTTTGCATTGCAAGTTGTTTCATTTTTCAACTTACTGTAGATGTTCTTTCTTAAATTTCCATTCCTTGGAATAAGAGTAAAATAATTTTGTTTATTTTCGAGCACAATAAGACAACATTGGGAACTGAAACTCTGAAGGAGACACATTTGAGGAGCAAGAGAAGAGATTTTTCTTACTTATGAAGTCTGACTGTGAGTCTGTCCTCTTTTTGGGACTGTTAGATGGAATATACGCCGCTACATCAGGCTGCTCAGCAGGGCCATACGGACATTGTGACGCTTCTCCTCAAACATGGCGCACAAACAAATGAAATAACGTCTGTAAGAGCCCAACCTCTTTTAACTGATTACCATCATTTTAAAACATATTGGACACTGACAAATGCGCACAAAAACATTTCTGTCTCCTACAGAATGGCACGTCAGCTCTTGCCATCGCAAAGCGCCTTGGATACATCTCAGTCATTGATGTGCTCAAACTGGTCACTGAAGAGACCGTTACCATGGTGAGTTGCAGCATTCACTAAATTAATCTCATACGATGGCTATTGTAAAATAAATAAAAAGACTATGTAGAAACTCATATGTTGTAATGAACATTTTCCTTTAAGACCACCACAGAAAAGCATCGCATGAGTTTCCCTGAGACAGTTGATGAGATCTTGGATGTGTCTGAAGATGAAGGTAAATACAGCTCTCTGTTTAATATCATGCTTTTTTGAGTTGTTAGCATAATTTTCATTCGAATTACAAGACATAGAATAATTTGATTTCTGTGAGTGGCCATTTAAAGAGCTCTTGGTTTTTCTAGGAATTGCACAGCTTACGTTAGGTATGAATTTCCCTCTTTCTTCTTCGTGCAGTGACCATTGCCAGTGACTTCATTTCAAGCACACACACACACACAAACACATTGTCATTCTCTGGTGCACTTTGACAATTATAATGGATGTGTCATTAGCATGTGTTCATTGATTTTAATAAGCCTGCTTTTATCCCTGAAGGTGTCTAACTGTTCCTGAACATTTAGCTGTCCCCCTAACCTGCTACATCTCCTTTTTCATTTTTTTTCTGGGGGAATACATAAATTATGATTTTTTTTTACATATTATTTTACATTTTAAATATGTAGTATTTTTGTTTTTTTGTCCAGTAACATATTTATTTATAAAGTTATTTGAGAAGCAAAACTACATAAGATAATAAGACATACAAAGAATACTTAAACAAATTTAATTAGAGATATAGTCTCTGAAAGTGTTATCTTGTGTAATTTTGCTAATGAAATACATTTACAAGACCGAAATGCTGATTTAAGTACTTATAAATATAATATCACTACATGCATTTGTTAATTTCTTCAGAATTACGATTGGCAAAATCAGTAATGTACAAAGAGTCACGCCACTTTTTTAAAGACTGTATTGTACAATCAATTTGTCATATAAAATCTGGTTTTATACTGTGGACAGTACTGCATTTCAGCTCCTGGTGTTATAACAGAGTTTAAAGGTGTGTTTACATAATGTGTAGAGATGTTTTTAGAAGATGTTTCACATACATCCAGGCTCTCACATGGATGTGCTTCACATGGCTGCCTTGTGCAAATCCAATGCTAAACATTAAGATTCATCATTCAGTATATATGTTGACTATATACATTTTCTATGTACAATATTGTATATAGAAAATGTATATAGTCAATATATATACTGAATGATGAATCTTAATTTTTTGCATTGGATTTGCACAAGAAAAGATATTATGTATATGCTATATTTAGTATATGTGTTCATACAGTATCTCACAGAAGTGAGTACACCCCTCACATTTTTGCATATATTTTATTAAATCTTTTCATGTGACAATACTGAAGAAATGACACTTTGCTATAATGTAAAGTAGTGAGTGTATAGCTTGTATAACAGTGTACATTTGCTGTCCCTCAAAATAACTCAACAGACAGCCATTAATGTATAAACCGCTGGCCAAAAAAGTGAGTACACCCCTAAGAGAACATTTCCAAATTGGGCCCAATTCTCTCCCCGTGTCATGTGACTCGTTAGTATTACAAGGTCTCAGGTGTGAATGGGGAGCAGGTGTATTAAATTTGGTGTAATCGCTCTCACTCTCTCATACCGGTCACTGGAAGTTCAACATGGCACCTCATGGCAAAAAATTATCTGAAGATCTGAAAAAAAGTATTGTTGCTCTACATAAAGATGGCTATACGAAGATTGCCAAGACCCTGAAACTGAGCAGCAGCATGGTGGCCAAGACCATACAGTGGAGATAACAGGACAGGTTCCACTCAGAACAGGCTTCGCCATGGTCAACCAAAGAAGTTGAATGCACAAGCTCAGTGTCATATCCAGAGGTTGTGTTTGGGGAATAGACGTATGAGTGCTGCCAGCATTGCTGCAGAGGTTGAAAGGGTGGGGGATCAGCCTGTCAGTACTCAAACCATACGCCGCACACTGCATCAAATTGGTTTGCATTGCTGTCATCCCAGAAGGAAGCCTCTTCTAAAGATGATGCAAAAGAAAGCCTGCAAACAGTTTGCTGAAGACAAGCAGACTAAGGACATGGATTACTGGAACCATGTCCTGTGGTCTGATGAGACCAAGATAAACTTATTTGGTTCAGATGGTGTCAAGCGTGTGTGGTGGCAACCAGGTGAGGAGTATAAAAAGACAAATGTGTCTTGCCTACAGTCAAGCATGGTGGTGGGAGTGCCATGGTCTCGGGCTGCATGAGTGCTGCCGGCACTGGGGAGCTACAGTTCATTGAGGGAACCATGAATGCCAACATGTACTGTGACATACTGAAGCAGAGCATGATCCGCTCCCTTCGGAAACTGGGACGCAGGGCAGTATTCTACCATGATAACACCCCCAAACAAAGGTATACCAATAAAGGTAATCTGTGGGGCATCCTCAAATGGAAGGTGGAGGAGCGCAAGGTCTCTAACATCCACCAGCTCCGTGATGTCATCATGGAGTGGAAGAGGACTCCAGTGGCAACCTGTGAAGCTCTGGTGAACTCCATGCCCAAGAACGTTAAGGCTTTGCTGGAGAATAATGGTGGCCAGACAAAATATTGGCACTTTGGGCCCAATTTGGACATTTTCACTTAGGGGTCTACTCATTTTGGGGTCAGTGGTTTAGACATTAATGGCTGTGGGTTGAGTTATTTTGAGGGGACAGCAAATGTACACTATTATACAAGCTGTACTCACTACTTTACATTGTAGCAAAGAGTCATTTCTTCAGTGTTGTTACATGAAAAGTTATAATAAAATATTTACAAAAATGTGAGGGGTGTACTCAATTCTGTGAGATACTGTATATATTAGTCACATAAATACAGCATATTCATAAACAGGTACTAGATACAATATAAAATACTTTTTTAATTTGGGTTTAAAGTTTCATTCAAGCCTGATTGAACTTGGTTTTTTAAATGCTTATTTTAAGTAAAGAAATTAAAATAAATGCATTTTCGTGCTTGAACAGTTATATTGTGTTTGCAAAACAACTTCCCAAGAGGATGATTTATAAAGACCTTAATAGACATAATTAAGATTAATGTCTCCTTTTTAATGAAAAGAGGCAGATAAAGAGGCACAGTTTACATACTATATGACTATGCATTTAGCAGCGCCATATTAGTGGAGGCATTGTGTTTTGAAGGTCATGCATGCCTCTGATTTGTAGTTAATTTAATATTATATTCACACACACACACACACACACACACACACTGTCATCAAGCGCTGGGAGCAACGAGATGAGGAGAACATTCAATAATCCCTTTTATTGAAGCGAACACAGGGAACATGGATCACAGGGGTTAGACAAACAATACCGGACATGGGAGACAGGTAAACACAGGGCTTAAGATAATATTTCTAATAAATATCTAATAACTAATAAATACAGGAACAGGAAACTGGAAGGACCAAATATGGGCACAAGAGGGAGGGAAACACAAGCCATGGGGACACAGGTCTTACGGTTACTCCCCCCTCTCGGAAGGCACGTCCCGTGCAACATCCGACGGGGAGGGGGGGTTGGTGCTCTGGAGGCCTCAAGGGACATGGTGATATGACAGGAGGCCTCCAGGGGGACCCATTGAGCCGCGAATTGCGGGCTGGAGAGATCCGCTGACGGCGGTGGGCTTGAGAGAGCCGTGGATGACGGCAGGCTTGGGAGAGCCGCAAACGGCAGCGGACTGGTTCTGACTCGGGCCCGTACACTCCCCAGAGTAAACACCTTCCCTCCAACTTAGTCCCGTGGTGTCTGGGAGGTCCACGGGGTTATGATAGTTGGCCCCAAGCAAGTACAGAAAATTGAGGGTGGCGTCCTCCGACGCCGTCACCGCGGCGAGCCCGCAGAATTCCCTGGCGTACTCAAAGAAAGGGAAACCAAGAAGGGCTAAGGCGGCGAAACGTGTGCCGGCTTCCATGCCACAGGAGAAAACAGGGAAACAAAAAAACGTTTCAAAAACCTGAAAAGTAAATGGGGAAAGAAGCGCTGCTTACTCTTTGTTAGGTCCGGTATTCTGTCATCAAGCGCTGGGAGCAGGGAGCAAGGAGCGAGGAAACGAGGAGAACATTCAATAATCCCTTTTATTGAAGCGAACACGGATCACAGGGGTTAGACAAACAATTCCAGATGTGGGAGACAGGGAAACACAGGGCTTAAGAACACTAGGAAATCAAACGAGGAAGAATTGAAACAGGTGAGGAGTAATTAAACACAGACAGAGACTAATGAACTAATAAAGACAGGAACAGGAAACAGGAAGGACCACATATGGGCACAAGAGGGAGGGAAACACAAGACATGGGGACACAGGTCTGACACACACACACTCACAAGTTTTCTCATGAATTTGCTTTGATATGTTTTGTTGCAGTATGTCCATCACAAATATTTCCTTTTTCTTCATTCTTACTCATTTACAGTCAGTGTTGGGGAGGTTATTGCAAAAAGTAATTAGTCAATACAATCTAATTACTTTTTATACATTGTAACAAAAGATATTCGAACAGTAATCATGTCACGTTAATTTCGACAACTTTTGGACAATCAAAGGTATACCAAATGTTCCTTTCAATTATGCATTTGTTTAGTTTACAGGTTTTTCAATCAGTTGAAAGGAATCATAATCACTTTGTCCAAAACAATATTTATTGTTTAATGTTATGTTTATGTTATAAATAAATCATTGTTCATTAAAATTTTAAATGTAATGTAATGACAAAACAGTAATTGTGATGGTGATTACTGTAAGTTATTATCTCACTTCATTACAGGAAATAGTAATCTGATTACATTACTGCATTACCTTTAAAAAGTACTGTGGCAGTACCATGGTACAGTGACGGTTATACAATTGCCCATTGGTATACCATGGTGCTAAATGATTACCATGGTGATTACATAGCACTGGTACTTACAAATAACTTTGTTAGTACCATGGTACTTCTTTGTCACATATTACACTCACTCTCAACAGCTCTCAATCCATTTATATCCTCTCCATATTGTCCAGTCAGTGTTCATTTCCAATTGACAGCATGTTTTTCACTAAATCTTATTTTTTTTCTCTTTTCTTTTCTCATCCCCTCATTGCGGCAGGCGAGGAGCTGCTGGGGAACGAAGGTGCCAGGTATTTGAAGATGGACGACTTAAAGGACCATGATGAGGATTTCCTTTCCCCCAAGAATGTTCTAGAGTACGAGGGAGAGTTGCAGTGATGATTTTGAAGATTATTTAGATTTAACAAGAAGAGACACATGTATAAAGAAGAGGGGAGCTAAATTCATAATGTTGCTGGAAGAAATGACCAAGAATGTTTCAAACTAGATTGAATAGAAAAGATCAGAGCCCAAACTGAGGAAAGGCCAGTAGGCCACAGAGATGAATTATGATGGGACCGGGGAACTGTCATTTACATATTCCTTTGTGTCAGACTTATTTCTAACTTGTGTTTCTTAGGAATCATTCTCCTGCTATTCCAAGGATCCCGTGTGTGTCTCCTGAAACAGTCATGCTGAAAGAACATGAAATGGAGCAGGTGAATGTTTTTTTTTATGAGTGTATGGTAGTTTCATAGGTCTCAAGGTGTCTTTGACTCCTATACTTACATTTAAAAATGTCAAAAGTTTGTAGTCACTAAGTTTTTTTATATACTTTTGTTCAGCGAGGACACATTAAATTGATCAAATGTGACAGTAGAGAGATTTATATTGTAACAAAAGATTTGTATTTCAAATAAATGCTCTTTTGAACTTTCTATTCATCAAAGAATCCTGGAGCAGCAATGCAAAAATTCAGCTTTATCACATGAATAAATTACATTTTAAAGTGTATTACAGTAGAACACATTTATTTTAAATTGTAATGCCTCACAATATTACTATATTACTGTCTGTTTGATCAAATAAGTGCAGCCTTGGTAAGCAGAAGCGAAATTTTTCAAAAACTATTACAAACCTTACTATGCCCAAACTTTTGAATGGTAGTGTATATATGTCAATGTACACTAATAAAATACATAGTAGTAACAGCCACCTAAAATAAAATAAGCTCACATTCGTTGAAGTACCTTGAATTACCATATAATACCATGCCTATACATTTAGATTTTTTACTTTTATCATAGTAGTGCAGTTTGTACTGTACAAAAAGTGTCATTACTGCATTATTGTACCATGTTACCACCTAAACACGTTTTAATCGCTATTAGCCAAATGCAGATTTTACATTCAATTTTTAGCATTGTCTATTTTTTATTATTGTTTTTTATAATTTTTACATATCTACACATGCACAGCAGCACACCCCACTTCCGTTTCCCAAGGAGTATGATGAGGATTCGCTGATCCCCAGCAGTCCGGCCACAGAGACATCAGACAATGTCAGTCCAGTAGCAAGCCCCATCCACACCGGGTCAGATTCCTATCTCTTCCTGAAATATTGTGCACATTTTTGAGAAATCAAATATTTGAAATTGAAATATCATGAATTAATTCATTGTGCATGATCTTTGTCCTTATGGTTCTGCAGGTTCCTGGTGAGCTTCATGGTGGATGCTCGTGGCGGCTCAATGAGAGGCAGCAGACATAACGGCCTGCGTGTCATCGTTCCTCCTCGTACCTGTGCTGCTCCAACACGCATTACCTGCCGCCTCGTGAAGCCGCAGAAACTAACCACACCACCTCCTCTGGTTGAGGGTGAGGGTCTCGCCAGCCGTATTATCTCTCTTGGTCCAGCTAGTATGCAGTTCTTAGGGTGAGGAAACCAGTTTTGCTAATAAAACAAGATTTTTTAACAAACTGAGACTGCAAACTAAAATCCACCCACATTGCTCCTGAAGGCCTGTGATTGTGGAGATTCCCCATTTCGCAGCACTTGGTCGGGGAGATCGTGAACTAGTAGTCTTGAGGAGTGAGAACGGATCAGTCTGGAAGGAGCATCGTAATCGTTATGGTGACGAGGTCCTGGAGACCATCCTCAATGGCATGGATGAAGGTGTGTACTAATTCTTGCTGTAATTTGAAGTGATATCAATTTGGTTATACTCTATTGACAGCTTATCATGCATACAGTTACATTTGTTGTTAAGTTGTTGCAGATTTTGTTTTATTTTGATCTCTCAGACATGTTCTTAAAGCAATAGTTAATCCAGAAATGAAAATTGCCAAAGAATGTACTCACCCTCAGGCCATCCAAAATGTACATGAGTTTGTTTCTTCATGAGAAGAGATTTGGAAATATTTAGCATTACATCACTTGCTCATCAATGGATCCTCTGTAGTGAATGGGTGCCGTCAGAATGAGAGTCCAAACAGCTGATAAAAACATCACAATAATCCACAAGTAATCCACACCACTCCTGTCCATCAATTAACATCTAGTGAAATTAAAAGCTGCTTGTTTGTAAGAAACAAACCCATTAAGACATGTTTAATGTCAGACCGTTACTTCTGGGAGGGGGGGAATCCTCTATGCATAGTATTGCTTCCTCTAGAGAAAAAGCCGTCTCATCTGAATCAAGAGAGAAATAAGCACAGATTAAGCACAGTTTGCAAGTCAAAACTGTTCTAAACAAATATGTCTGTAGATTTTGCTGTAACAGGACAACAGGAAATGGACGTTTTCACTGGAGAAAGCATTATTATGGATATTATGAATTATGGATTTGTATTTTGGGCAGAAGCTACGGTTTGAAGTTAAAATCTTAATGATGTCTTAACAATGGATTTTTTTCTTACAAACAATTCGTTTTTTGCTTCACAAGATAATAATTTATGGACCGGAGTGGTGTGGATTACTTGTGGATTATTGTGATGTTTTTATAAGCTGTTTGGACTCTCATTCTGACGGCACCCATTCACTGCAGAGGATGCACTGGTGAGCAAATTATGTAATGCTACATTTCTCCAAATCTGTTTCCATGAAGAATCAAACTATACCTTGGATGGCCTGAGAATGCATCCAGTTAATCATTTTTTTGTCAACTATTCCTTTACAAACAGACATTCATTTGGAGATATTGTTATTTTTATTGTCTTTTCTCTATTAACTGCACACTTAAGACCTTGAGAGTCAGGAGGAACTTGGGAAGAAAAGAATCAGGCGCATCATCTCGACCGACTTCCCACTCTACTTTGCCGTGGTGTCCCGTGTCCAGCAGGAGAATGATCTGATTGGTCCAGAAGGGAGTTATCTCACCAGTAAGCTGGTGCCCAGTGCCCAGGCCAGTTTTCCTGAGACAGCTGTCACCAAGCGTGTCCGTCTCGGACTGCAGGTGAGATGGGAGGATGATGAGGAGGAAGATGTGATGGAAAGTGGAGGAAGCTTATCTCCTGCATATTATCATAATTTATCTGACAGCTTTTAGTTTTGTTTTAGTTTTTTCCCCCTGTCTGGTCATGAGACACCGAACATGACACAACATCTCATCTTTCATCTCTCAAAATGAATTATGGGCTCAGCTAATTTAACCTTGTTTCTTTGGAATGTGAATGAATGTAATTTTGAAAGTTGTTTACATCTCTATGATTGAGTTTGATGATGGTAAAAATGAATGATGGATTATGGTATAGTATGCGATGGTATGCTATCTGTCTACTTCCTGCTTAAATGAAACATAGATTATTTCTACAGATGAACATATATAGATGAACACATATAGACACATTTACAGTGCAGTAAATAGTAGTGCATAAAAACAGCGAAAGTTGAGAATGGATGAAAGTTTTGCAGGTTTTGATTGAGGGAATTGTAAGTTGAGGAGGATAAAAGACATGGACGTTGAAGCTCATTGAAACATGAACATTTTCTGTACTATTACAAATATCTGAAGCACCTTATAAAAGCAAACTTTCACAAGATAAAATGTGTTACTGAGTTACTGTACTACCATTTGAGATTTTATTAGATTTTTTTAAAACTTTATTAGCTACACAAAGATATATCAAAAAATAATTGCAGTTTTATATTTTAAATATCAAAACCTAGAACATGCAGGACTCATGCTTGTGTTTATTTCTGTTTCTTTGCCCTGCAAGTGTAACAACCAGCTCATGCCAAAGCTGATTTTTTTTTCTTGTTTTTAACCCATCATTTGTTTAATCATCTGTGCCATTTGTTACTTTAATATTCTTCTGTTGTTTGCTTCATTTATGTAGTTTTTTTCTTCTTGAGAATTGACCTAATAATTGAAAATTCTAAATGTATGACGAACTTGATCAGTTCCCATTGTGTTGAATTATAAACAGTTAATTTATATATTTTTGGAGTTATTTAAAACACTGGATGTCAGGAAGTCAGTTATTGTGAGGTGGCATTAAATGAAATTGACCTTAATAGTTAATATATTTTGCCGCAATAACATACAGACATATTTTTCAGTTTCTTTGATATGTTTCTCATATTCTTGGAAGATTTCTCAGGTCGGTTCAATGACACTGACTGACACTGACCACTGATTCTTAACAGAACTTAAAATGCTGGTCCATGATACACTATATACCAAGCTCTGTGAGAAAGATTTTCTGTCTAATGGTTCTCAATACCTCCTCTCCTGATCCAACAGTACACAATAAATATGTGCTTAAAGAAATAGTTCACCTAAAAATGAAAAATTAAATCAAGCCATTCAAGATGACTTTTGTCTTGAGTCAGTAAAAAGATTTTTGCCATGGTGATTTGTGATTCAATAAATGCAAATCTGCGGCTATCCGTATTTGAGAATAAAAATAATAGGCATATCAGAGAACACAAAATAAATACCTGTGGCTTTTGACAATACATTGAGGTCTTATTAAGAAAAATGATTGGTCTTTGTAAGAAACTGAACATTATTTACGACATTATTACTTGTAATTCACAACCTCAGGCAAATTAGGAAATACGGTCCTTTTCAGCCAACTGGTTTTAGCGAACCCTCATTTTACATAAACAAAGAGAAACTATAAAAACTTTCATTTGGCCCATTAATTGAAGTGCTTGGTTCACGAATGTGCATATCAGAGGCTTATTGGTCTTCGGTTCGAGTCAAACTGTTTTCTCAGTTGAGTAACTGTTGAAGGAAGTGGAGCGCAAAATGAGTTAATTCATCAGAGGATCATATTCGCCAGTATTTCAGCTCATTTCGAGTCAGAGTGACTTTGAGGCGCCCAAAAGTGAGTTTTATTGAGTAACATAGATCTGTGCTGTTCGAGCCGCAAACTGTTTCAGACTGTTCAGTCAGATATTGATGAACTGGTTCAAACAGGCATCACTCCGGAGCGTGTGCCTGAGGTTCTGGATTACAGGTTAATAATGTTGTAAATAATGTTCAGTTTCTTGCACAGACCAATCATTTCACTTCATAAGACCTCGTTGTATCATCAGGAGCCATGGGTATTAATTTTGTGTTGCCTGTATATGCTTTGATTGACAGCAGCCTCTAAATTACATTTTATGAATCCCCAAGTGCCATGGTTTCACCCAACAATCTTCTTTACTGTTCCACTGATCAAAAGTCACCTATACCTTGGATGGACTGAGCGTGAGCATAAATAATTAACACAGTTATTATAATGAACTACACACTCAAAGATCTTTGAAAGCTTTACAACAATACAGGGTCAACTTGTTGTGTCTGTGTCTTGTACTGCAAGTGAATTAATTTTGCACCAGCTTTGGTTCAATAATGTTTGTAACTCTTTTTTTCCAGTTAATAAATGAGACTGATTGACAAGCTACATTTTGTGTCTTGAATTGCATTGTGCAATAATTGCAATAATAAGAAAATATAAATATATTGAGATATTTTCTACCTGTTCTTTTCCTTGATTTCTCTCATGAAAATATGTTTGGCACACATTTCCAAACTGAATCTCCCTCTCATGCATTCATATGTAAATATACCATTGCTCACACTACCAAATCTATTTCTTCTGACTTTCATTCCATGTTCTTCTCTTTCACTTTTGCTCTTCCCCACCCCTATCTTTTACTTTGTGCTCTACCACTCTGTTATGGTCTCTTCTCCCCCTCCATTCTCGGCACTCAGGCACAGCCAGTCCCTGATGAGCTGGTGGCCAAGCTTCTGGGGAACCAAGCCACATTCAGCCCTGTGGTGACAATAGAGCCTCGTCGACGCAAGTTTCACCGTCCCATCGGCCTGACGATTCCATTGCCTCCCTCCTGGAGGGAAAGTCCACGGGACGCTGGCGAGGGCGACACCACCAGCCTCCGTCTGCTCTGCAGTGTCATCGGTAAAAATCAGCCAAACATTTTTACATTGGGGAAAAAAATCTTGATAATTATTTTCTTGTGAAAATATCTAATCATCCTTTAAGCAGTCTTTCTTTATGTTAATGTATTTTACGTTAAATTTTTCTTGTCCTATTAGAAAATAGAAAATCTTTCTTTCTTTTTTTCTGATTTATACAATTGTAATTGTTGTTCTTGACTAAAACTTTTTAGAAAATATTTTTTGTTCATGGAAAAGATAAATAAGAGAAAATATAAATACTAGATGAAAACAACATATATATATATATATATATATATATAATAATAACAAATATTAGCACCTGTACATGTATAGGAAATAGGAACTAGTTCAAATTGATGAAGTGTATTGCTTTAATGTTAATGTACTTCTTATCCCCGTATAATTTGCACACACAACTAAGGAAACTTTTCATAGTTTGACTACTAAATAATGAGGCTGTGATGCTTTAAAATACTTGTTTTTAGAGATAAAGAAAAAAATTGTCGTCTTTAGAAAATTTTGAAAAAAGAAAATAAATGTTCTAATTATTTTTGCTATTCCATTTATTTGCCACTAGTGGCACAGAAATTACACTGCTCAGCAAATGTGCAAGAGTGATCAATGTAAGCATTAGGGTTTTAAGGTTAAAAAATATTAACTTTTCCTCATAAAAAAAAAAGACCCATAATGATCAAAACGGCTCCTGAGCAAGGCTCTTTTTTAAGCACCTTTAAAATAAAGACACGTCTATTGCATATTTACTTTCTCTACATTTCATAGGCGGTACAGCTCCAGCTCAGTGGGAAGATATAACTGGCACCACCAAACTTATTTATGCCAATAGCTGCGCCAGTTTCACCACCAATGTCTCTGCCCGGTAAGTATCATAACATGTACATCACATGTTAAGTTATTTCAGAAGTTCTCAATGTGTGTTGTCTTCACAGCAATATGTTGTTATTCAACCTTGGTCGTATTAAAAATGTGACTCAAATCTGTTTTGTTCTCCCACAGTTTCTGGCTGGCAGACTGTCCTCGGACTGCAGAAGCTGTGTCCTTTGCCAACCTCCTGTACTGTGAGCTGTCAGCCGTGCCATACATGGCCAAGTTTGTAGTTTTTGCAAAGATGAATGAAGCACGAGAGGGTCGACTCCGCTGTTATTGCATGACGGATGACAAAATGGACAAAACCCTGGAGCAGCACGAGAACTTTACTGAAGTGGCTCGCAGTAGAGACATCGAGGTCATATGATATAGTGTATTACATATTTCATATAGACAATACATAATGCATCTATTTTGTCATCGCCCATGTGTTTACAGCAACTTCCATTATTTCTACAAAAAATTATCATTTACATTTAAACCTAAAACAGCATCTGAAAGAACAGGAAAAGAAATACCATTAAATGAAATAAAATTCAATGCACTTTATTCCAAACTAAATAAAAATTATTATAATAATAATAACAAGTTCAAAGAATCCGCAAATATCTTTGAATTAAAGATGAAGATTTGAAAGACTAAAATATATTTGTGGTAAAATATATTACAATCTTTATCTAATTTTAAAAACAAAACAACTCCAATCTTTGTATCATACCGTAGGTGGGGAAAATAATAAGAAATAATATTTTACGGACCATTTCTTAATATTAACTAGTTGCTTATTAGCATGCATAGATATTACTAGCATTGTAACGAAGAGGCAGTGAGGTTAGATCCAATTGCAGCTTTAATACAGACAAGGGGTGGTCAGACAGGCAATGGTCAAAGGTAGTAACAGGAGTAATGAAGGCAAGGCAGAATCAACAACAGGGACAATGCAAAGGTCGGGGCAGGCAGCAGACAGAGAAGATATCAACAGGCAGGCAGGGTCAAAAGGGCAGGCAGCAAACGGTCAGAGTAAATAGGCAGTCCAGGTAAACACAGGGAATCAGAAAACAGGGGATACGCTCAGAATGTTAGCCGGGGCAAAACAAGACTTCACGGTGAGTGCAAGGAAGTGAGCTGCTTATATGTGTGTGAGTGAATGAGGTGCAGGTGTGGTGAGACAATCAGGGTTGATGAGTGAATGGTGACAGCTGTGTGATTGGTGTAATGGAATGTGTGGGTGCAGAGCATGATGGGAGATGTAGTCCATGGGTGATGTGCAGTTGTAGTGAGTGGTAACCAGATTCATGACAAGCATGTTGTCTGTTTTATTAATACTTATTTGGCACATATTAATTCCTTATTTTGCATGACCATATTCTAGATCCTTTAACCTGGACCCAATACCTAAACTTAACTTACCTTACTAAATATTAATAAACAGCAAATTAGGAATTTATTGAGGGAAAACCCTGTTAATTGTGAATGTGTTCCCTAATCTAAAGTGTTACCAAAATTATATTAACCAATAGCCAGATCGTAGTCTTTCATGAAACAAATAACTCTCCATAATCTAACACAAACTTGCATTTGAGGTCTGGCTATCTTCTGGAATAAAAGACGTTTTTCACAATCCAATCACATTCAAATGAACAGTTATTTTAATATTCTTAAATATGTGACATTACAGAAGCAATGGTGATGCTGATGTTTCATGTTGACTTTGCTAGATATGATCAAATGTTTAATTTAAGCTGCATCTGCTGGTTGCCGTATGTTCTGTAGGTTATGGAGGGAATGCCACTGTATTTGGAGTGTTCAGGAAACTTGGTTCCTATAAGAAAGGCAGCACAGCAGCCCCGCTGTTTCAGCTTCCAAGCCTTCAAAGACAACAGACTGCCTGTGTCTGTCAAGGTAAAGTTATCACAGCCAGTTTCAATACAGTTTCACCTTATTTCCTCCTAATTAGATTTACCTATAGTGAACTAGATCATAAAAATGCAATTTCAATTTTGATTGGTTATGATGCAAGTGTTCCAGGGGTTAAAGTAATAGGTCAATTTGCTGAAAATGTATGAATCCTCAGCCTATCCAATGTAGATGAGATTCTTTCTTGATTAGATATGGAGAAATGTAGCACTGCATCACTTGCTCACCAATGGATCCTCTGCAGTGAATGGGTGCCGTCAGAATGATGGCAAACAGCTGTCCAAACAGCTGATAAAAACATCATAATGATCCATAAGGAATCCACACCGCTCCAGTTCATAATTTAACATCTTGTCAAGCCAAAATCTGCGTATTTGTCAGAAACAAATCCATCAAGATATTTTACCTTTAAACCATTGCTTCCAGCAATAATCCATAGTCCATAATCCATACTAACGCTTCCGCCAGTGAAAAAGTCCTTTTACATAAAAATCCTCCAACATGGGGGTTTTCTATCTAAACGGTGCCTGATCTGTGCATATTTCTATATAATGAAATGGCTGGATAAAGCAATATTATAGATAGAGGACTATATTTTAGCTGGAAATAATGGTTTGAAGTTGGAAAGGTCTTGTTTCTTACGAACACACAGCTTTTCACTTCACAAGATATTGGTGTGGATTGCTTGTGGATTATTGTGATAACTATCATTCTGATGGCACCCATTCACTGCAGAGGATCCACAAAATAAATTGGACACTCTGCACGTTTACATCATTTACATTCTTTGCCATTTTATATTTATGAACAAATGTGCCTGTATAATCACATGTTGTTGGTATATCCACCTCTTTCTCCTTTCCCCAGGTGAGGGACAGCAGTAAAGATCCCTCTGGTTTCTTGTCTTTCTTGCGCAAATCAACCAAATACGAAGATAGCCAACATGTGTTGTGCAACCTCAACGTTACCATGCCGCCATGCATTAAGGTAGCATGGCAAATGCAGATAATAATTTCCTACACAAACAGATGCTCACATATATAGTTAATTATACAGCTGTTCTCTAACAGTGTTTATTTCTTTATAGCAGATTATAGGAAGTGATGAGCGAAGGAGAACTCTGACTCCTTTGGCTCTGAGGGAAAGATACACTGCTCTAAATGAACCAGCCATGGGTAAGATTGCTCCCACACCGACATCTCCTGCATGTTAAGCCCCCAAATCTCATACAACCTTTGCCTGACCCTGCTTTGAATAAGATGTGAGCTGCAGCATTGCTGAACTCTTGAGCCAATGATGGTCTGGTTTCTGCAGCATCACTGAGCGCCATGGAAAGGACGGAGTTAAAGATGGCTTTAATAGCTGAACAGCTAGGCCTGAGCTGGGCTGGTGAGTGTGAGGGTTTGAATGCACTTCTTTCGCCTTACAAGCATAATGCTTAACTGGCCATGTCTTGTCAAGGCATATCTGAATGTTATTTCTCTGCTATATATAGAATACAAAATGTTTTGACAAGTCATTTACTTTAAGGTCCAAATTTACCAAAGCTCAAGAACATTTCACATTGTCTAGCATGTGCAGATGAGATGAAATACTGACTACCACTGGATTATTTTTGGGGACTTTACAAAAGATCATTTTGCACAAGCTAAACTTTTTTCATGCTAGGGACTTCATTTGGGGGCCCATTCATGCAATGTAATAATCAAGTGATGAATTAATTGACAAATCAATAATCAATTGATTATATTAGTAAATCTATTGGAAAATTATTTCAGATAAAGAATAGTTACATAAATTAACATTTAAATAAGATTTAACATTCTGTTTCTAAATTGACTGAATTAACTAAAAATTACATTTTTGCAAAATGTGGCAATGATGAGAGAATTTGAAGGAGGCACATTTTTCTTATTTCACTGCAATTCCATAGCCTGCAGTTGTTGTCAATACACCGCTCCTGCCTACACTTAATGTACATATGCAAATTTGAACATACAATAAACTTGAATATTCTTCAAGAAAAGTGGAGTATAAATACAGCAATACAGCATAAAGTGCTTTCAAAAGTTGTGTCCACTTGTTTTTATTTTGACACGGATTACTGATTCATAGTTTGATTGTTGAATCATTTATTTTTTGCTTTATATATCCGTGTATTCACCAATTTATACAATTCATATTTGATTGATTATTGATTTGTCAATTTGTTATTATAATAGTCCTTTATTGAGTGGCACTTCAGCAAATTATGATTTTGTCTAAAATGAATCATTTAATGCCGGGGCATAATGTATCATATCTAATTCCTGTGCAGAGTTGGGACGTGAACTGCAGTTTAATGTAGATGAGATAAATAAGATCCGTGTGGAGAATCCCAACTCCCTTTTAGAGCAGAGCTCAACACTGCTCAACCTGTGGGCCGCTCGAGAGGGGCAGAGAGCCAAAAGTGAGTGCCATAGTGTCCATTCACAATGATCCTAAGAATATCTAAATAATTTCCGAGCAAATGTTACCTTATTCATCTGTCTCATGTGACGTAACTATATGAACATGCTGCCATATTTGTTGCTATAAGTATCAGTATGCTTTTAATGTGCAGTGCTGTGGGATTCAACAAAGGTAGCTAAACTTTTGTTTCTGTTTATAAAACTTTAGAAAGTGAGTGCCCAGATTGCCGGTATGCAAATGAGCAGTCTTGCTGCGCTTCAGGCCCCTTCCCTTTGTCATGCAGTCTCCTCTCTCTAACCTCCCTCTACCTTCCCATCTTACCAACGCTTTCCGTGTCCCCATATCTAAACCCTTTTCAAATCAGAGGTAGGAATAACTGTTATCAAATTAAGAGGGATTCATGTCACCCTATGGCTGCACCCCACTTGTTGACTCCATTTAGATAAGGATCTCACGGTGATGGATTTTTTTTTGCTGAAATATTAGTGATTAGGTTTGATGTCAATAGCCCTATTTGGATGGTAATTGTTTCTCATGTGGACATCTGTAAAAATAAATTAGCATGGCACCTCCAGTGCTTAATTTGTAAATTTCGAGGTCCCGGAACAAAGCGGGGTAACGGATCAGTCGCGTGATCACATTGGTGGGCCATTTTAAGTGATTAACAGCGTGCATCAGTTGCTTTCATTAGGGTTAGTACATGAAAAAGCAATGACATTTTGAAACCGCAATTTTGTGGGGGATTGTGTGTATATTGCATAGTTTTATTCATTCCCACAGCTTTCGAGTTTATAATGAGGAAAATTCCTGCAAACATTTATTGAATATAGCATATAGGTTAGATGAGTAAATAAATCCACACAAACTAGCAGATCATATCAGTCATCTGAAAACAGTGTGAGTGATTCAGCTGGACCACGTCTTCTCTCTTTCACTCTCTCAAAGCGGCTTCACATCAGCGCATCTCATCTGCACTACAACAAGCTGCTGCACGCTGTCGCTGATCTGAACAAACACGGTCCGGATCGGCACCTCCGAACTCAGATCATGTCATTTGGCGGATCCTCTTCCTCCAATAAAAGACATTCGTGTCAGGGTTATTATAGTGTTGCATTTTTTTATTCCCTTTTATTTTAATATTGCTTTTCAATGTTATTTTTTATTTTTTTTAAATTTGGTTGATTTTTCAGTTTAGTTTTTATTTTGTGAACAGTTTTCTACCCTATAGTTTCGGTTTTAATTTGAGTTTTAGTAATTAAAGTTTAGCGGAATTAAAATTACACTTCCAGAGCACAGAACAAAGACATTTTAATTTAAGATTATTGACGCAAACCACTAGCAACACTTAATTAAAGCATGCTGAGATTGATTAGAAAATTAATATTTATTTTTGATTATTTTATTTAGTTGCTGTTGGTTTTTCATTTATTTTGACATTTCTTAAACTCTCTTTCTTGCCTAAATGCCTTTATTTTCATCAAATAAAGTTATTAATATAACATATTTTATAGTTTAAACATGTATACAACATTTCTTATATTTAAACTAAACTAAGTTTAGCTTAGTTAGTTTTTAAACTAAGCATTTTTAGAAGCAAAAATAAAACATTTCATATTCGGAAAAAGACCGATGCGGCTCGTTTAGGTGACTTGATTTGCTTTGCATTAAATACAATGGGTTTATAGATTAAATTAAACAAACCTATATTTTACCAAAATTACCAAAAAAGGCTATAATCTTTCGTGTGTCTGACTTTAAAATTCATCGGTAATCACCAGCAGCGAAAGTCATTCATGTCTGGATAGTTTTAATTGTTATGATGACATTTATGAATGTAGGAGGAGAGCGGGGTATGTTGTCACACTTTTCACACTGTCTAACATTTACTGAGCGCACCATACACCACAGTGGTATAAATGTCATACCAAATGAAAGAAGGTAGTCTTGGGCACATATGTCGTAACCATTACATTTTTATATCTCATCTCATTAAGGAGTTGTAGACTGTTGAATAGAAAATGTGCACGTGTGACAATTTGCCCCATCGGTGGGTAAGTTGTCACTCTAGATTATCTAAAAATAAGAACACAACTACTTAATTGGGGCCATTTTTTGGATATGCCTGGATGTGCTCTGGAGTTGGTAGCCCACTGTCAGCAATAGCATTGCTGGGTAAGGGTGCACTAGTGATAGTAGAAGCATAACTGGGCATGCTAGGCAGAGCAGAGTTGGTGCTGGGACCTGACAGGTTGATGCTGGGGCCTGGCAGAGCAGACATGGTGCTGGGGCCTGATAGGGCAGATTTGGTGCTGGGACATGGCAGGACAGAGTTGGTGCTGGGATCTGACAGGTTGGTGCTGGGGCCTGGCAGAGCAGAGTTGGTGCTGGGTCCTGGTAGAGCAGAGTTGGTGCTGGGGCCTGGCAGGGCAGAGTTGGTGCTGGAGCCTGGCAGAGCAGAGTTGGTGCTGGGATCTGACAGCTTGGTGCTGGGGCCTGGAAGAGCAGAGTTGGCGCTGGGGCCTGCAAGGCAGAGTTGGTGCTGGGATCTGACAGGTTGGTGCTGGGGCATGGCAGAGCAGAGTTGGTGCTGGGGCCTGGCAGGGCAGAGTTGGTGCTGGAGCCTGGCAGAGCAGAGTTGGTGCTGGGATCTGACAGCTTGGTGCTGGGTCCTGGCAGGGCAGAGTTGGTGCTGGTGTAACGGATGTATGCCAGTAAGGGCTGTGTGTAAACCTCACTCTCCTGACCTCAAAAAGAGGCGCTCTAGCGACTGACGCTAGAGGCTGTAACCTTTGGCGTTCCTTGTTAGAGCGCCCGCCTCCCGCGCCGGAATCCCGGGTTCGAGACCCGCTCGGAGCAAGATCGAGTTGTGGTGGTGTGGACCCGGGAGGGGTTGTTACATTGGTGCCGTGACCCGGATGGGAGTGAGGTTTAGGGGGGTGAGTGTAACGGATGTATGCCAGTAAGGGCTGTGTGTAAACCTCACTCTCCTGACCTCAAAAAGAGGCGCTCTAGCGACTGACGCTAGAGCGCTAGAGGCTGTAACCTTTGGCGTTCCTTGTTAGAGCGCCCGCCTCCCGCGCCGGAATCCCGGGTTCGAGACCCGCTCGGAGCAAGAACGAGTTGTGGTGGTGTGGACCCGGGAGGGGGTGTTACACTGGGATCTGACAGGTTGGTGCTGGGGCCTGGCAAAGCAGAGTTGGTGCTGGGATCTGACAGCTTGGTGCTGGGGCCTGGCAGAGCAGGTGCTGGGGCCTGGTAGAGTAGAGTTGGTGATGGGGCCTGGCAGGGCAGAGCTGGTGCTGGAGCCTGGTAGAGCAGAGTTGGTGCTGGGATCTGACAGGTTAGTGGTGGGGCCTGGCAGGGCAGAGTTGGTGCTGGAGCCTGGTAGAGCAGAGTTGGTGCTGGGATCTGACAGGTTGGTGCTGGGGCCTGGCAGAGCAGAGTTGGTGCTGGGGCCTGGCAGGCCGGGTTCTGAATGGGACGATCTGTGACGTAGGATGGTGCAAACTCAGTATCCAGAAAAACATCTCTGTTGTAAGGTTGAACCCCAGCCACCCTAAAGCCAGCCTGAATATTCAAGGGCATTTCAGCCGGAGGATAGGCAATTGCCACAATCCCAGGAATGTCATAAATTGACATTGTCTTCCCAGGGTTGTTTCTCATCCAGGCATCACACGCACTGTTGATGTGCCTCTTTAGTGGCCCATAGACAGACCTGTCTAATGGTTGGAGCCGATGTGAGCAGTGGGGTGGGAATGACAGCATGATTATTCCATTTTCTTTGGCATAATTGAGTCCATCAACGGACAGATGAGACTCGTGATTGTCCAAAAGGAGTAAACAGGGCTTCTCCTTTGAGCACTTTGTATGTTCACTGAAATGTTTCAGGAAGTCAACAAAGTGCATGTCTTTCATCCATCCAGAGGAATTTGCCCCTCCTTTGCTGCCAGGTGGCCCGTTGATCAGGAAATGATCGCGGAAGTTGACACGGGGGAAACTAAAGTATGGAGATATACTATTCCCTGTGGCTGAGACAGCACAGCCCAGTGTGACAAGGGTTCCCCTTTCAGCAGAGGTCAGTGACCCTACTTGTTTGAATCCATGTCTGGCCAACACTTTGTCTGGTTTATGTACAGTGGTAACCCCAGTTTCATCAACATTCCAAATGTCTCCTGGTCCAAATTCATATTTGCGTAACACTTTCTCTAAGTTGTCAAAGAAAGCATTAGCATTCTCTCTGTTGAAGCTACTTGCCCTGGCAAGGCTAGCTGCCTCTGGCTTTCTCAGTGACAGCATTGTATGTGGCTTTAAGAAGCCTGTAAACCACTCTTTGCTGCCCTTTTCTTTTGCTGCCCACAAAGACGCGAACTTCAGCTGGTGTGGCACAGCAAACTGGTAGGCAAGCTTTCTGACCTCACTTGGTGACAGACCAAAATAAATGTCAGCTGACCTAGTAACATACTAAACAAGCTGCTTTTCCAAATCAGGTGAAAAATCTTCTGTGGCATTGTATAACCAACCATTGTTGTTGGCATGGCTGTCTGACTTTCAATTTCTTCTCTGGTAATCTTTTGACAATACCACGTCAGGAGTACGGTAATTTATGTCAAAATCCTTCGCTGTATTTCTGATTGATTTGTTCTGCTACTTTACCTGCCTGACTGCCTTTAACAATATGTCTGGTGGTGTACTGCCATGCTCTGTCTTTCGTTGATAATTTCGAACCATCTTCCTTCCTTCCTTAATTCCTGCCCTTTTTCTTCCTTTCTTCAAAACCTTATCGCAATTACAAATAAATTACAATATCACATTGTTTTTGACACAAAAATGTGTCACTTGCCCCAAAGTCATTGAGACAACTTGCCCCAAACTGACATGTGTGCTAATGTTGGCTAAATCTCAAGGTTAGCTCAACGTATAGCACGTCAGCTTAAGTATCAAAAGACATGTTATTGTCTCCTCTATATTGTGCAAAATAATATTTTTTAACATTCATACCTAACAAAGTTGTATTGCATAAAATTTTAATTGCATTTTCTTTACTTTTTAAGCAGAAAAATAAGAAAATTGTGCTAATTTCAGATTAGAGCGATCTTGACCACATGTGAACAGGAAGTTGACTATTCAACTGAATTTGCTGTCGCCCTGGCCTAGACGACTGAGTTCGCCTATATGCACGCGCATGTGTAGGCTTTTGATCCGTGCATTATGTCTTGTGAGAACGGAGCAGTTCACATGTCGCGTCTTTTGCGTGTTCAGGTTCTTTATTTCAAATGTGGATGTCTTCTCTTTCTTTTTGTTCTTACAGCTCCCACTCGCTGTGTTGGAGCATTTATGAAATATTATTCTTGTAAATACTTTCTAACATATACATTTTTTTTTCAAGTGCAACAGTTACACTGTTTCTTCTTGTAAACTCAGAGATGTGGATTCAGATGGCAATTAAATTACCACAGAACCTTGGTGTTTGTCAAAAAACAGTAGGGAATTTGGCCAGGGATTTTTATGCGGATGGTGGAAGAAAAACCTGTATTCTAGATAAAATCCCAGACTAACCCCTGTAATGTTAAAAATTGCTTATATCCCCATAGGAACCAGTTACTGTCCGAATAGGGCTAGTGAGAAAATAATTTATATTCAAGAAACACATGATGTTCTATTTTCAATCTAAAAATGTTTTAATAATTTGTGTAAGGGTGTAGGAGATCCCCCAAATAAAGGCTTGGCTACACAGTCATCATTAAGAACAATCTGCTTTTGTTATATGTCAAGTCACCTTTATTTATATAGCGCTTTTAACAATACAAATTGTGTCAAAGCAACTGCACAATATCAAAATAGTGTATCACTAATGTAAAATGACAAGATTTAACGCCCATTTTTCATTTAAAGGCATTTCATTATTGAATTTAGTGATGTCATCGTCCAGCTCAGTATTCAGTTTAAATAGTATCTGTGCAATCAAGTCGATGATATTGCTAGAAATTAAGTGTCCCCAACTAAGCAAGCCAGAGGCGACAGCGGCAAGGAACCAAAACTCCATCGGTGACAGAATGGAGAAAAAAACCTTGGGAGAAACCAGGCTCAGTCGGGGCGCCAGTTCCCCTCCGGCCAGATGAACCAGCAGTTTGTTCCAACTGCAGCAAAGTCAGATTGTAAGTGGTCTACTGGTTCCAGGCTCTTTTCCTGATGGTTGTCTAGGTGACAGTGTCCTCACTGGAGATCTGTCTCTGGGGCTCATCTATGTGATCCTAGACTCCGCTGACATTCAGGGCTGTAGGGTCTGTAGAGGTTGTCTCTAGGTGCTGATCCATCATTTATGGAAAAATTTGGTTAATTCAGTATAATCGCTGATGGTTGGCTTCCTTTCTGGTCCTCCGAAGGGTTGTCATAATCTCTTCTCAGGTGTTCAGTCATTTAAGGGTTGGATCCAGACTGAAGCTTGTGTAATTCCTAATTACCAGGGGATGTTAATCCCGTGGCAGAAACAGATAAACAAATAAAGACAATTAGCATAGCAGTTGTTCCATCCAGGAATAACCCTGGATGAAATTATCAGTTCAACCCAAGCTAAAGCATAATAATGTGCGTTTGATCAGATATACCTGCAGTACAAAATTGTGAGATGCATTATATGAATGCTTGGTTAAAGAGATGTGTCTTTAATCTAGATTTAAATAGAGAGAGTGTGTCTGAACCCCGAACGTTATCAGGAAGGCTATTCCAGAGTTTGGGAGCCAAATATGAAAAAGTTCTACCTCCTTTAGTGGACTTTGCTATCCTAGGTACTACCAAGATTCCAGAGTTTTGCGACCTTAGGGAGCGGGTTGGATTGTAGTGTGATAGAAGACTAGTTAGGTATGCAGGAGCTAAATCATTTAGGGCCTTATAGGCAAGTAATAATATTTGTAACTGATACGGAACTTAATAGGTAGCCAGTGCAGAGACTGTAAAATTGGAGTAATATGATCATATTTTCTTGACCTGGTAAGGACTCTAGCCGCAGTATTTTGTACTATCTGTAGCTTGTTTATTGAAGATGCAGGACAACCACCTAGCAGTGCATTACAATAGTCCAGTCTAGAGGTCATGAATGCATGAACTAGCTTTTCTGCATCAGAAACACTTAACATGTTCCGTAGCTTGGCAATGTTTCTAAGATGGAAGAATGCTGTTTTGTAACATTGGAAATATGATTTTCAAATGATAGGTTGCTGTCTAATATAACACCCAGATTTTTGACTGTAGAGGAAGTAACAGTTCATCCATCTAGTTGCAAATTGTGATCCAAGATATTCTGTGTACTGTTTTTAGGTCCAATAAGTAATATCTCTGTCTTATCTGAATTTAATAGGAGAAAATTATTGGTCATCCAATCTTTTATATTTTTAACACACTCCGTTAGCTTAGATAGTATAGAAGTTTCATCTGGTCTTGTTGAGATGTATAGTTGAGTGTCATCAGCATAACAATAGAAACTAATCCCGTATTTTCTAATAATATTACCAAGGGGCAACATGTATAATGAAAATAGCAGAGGACCTAGGACAGATCCTTGTGGTACTCCATACTTTACTGTGATAATTGAGATGCCTCCCCATTTAAATAAACAAAGTGGTAGCGATCGGACAGGTAGAATCTAAACCATCTTAAAGCCTGCCCTTGAATACCTGTATAGTTTTGTAATCGATCTATGAGTATGTCATGATCTATAGTGTCAAATGCAGCACTAAGATCAAGTGAAACTAGCAACGAGATGCAGCCTTGGTCTGATGCAAGTCATTTGTAATTTTACCAAGTGCAGTTTCTGTGCTATGGCGGGGCCTAAAACCTGACTGAAATTCTTCATAGATATCATTTTTTAGCAAGAAGGAGCACAATTGAGCAGACACTACTTTTTCTAAAAATGTTGACATAAACGGAAGATTTGAAATGGGCCTGTAATTTGCCAGTTCACAAGGATCTAGTTTGGTTTCTTAATAAGAGGCTTAATAACCGCCAGCTTAAATGGTATTGGGACGTGACCTAAAGATAATGAGGAGTTAATAATATTGAGAAGCAGTTCTTCTGCTACAGGTAACAACTCTTTCAATAATTTAGTAGGTACAGGATCTAATAAACATGTTGTTAGTTTAGATGCAGTGATAATTTTATTTAGCTCATCTTGTCCTATAGTTGTAAAGCAATGCAGTTTTTCTTTGGGTGGGATGAATGAAGCTGAAGTACCAGACGCTGTAGAATCTACATTTGTTATTGTATTTCTGATGTTATCTATTTTATCAGTGAAGAAATTCATAAAGTCGTTACTATTAAACTGTGAGGGAATATTTAGATCGGGTGACATCTGTTTATTTGTTAATCTAGCCACTGTGCTAAATAAAAACCTTGGATTGTTTTGGTTATTATCTATGAGTTTGTGGATATACTCACATCCTGGCAGCTTTTAGAGGCTGTCTACAGCTGGACATACTGTTTTTCCACGCAATTCTAAAGACTTTAAGTTAGTTTTTCTCCATTTGCTCAAGAATACGAGTTTCTTTCTTAAGATAATGGGTATAACTGTTGTACCATGGCGCAGCACGTTTTCTCTAACCTTTTTTAATTTGATGGGGCAACAGTTTCTAACGTATTAGAGAAGATAGTGCCCATGTTGCTAGTAATTTTTTCTAGTTCATTTGTAGTTATGGGTACATAGAGCAGTTAAATAAATCCGGCAGGTTATTCGTGAATCTGTCTTTAGTGGCTGGAACAATAGTTCTGCCTGGATGATAACGCAGAGCCTTATAGTTATTATCAGTAATATGCAGCATGCACGATACAAGGAAATGGTCAGTAACATCATCAATTTGAGGTACGATATCTATATCAGTAAGATCAATTCCATGCGATATAATTAAATATAGCGTATGATTAAAACGATGCGTGGGCCCGGTGACATATTGCTTGACACCAAAAGAGTTTATTAGGTCAGTAAATGCAAGTCCTAACACAAATTTACATTATCAACGTGAATGTTAAAATCTCCAACAATTAGTGCTTTATCAACATTAACCAATAGGTCTGAGAGGAAATCAGCAAATTCTTTTAGAAAATCTGTATATGTCCCTGGTGGTCTATAAAGAGTAGCAAGAGCAAGAGATAGGACAGATTTATTTTGCATATCTGACAGTGTAACATTAAGCATAAGTATTTTGAATGAGATAAACCTGTATCCTGTTTTCTGAGTAACATTGAGAATATAACTATATATTGTTGCGATACCGCCGCCACGACCAGTCTGACGAGGCTCATGCTTATAACAGTAGCTTGGTGGAGTAGATTCATTTAGACCAAAATAATAATTTGTTTTAAGCCAGGTTTCAGTCAGACAGAGTACATCAAAACTATTATCTGTGATAATTTCATTTACAATAACTGCTTTGGGTGTGAGTAACCGGATATTTAGGAGCCCAAGCTTTAAAAAATGTTTTTGTTCATTTATTTTTTATTTTTCTGGTTTAATCATGATTAGATTTGTTCTAGATCATGCATTAAATTTATATTTTGACCTCACTATTCGGGGAACAGACACAGTCTGTACAGATTGGACATTGCACGTACCTCTATCATTTAAGTGGGTAGAACAAAAGTCATCATAGCAGCTTTTTGAGAATTGGCTTACTAGTCAGATGGAGCGTAGCGTTCTGGTGATGTTGTCCGACAGGAGTTCCGCCCCGACTCTGCTGGGGTGCAGGCCATCAGCACGGAAAAGCCTAGGACGCTCCCAGAAAAGATTCCAATTATTAACAAAGAGCAGTTTCTGATCTTTACACCATGACAACAACCATTCGTTTAAAGCAAGCAGTCTACTGAACCTTTCGTGTGATTTCGTGTGATATGTGGCTCATATCAGAGCAGGACAATAATTTTCAGTCCTCTATCAATCAAGTAATTTCAACACAGACACTCTATGGGTATTGTGTCCTTTGCATGACTGCACTTGAAGATCTTTAGGCAGTGAGAATTGCCCATTTCCGTATAAAGCTGCCAGCAGCTCACTTCTCATTCAGAATTTCGCTCTTCAAGACTCACTCTTCAAGCTCTTGATTGCTAGTGTATCAGGAAACTGTTAATAAAACAACAAGGAAGCACTGAGGAAATCATTCAGTAACAGAACTTTGTGATGTTTGTGTACTACTTCCATTTATGTCCATTAATCTGGCCACAGCTAGCAAACAGGTTTTTGGGAAATGACATGCAAAAAATTTTTTCAAGTAGGTGACTCAGCCACTTCAGCTTGCTAGAGGACTGTGCTAGCTAGAACAATACATTCCTCATTATAATGAGTGCCACTGCACACAAAGCAAGCCACACAATACAGCCTTGCCCTAATGTGTGTGGCAATCATATGAGAGGAAGGACTTGCACCAGGTATGGACTTCTTGCCTGGGACTGTTTCTGGAACCTTTCTAATGGCGCTTTTCCACTGCATGGTACGGCACGGTATGGTTCAGTACGGTTCACTTTTGGGGGGTTTTCCACTGGGTACTGTAACTGGTACCTGGTACTTTTTTAGTACCACCTCGGCCGAGGTTCCAAGCTGCCCGTACCATTACCAAAACGTGACGTGTAAACTCTACTGATCACTGATTGGCCGGAGAAAATCGTCATTACTGCATCACTGAACTTGCGACACGAGACCCAACATAAACCCGCTAGATTTAAATCAGCACAGCCAGCTGTCGATATGCTCCTTTGTTGTGTGTTTGTTTGTGGTGCATTTATGGTGATGCAAATATAACGACACGTGAATATTCCCGCCCACTCTAAAGCGGTATTAAACTGCAGTGGAAACGCAAACCGACCCGAACTGAGCCGTGCCGAACCGAGTTGTACCACGCAGTGGAAAAGCGCCATAACAGTGCACCTTTTGTATTTCTCCCTACTCAAACACACCTGATTGAGGTCATCAGCTCATTAGTAGACACTCCAAGACCTGAAATGGGTGTGTCAGACAAATGAGACATTCAAAATGTGCAGTATTGAAGGGCTCCAGAAACAAGTTTGGGAACTATTCAATGATCTCAGACTGCTATTGCTTGTGGTGTGGATCTGGTGTAACTCTAATTGAGATTTGAGTCTCCTACTTGCCCCCAGAAGAATGACGGCTGTAGATGACTAGGTCCAGTTAGCTAAATTAAATGTACAGCTGACTCTCCCATGGCATATTCCTTTCCAGTCCAAGCAGGATAAGCCATCTGAAGAGGATGCTAATAAGTCTGAGAAAGACACAAAAGGTTTCTCTTCTTCACAGCCAAGGCTGTCTATCACCAAGCTGTTGAATACCAAGAGGATGAATGGCGGTCAGCAAACATGCAAATCCTACTTTCCTATGTTGCAGAGCTCCAGACTGACCTGGTCAAAACCTTTGATTAAGGCACTAGTGGAAGGAATTACACACAACAATGGATCTTGTCATGGGGACAACACAGTCCACAAAACAGGCCGTGGGATTAATTGTGGCAGCTCAAGGGAATCTGTGACTGAACATCTCTAAGACCATTGATAAGAGCCCCCTGTTGTTCCTAGACACCTCACTATCCCCAAATGGGCTTTTTAGTTCAGCAGTGGCAGCTATGCAGGCCCACTGTAAATCTAAGAAGAAAAAGGATGAGGCTTTCAGTTGTCACCCCGGGCTACAGTTTCACAGTAGAAAATGCCAAACTGCCAAACTGGTGCACATCCTACCACTGGATGGGGTTCCTATCACTTGAATTAAAGAGAACATCTGCTTAATAACTCTCCATGAAAGTAGAAAGACACAAACAATTATGAGTGAGAATTGGGCTGTTGACCAACTTTATGCAGGTGTGGGGCTCCCCAGTGTTGATAGGTGAAAATGAGGAAATGTGCACTGGTCACATGATACTCCGCCCAAGACTTCCTTCTATATATCATTGATTTATGTCTTAATACAGCTTGTGAGATTTTTTTTTTAATTCTGCTTTCCACATGATGGTGATAAATATGGTGGCTGTAAATAAAAGTTCACGTGACTGAGACAGATTTTTGCACAGTATCTACTTATTTTGAATAACAAGAGTAAATAAAGATTTGTACACTTAACCCTAATGTCGTTTTTAAAATTATTGTTATTTGGATGTCTTTCCTAATAGTGTCTTGAAATCCTTTGGTTTTGTCAGTGGTGTGTCTCTGTCCTCATCCTTTATGTCCAACTACCCTGTCTTCCCCTTCTCCATTTCTCCACCATCTGTGTGTCTCTCACCACTGTAGTGGACAGCCTGTACGTGGCCCTCAAGAGCATTGACCGAGTGGACATTGTGAACATGTTGGAGGGCCAGGGACCACCAACAGGTCAGCAGGGGGGCTGGGAACAAGATGCTTCCATGTCTAGGCATCATGAGAGAGACCGTCTATCTCCTGGCATCACAAATGGTAAGTTAGAGACACTGCTTTGTGAAACTTTCCTCACTTGTCCCACATAATCCTTTTTTCCAAGAGCTGGCTTTTCCTCTCATCTAGCTGATAATCTGCTCCCCCTATATTTTGGCCATGAACCTAACATTTCCTCACCAGGACCAGAACTGAAGACACCCCTCCAGAACTATTATGTTGCTATTGTATGTAGCCTCTCCAAATGTTTTGACTAATTTTCAGGGAAATGTTTTAAAACCCTTTAAATATCCTCTGTTCTCATTTAAATTGGGAAATCTTTGAGATTAAGGAGATCTTCCTGTATGTCTAAATGAACACTAAGCATCAGACAAACCATGAAGGTTGTCACACTACTGACTGACTATAAGTTACGTATTCAGTTACATTTACATTATTGGGTAAAATACAACTTGAGCTCTGACAGTATCTGTGGCTTATAGTATACAAGTATTGTAAATATGAGTGAAAACATGTACATCTTTTACATACACAACGTAAAATAATCACTTACCAACACTGTCTGTGCAATTTTAACTCCTGTAAGGACACTGTCGCTTGATATTCACACAAAGACACTGTGAACAGCCATGATACAATCATGTACAGTATCTCACAGAAGTGAGTTCAATTTTTGTAAATATTTTATCATATCTTTTCATCTGACAACACTGAAGAAATGACATTTTAATACAATGTAAAGTAGCAAGTGTGCAGCTTGTATAACAGTATAAATGTGCTGTCCCCTCAAAATAACTCAACACACAGCCATTGATTTCTAAACCGCTGGCCACAAATGTGAGTACACCCCTAAGTGAAAATGTCCAAATTGGGCCCAAAGTGTCAATATTTTGTATGGCCACCATTATTTTCCAGCACTGCCTTAACCCTCTTGGGCATGGAGTTCACCAGAGCTTCACAGGTTGCCACTGGAGTCCTCTTCCACTCCTCCATGATGACATCACAGAGCTGGTGGATGTTAGAGACCTTGCGCTCCTCCACCTTCCGTTTGAGGATGCCCCACAGATGCTCAATAGTGTTTAGGTCTGGAGACATGCTTGGCCAGTCCATTACCTTTATCCTCAGCTTCTTTAGCAAGGCAGTGGTTCTTATCATGTTGGAATACTGCCCTGCGGCCCGGTCTCCGAAGGGAGGGGATCTTCCTCTGCTTCAGTATGTCACAGTACATGTTGGCATTCATGGATCCCTCAATGAACTGTAGCTCCCCAGTGCCGGCAGCACTCATGCAGCCCCAGACCATGACACTCCCACCACCACCATGCTTTACTGTGGGCAAGACACACTTGTCTTTGTACTCCTCACCTGGTTGCCGCCATACACTCTTGACACCATTTGAACCAAATAAGTTTATCTTGGTCTCATCAGACCACAGGACATGGTTCCAGTAACCCATGTCCTTAGTCCGTTTGTCTTCAGCAAACTGTTTGCAGGCTTTCTTGTGCATCATCTTTAGAAGAGGCTTCCTTCTGGGACGACAGCCATGCAGACCAATTTTATGCAGTGTTCAGCGTATGGTCTGAGCACTGACAGGCTGACCCCCCACCCCTTCAACCTCTGCAGCAATGCTGGCAGCACTCATATGTCTATTTCCCAAACACAACCTCTGGAGCTGTACACTTACTACTTCACATTGTAGTAAAGTGTCATTTCTTCAGTGTTGTCAGATGAAAAAATATTGTAAAATATTTACAAAAATGTGAGGGGTGTACTCACATCTATGAGATACTGTCCTCTTAAGAGTGAAAAACTCGCTGGGATTGGCAAAGCCTTATCAGTTGTCTTGGATCACATGCACATTATTGCCAAGTATATAAAGACTCTGACTTAACAGAAACACTTCCCAAGTTTTATTACAGACAGTAACTATTCGATATTTGTATTGACTATATGGTGGCAAATGTTGCATCTCCTTAATCACTTACAACAGCATTTGTTTCACCTGTTGCTGAATGCGTTTTCAATACATTTCACATGGAAGATGGTCTTTGACTTAACTATCCATAAAATAAAGATTACATGGGAAAAGAGCTCCACCCATCAGAAAAAATTAGGTAATCAAGTCCATAACGAAAAGCAGTCTCACCTCACAATGACAATTTAGACAACTTGACAATTGAAAATGTTCAACAGCATGCAACAGATTGTGTCAATGCAGCTTAAGTTGTTTTTAACCCCAGTTATATAGCCTGTCAGTTAACATTTCTGTGCATTGGCTACCTGATATGTGATGAAATTTGGTTCCTTTTACCATTAACAAAGGTAACCTAAATAATTCCAGATATCAGTTAATTCAGTAGCATGCTTCCTGTGTTTTTTGTGGAACCATTATCATATGCATATATTTTAATCGTACAGAGAGATGCACTTCTTTAAGATTGAAAGACTTAGTATAGAGTAAAATATGTTAGTTCTACAGATGCTGAGGGGGTAAAGTCCAGTGCAAATATATACATTCATATCCACTAAAAGGGTCATGACACGTCTTATTGTAGTATTGTATAATTTCCTTGAGGTTCACTTATAATGTATAATTTACAATATATATCATGCATAATCATATTTTATTAATACAGGACCATTATCCAGTTTCTCAGTGTCCTTCTGATTTAAAGATGCTGTTATTGTGCTTCTTGTGCTTCATGACTTCACTGTAAATCCCCATTGTCATGACAGGGTAACAACCCTTTGGATAGTAAATATGTATAAATACCCCTGCCATATCATGTACATTACAGTATATGGCATTAAAAAAAATCATAAATAAACAATTATGTGAAGCATACACATCTCAAACTGCTATAGATCCAAGACTGAAATAAAGAAAACTATAGATAAAAATAAAAAACATAACAAATAACACACTATTGAACAGCAGTCATGGTTCTCAAGATGCACTCTTAAAAGTTAAACTGTTAAACAGCATCTTATGGAATGAGATATGTTGCATTGGTCAAAGATGTCAATCAGTAGCATAGGGGAAAAAATAAAAAACAGCACAGATGGACACAAATCCTGCATTAAGCACCTTTAAAATAGTAGTGCCTGTCCCGCCCTTTCCTTAGTATAATACTTCTCCCCCACTTGCATGCCAGGTGATGTAAAAAATAAATTAAAAAAATGGACAAAAATGTGTTGCTGTGGAGGCAGTCATGCATTGATCCATTCATTTGATGTCACAAAGTTGTGAAAGTAGATAAGTTGTCTTGCAGCTTTGTTTCAGTTAACACTCTTAATTGGGGAGGAAGTTTCAACAGATCAGGGAAAACTATATTCTTCATGTCATGAACCATTTAAGTGATATCAGATCTCAGATTAAAAGGATTAGTTCTTGTTCAGAAGTATGTTAATATATATTAATTTTAATGGTTCCGTTTTAAACAAATCTTGTTGTGACCATCAGCCACAGCCTTTAAATCACAGTGTTCAACACAAGGACATTGACTTTGATGAAGTGGCTCACATTTATATATGAATAGAGTATAGAGAGAACTTTACTGTAGTGAGGAGTGTCATTACTTTAAATGCCTCTTCTGTGAATTGCCTGTTTCATTACGCTAGCCCCTTTTACTGACAAATATGATGCTTGTGTCTAGTCACTCCCTTACCTCTAAGTAATGTGGTTATCATCAGTGTATTTAAAAAAGAGCACTTCTTCCTCAATTTATTATTAATTCATAAAGCCTTGTACAGGGCAGATACCACACCACTGCACAGCCATCCTATATTGTAACACCTGAAACAGAACCCAAGGATTAATTCCCTTGTTAAATGTGCCCATTAAACTAGATAGGGCCTCTTCTGAAAGCTAGAGTGTTCATGTGTTTCTCTTCTGAAATATGCGAGAAAGACCACCACTTCTAATATCCAGTGCAAAAGCTGATGCTTGGTGATTGTCTTCCCCATGTTTGGCTTTGGCCAAAGGTTCTGAATCTGTTCGATTACACTCAGTTTCCATTCCCTGTAAAAATGATTGCTTCCAGAGAGCAGATGCACACCCTGTGCATGTGAGAGAGCGATCTAACTGTAGTCTGAGACTTGATGCATGCTCACCATTGTTTATGCACAGCACTGTGGTGGCATCTAGTGGTGGAGCTGCAAGAGAGTTTGTGCGCTGCACTGTGAATGTGCAAGCAGCCTGTGTTGGGACAGCAGTTGAGTGACTCACCACCTTAAAAGGAGCAGTAACTCTCTGCATGTCAAATCAATCAAATCTCTTTATTGTCACACATCAATGTGCAAAAGTGTACCGATGGTGAAATTCTTAGGTACAAGACTCTGTGCCATGGCAGTACAAGTAACAAGATATGAAAATGTACAATATACATAGACAACAAGATACACACTTTACACAATATACACATGTGCACAATATACAATAAATAATAGACAATTGTGTATACATATTTCCATAATATACACATAGTAAACTGTATTCTCCAGAGACTTATAGATGTGTAGCTTTTATATTGGCTTACAGTGATGTATACTGTTAGTGTTTTACTGTGAAGTTCAATGCAGTAGTTGTTAGAGCAGAAGAGAAGATAGAGCTGCATGTGTTCTAAGTTATGCAGTGCAAGACATGCTACAGTGCTGTCATAGTCAGTGTGTCTGGTGTGTAGATTGAATCCAATGTGAGGGTTAGGGGTAGGTGGGTGAGTGAGTATCATTTTGATACTCACTCGTATCATGTTTTGCCAGTTTGTGGATTATTTTGCCATGCAATTTTATTTTGAGGATAAACACTGTGAAACTGTGGGCATTTAAAGTGCTTGTGATAGTTCGTGAGTGCACTGTTTGCACGCCTTGTTTGGTTATTACCCTGCAGAGGGTAACTCCACCAGCTACCCTCTTCTATTTCCTTGCTCCTCTAGTGGGGAGAGTTCCTGGTTTGTCCCTCAGTAGTGTAGCAAGTAAACAAATCTTTGGACAGGATCCCACTTTGATCCAACAAATATACATGTGGCTTATTGCCACCTATACAACAGTTTGGCAGGGTGATGTGTGAGGGACAGATCGTGTCTTCCTTGGTAGACAGAACTGCTGTAGAGCCTCACCATTCCTCTTATTCCTTATATCGCTTCAAACATGTGTATCAAAACTGTGCAGAAAATCCTCTGGGGTCACTGGTACATCCAGGACTCTTCCTTTGTATGATAGACTGAGATTAAGCCGCCACCTTTTCTCCTGTATGACCATGAGGCTCTGACCTTTCCATGGCTCAGTGCATCTCTAAAGTCAGGAGAAGAGATCTATAACGACACCCACTAGTTTCACTGCCTGATCACCAGGGTTGGGTACCGAACTCTGTACTTTTAAGGTTACCGACCAAATTTCGGTACCTGAGAACGCATTTGGGCGCATACTCGCGAGAGAGAGAGAGAGAGAGAGAGAGAGAGAGAGAGACCCTGTGACATGATGTCACCACTGCAACTCTTTAAAACACAACACACAGGCCAAATCCAAATGTTCTGAAGTGTGCTTACATTTCTAGGGTTGTATGGTTTCTGCGAAAACGCGGACAGTCCATTCATAAAAATTGAATTTATTCTATAGAGAATGAGGAGTTATGTCACAATCTTTTCACTCCATGTTGCATTTCGTGAAGGCGCCGCCATATTAGCAGGATGCGCTATACGTTCCCATGATTACGTCTCATTATCTATACGGATAACTGCTTATCTTCTGTTTTGTTTTTGCCTTTAAGTTAAACAATCATTAATTCTTCATTGCATTGTTTGCAGGAAAGAGAAGCTAATTTATTTTCTCTTTGGTTTTGTAGAATTTAATTTACAATGTTGATCTGATTACCGTGAAGACAGTATCACCCGCTGGACGCTCGCTGCTGCTTCAGCCGTCATATGTAGCCTATTATCCAAATAAAAGTGTGTTCAACAAGCTGACATAAGTCATTGTTCTTAGGCACAGGGATGATGACAGGTTTTTTAAAGGAGGTGGGAACCACAGAGGTAGCAAGGACTCATTAAAGATGGATGTAAACAAACCAGCAAGCTGATCAGCGCAGGACCTCAGAACACGGCCAGTAATCGCATCAGGTCCAGCTACTTTCCTGACGTTCACTCGCTTTAGTTCCTCCAAACCTCGTCCTCCGACACGGTGATTACATGATCATCGCTGCTCTGCCTGTTGTTTCCTAACGCGCAGATCGGCAGAGTAGCTCTGTCGCGATTGCATTCAAAGTGGCCGTAGAGAGAGTTTAACTCGTCGGCCAGCAAAAAATCTGCTCTCACCTCTGCAGAGGATTTATTTTCAAAGGAACAGATGGTCCTCAATCCCTGCCACATGCGCCAAGAGTCATTGAGCTTAAAATGAGACTCTATTCTCTCCCCGTATTGGAGTTTGGCGGATCTTACTGTGCGTCGGAGAGCATATCACAATGATTTGTACTTGCTCATATTTCCCGACAAAAGACCGGCGTTGTATGCGGCAGTGCGTTGGTTAACCGCAGCACTAATTGTTGTGTCCACCCACGGTTTCTGATTTGAGAATATCCTTATAGTTACTGTTTCAGTAGCTTGCTCGGTTAGCGTGTTGATAAAGCTTAATGCTACATCCGTGAACTCGCTGACGTCAGACGAACTCTCCCGGAACATGTCCCAGTCGAAGTCATCAAGAGCAGTCCTCCGAGGACCAGCGCATCACTGCTCTCCACCGGGGGTTCCTGAACTAGCCTTTGTTAATATTCCGGTGTGAGACAGAGTGGAGATATTCCTGGGGTCACACCATTTCTTATTAATTATGAAACACACTCCTCCACCTTTGGTTTTACCGGCCTCGGCTGTTCTGTCCATCCGTAAAACAGAAAAGTTATCAGATAGCATTACAGCAGTGTCCGGTCCTGAGGTCGTGAGCCATGTTTCAGACAAACAAAGGATGTCACAGACCTTATGTCCCATTGGAAACTTATCCTGGCTCTAAGATCGTCCATCTTATTCTCCAAGGATTGGACATTAGCGAGCAGAATGCTCTGTAGAGGAGGACTGTGAGCCCTTTTTCTCAGACTGTTGTGAATCCCAGCCCCCATGACCGAACTCAGCGGAGTAATCTTGTTTAATTCTATTAATCTGTTTAATTACTCAGTAAAAATAAGAAGGCACAGGTTGAACAGGTGAAAAAGTGAAGGAAATTCCGATGAATCAGTCACCAGTATTTGATAGAGTCAAAAAAAATAGCTTCTTTCCATATGAGGCCATCAAATCAACAGCCTTAAAAAAATGAAAACAACACAAAGCGCATCTTGTGCATAAGCTTGTAAAATGTATGTTGAAGTCCTGGAGGGCCACTGTCCTGCTCAAACCAACTCCAACACACCTGCCTGGAAGTTTCTAGCACTAAAGGCTTTGATTAGCTGGATCAGGTGTGTTTAATTAGGGCTGTAGCTGAACCAGAAATTGTCTATTGAGAAATGAGAGGGTCTGTGTTACTTACTATTGGAGAAAGCAAACTGGTCAACTTGGATCACGTGTGCCTTGATAACCAATCACATTATAGCCTTGATGCCATTGAATTTTAGTTAAAGTTGAGCGACACTGACAGTGCATTCCAAATGGGATATATAGGTCTCCGAAGGGCACTTCGGAGTGAAAACATTCATGCCTGCCACATTGAAGGGTCGTTCCAAACCGAAGTGCTCAAAACTGGCAACTTCAAAGGGTCCTTTGGAATGAACGATTTTGAAGGGTACAACTGATGGACACTTCGGGCCCCCATGATCCTTTGCGCAGATTCTCTCCTTTCCATGGCACCTCTGTGTTGGCACGGTATGTTGACAGAGAAGGGCACTTCAAAAAATAGTTGTCTGGTCCCCTACACCCTACACCCTTCTCTCACTCCGGAGGGTGAACACTTTGAAGGGTTTAGGGCATAGGGATGAGCCCTTCCGAATGGAACACAGGGTCAGTCGCCATTTACGGATACAATAGGAATGAATGGGAAGTGCTGTAAGCTGAATCCCACCTGTCGCAAAAAGTCTGACTTCTCTTATAATTTTTTTTTTTTTTTTTGTAAACTATAAAATAGTTTAATCAGAATCAATGGTTTAGTGTAAACATGTTGAAGATTGGCTGATAGGCTGTCGATTAATTAAATTATGAGCTGTTTCCTCAAAAAGCTTTTTATTCAGCGTAGTGAAGCCTCTCCTCCATTGACATTCATTAAAAACGACCTCTGGTCTCCTTCCTTGCGCTGCAGCATTAGCATTAGCCATTATGCTGTTTTGGCTAAAGGTTGCAGGCTTGCCTTCAAGTGGCTTTAGCTAAACTCTGTAGGACAGTAGCCCCGCTGTTGTCCACATTTTTCATACTCCCATGATGCTTTCTTACATTTCACTACTGATTATACCCTGCATGATTGTGTACGTGACAAATAATAAAGAACCTTGAACCCTTTGTGCAAATTTATGGGAGTAACTTCCATTTACACCGTTTAAACACCCATTAATACGCCCATGAAAAGACATCAGAAATCGGCGCCAATAAAAGAAAATCTATTAAAACGAAATCTATTAATCCTGTGAAACTTTTTTGGCAAAGAAGTATTAATGTATTATTTTGGGGGGTTATAAAAACAAACCTAAGCTAACCACAGCCTTTAAAATGACTTAAAATGCATTAAATAAAAACAATGAGGCAACCCTGCTGAAAGAAAAAAACAATAGAACCATCACATCACAGAAAATAATAATACCATCATAAAATTAATCACAAATAAATCATACAGACCATTGCAAACATTACAAACCAACAACTTTTACCATTAAAAAAGGGTTTTCTGTAGTGTGTTTTGGGACATATTCCATTAGGATGTATTGGTTTTAACATGCCACCAATCAAAGGTGACCAATTACCAATAGAGACCAACAGGGTCCTGTTTCCATTAAAAACCTATACAAGTCCCGTTTTAACCAGTAAAACCATTAAAAATGTTGTGATCTATTGTTTTTTATAACATTGCATCTTACAAATACCTGTAAAGGGAGCCAAAGGCCTGGTCATTGCTGCTGTGATACTTACAGGACGATCATACTTGTTTAATAGGCTATTGACCAAACATTTCATTCAAATATCCACTTAATCTTACATTTTTGGCCACCTTTTACCTCTAGATTACACAGCCTCTATAATTTCTTCAACAAAAAAACATGTGGACATCACAACCCTTAAAAAAATGTACCATGGTTTTATCGTTGTACTTAATTTTCTACTTTAACTACTTAATTTTCTTTTGCGTGATTTCTGAATGCTTGAGACCATAAAATCAATCAGACAACTGTATAAATAAAATAAGCAGTGGCTAAATAGTGTAAATAGTGATGGATGCTATTTACACTAAGTGAAAATAGCAATGGATTCTATTGACACAAAGTGAAAATAGCAGTATGTTTAATGATATGCTATTTACACTAAGTGCAAATAGCTATAGATTATATTTACACTATGTTAAAATAGCAATATTTTCCAGAGTGTCTATTTACACTAAGTCCAAATAGCTCACCTTGTTGGCAAAGGCTATTTACACTAACTCCGCCCACTAATGTGTGATTGGGTTAGTCAAAACTGAAAAAAAGATGCTCATCTTATATCAGTTTCAGTGGTGTAGGTGGTAGGGCGCATGCTCTTTGATGCGATCAACCAGAGTTTTGTGCCCGCCTTTTGCCAAACTTTTTCTCCCTTTTCAAATCTCATATCGCATCGATAAGGCATTTATATTCAATAAAAATGAAGGTAATAATCAAAAAGTATCGGGTAGGGTCAGGGTAGGAGTAGGGAGGGCTTTATTGTCCCAATAAGGTGGCATCCATTTAATAATTTGAATTAAAACTATAATTTACACTCAATACTATATCTGCATACTGTTTTATAATGTACTACACCACTGAGGTGCAGATAATTGCCACTATTTGCAATAAGTAATATAAATAGCAGAAAATCTTGCTATTTTAACAGTGTAAATATAATCCATTGCTATTTGCACTTAATACAAATAGCCACTGCCAAGATTTTCTGCTATTTATACTACTTATTGTAAATAGTGGCAATTATCAGTATTGTAGTACATTATAAAACAGTACACAGTAATAACATATTGAATATAAATTATAGTTTTAATTCTAATTATTAAATGGATGCCACCTTATTGAGACAATAAACCCTCGCTACACCAACCCTAACTCTACCCGATACTTTTATTTTCAACTTTTTGACTATTTCCTTCATTTTAATTGAAAATAATTCCTTCCCGATGCATATGAAATTTGAAAAGGGAAAAAAAGTTTGGCTAAATGTGGGCTTGAACTCGGGTTGATCGTGTCAAAAAGCACAAACCTTACAATCTACACCGCTGAAACAGATGTTAATTGAGCGTAATTTTTTATCCTTGACTAACCCAATGGTGGGTTAGTGAGTTTGTGTAAATAGCCTTTGTCAGCAAGGCGGGCTATTTTCACTAAGTGTAAATAGACACTCAGAATAAAATAATAGTCATAGGTAACTGTCTAAAGCTACAATTGTAATTCGTAAATAATACAATTTAATTACAATTTATTTACTTTTATACTGTATTAAAGTTCTATTTTGACAAATTGGAACGCCCTTGATCACTTGGACAGCGCTATGGTGCTTTTTATTATTATTATTTTTCCTTATCTGTTGTTAATGCACTATTCCATAAGTCTACATGTATGCTTAGATTGCTAAGGAAAACTTAAACAACTGCACAAACAAAACTGATAAAAATGCATTAAATTTCACTGTGTAAAAAAACAGTCATCCTAAGGTTAGCTACAAGTATTATGTAGATAAATCTCAAAATAAATGTACATATGAGTAGACTCGCACCCTTTGTCAAAATCGAAGGGTCAAGGTTCTGTCCATATAAACTTTTATATGAAAAAGTGGAATGCACTTTAAAATGGCGATGGGGTTTCCCCCAAGGAAAATGGACGTTTTGGTCTATACACTCGGGTTTGGTTCGATTAAAACAAATTCTGGTGTGATTGCACCATTAGTGTGGTTCAAGTGTGAATGCTGCCATCTGCACCTTGGTGTGCAGTGTGCACCAAACAAGCCCCACCATTTCAGGGGGTCTCGGTCTACTTCCAGTTGAACTCTAGAATGCAACATGGACATATTTTTGTCCATACCAGAACCAACAAAACTGAACTCCAAATGTAAACATACCCTTAAACGAAAGTGGAACGCACTCATTGTTATGCAGGGGTGTGGAGTGGCTCCTAGACACAAGCATCGATGGAGTAGGGCCTTTAGTCAGTAGAATACAATGACCAGTGGCGGCTGGTGCTAAAAAAAATTGGAAGGGCGCAAACAAACTTAATCACACTGTTAATTCAACAGCATATGACTGAATGAAATTATTAAATCACCATTTAACAAGTGACATAATAATGAATCATTACTGCTTAAGATACAAATTCAACTGTTAAATAAAAATAAGATACTAAATCAGTGAAATTGAGTTTAATGTGTATATATTATCTGTAAGTAATCATTAAACATTTGTAGTCATTCAAAAAAATAGTATCCATTTATATTACTGTACTTCATAGATAACTGTCCACACAAATGAGCCACAGAATATGGGACACTAAATTATTTATATATTTGCATAATAATCCTTACATAAAAACTCATAATTTTCTTGAAAAGAGACACGCTTATTGTGCTTGAATCTCGATGATCGGCTCAAGTTAAACTGCATTGCTCTAACCTTCTATTACCTTCCTTGTCATTGCCAACAGGACTTTGAAAGGATTTTTTGTAAAGTTAAAATCAAATTTACTTTCATCTCAGAAAAGAGATTGCACCTGTTTGACAGTCGAGAACGGTCCAATCACATGAGGTCAAAATATACAAAATATATAAAATTGTTATATTAAAAACAATATTGATTAGCTAAGATCTAAAGTGGGATGGTCTACGCCCTGAGGACAATCTGAAACAAGCCAATTAGAGCTCAGCCTCAAGTCACATGCATTTCAAAAGTTTATAGACCTAATAGACACCAATTAGTCCGGCACCCACACACACACAAACGAAAAACAGTTTTTAATTTGTTTTGTTTTTATAGGTGCTAACATGATTACCAGTCGAATAGTATGACTAAATGCAATTTTGTGATTAATTTGTAATATATATTTTACTTATTTTAACATGTTGAAGTCAGCTTCTTCCCTATTGACCAGCCGCCACTGACAATGACTATGTATGTGGAATTCAATGACAATGACAATGACAATGGCTCATATCCATAGTGAGATACTGAAATGAAAGCTTTTGAATGAATTTTTACGTTAGAATAATTGTAATGGTTCCTATCTCTGTGCCGTATAGTCTGCTACGATAACAAGAAAAGTTCACAAAACCCTAGTAAGTTTAAAAGGACAACCATGCTTTTTTTGAGTGATGTCTTGAAATAGTGGGAAAATGGCAGTTTCTCTGTTTATTCAGTAGAGCATTAAACCTGTTCCCTTTCTTGATATGTCACATGCAGCCCAGCCTTCTTCCTCTCCTCCTCCTTCTTCCTCTCCTTCTCCTTCTCCTTCTTCTCTTGTGCACCTCCTCTCTGACCTTTGACCTCATACAGACATCATGTTGACCTCTGGCCCTCATTTATCTCTCTGTCCTCAGACCAGTCGTGTGTTTTCTTTTTCCCCCCCAAGCCACCTTCCCCCCCTCCAAAAAAAGGAAAGTTGTTGCTCTGTTCTGTGATCAACCCCCTCCATCACCAGTTGTTTGATTAGTGCCCCCTACAGGAGGGAGGTGTTTCTGACTCACCTGTCTGCTTTCTCTCTCTCTCTCTCTCTCTCTCTCTCTCTCTCTCTCTCTCTCTCATCTATCTCTCGCACTGTCTCCTTTCACCCAAACAACCCTTTCTTGTCTTTCTGCTATGAGGCCTGTTTACATGCTCTTGTGACACTTTCTTGGATGTACCTCATACCATAATCTCTGCATGCAGGGTCCAAAAGTAACTTTCTGACACATCTTGCAGTGGCTGGTAAAAAAATTGTGGCCATATATCTTTATGAAACTACGACGGCGTTTTAGTGCCACATAAAAAAAAAAAAATCTAAGATTACGAGATTAAAGTCGTAATATTTCGAGAATAAAGTCGAAACTACGAGAAAAAAAGTCGAAATGTTACGAGAATAAAGTTGAAACACTACGAGAATAAAGTCGAAACACTACGAGAATAAAGTCGTAATATTTCGAGAATAAAGTCATAATATTTCGAGAATAAACTCGTAGTAATACGAGATTAAACTCCTAATATTTTGAGAAAATCACAGAATTGCTAGAAACAATGGATGTGGAGGATTTGGTTAAATCCTACTATAGATTAGGATTTAGCAATAAGGAAATTCTTTGTCTTTTGGCGCATCAGCACGGAGTTATAATTAGTAAAAGGACACTGCAGCGGTTATGTAGGAAACTTAATTTATTCAGAAGAAAAATAACGACGTCGCCAGTACTTCAGCCGGGTCCTAACAGCGTTGTGGCATTATGGCATATTCGGAGGCGCCGAGCGCCGGTTCAACTCCTTCAGGGTCGATTTCTTTGATCACCATCCTCATAGTCTCTTGAGAAACAACATATCCTCTTGAATAGCACGCAGATGTAACGCACTCGGTTACTATCGTAACCTCGGTTCCCTGAGATACGGAGCAGTACCGCGCCTTGTAAAGACGCATATGGGAAAATGCCTTTTTCTCCTGAACTGAAGTCTTATTTAATCACGCGGTGAAACTGCACGACTATTGGTTCGTGCAGGTGTAGAAAACGAACCAATGGGTCGGCAGCGGAGCTGCACGAACCTATGGCGACGATACCGCCAATATTCCCGCCCGAAACGGGCGGGCATCTGGCTATATAAGCGGTCGTTTCGCCATAGGATCCTCAGGTTTACCGACTGAAGCGACGACTGAGTCGTGCAGCTACCTGGCACGGCAAAGCACGCAGTACTCGTTCCGTATCTCAGGGAACCGAGGTTATGATAGTAACCGAGCACGTTCCCATCGATACTCCACTCGTAAAGACGCATATGGGAACTGAATTTAATCACGCCGTGCTAGGGTAGATGAACGACTGTATATACTTCCATAAACATAAATGCCCATAGGGAAGTAAGTAGTATACTTCAGGCTAAAGCGAGCTAAACTCATAGAGGTCGTGCTCGGCCTGGATAATCGTTCCACTTCTGTATACTCAGTTAACCGGAGTATGCAGGGTGCCAATTAGAGAGCCTGAGCGCATTGCGGTCAAGAAATCTCTGACAGGATTGTTCCTACAGCGTATGTGTACAAGCTCATCTAAGCAGAGAGGACTCTGGCCTGTAAGGCCGGTATGTCCAGGTTATAAAACCTAGCAAATGTGGACGGAGTGGCCCAGCCAGCCGCCCGTACAAATCTCTGTAATGGATACACCGCTAGACCACGCCATGACGAGGCGATGCCTCTAGTCGAATGGGCTCGTGCTCAATGGGGCATTGCAGGCCCAAAGAAGAGTATGCCAGCATGACAGCATCCACTATCCACTTAGAGAGTCTTTGCTTCGTGACCGGATGTCCTTTGGTGCGGTTACCGAAGCTAACAAAGAGCTGTTCCATATGCCTAAAAGGCGGAACGCTCAGTAGATTCTCAGAGCTCTGACAGGGCATAACAAAGATAACTCCCGGTCCTCCTCAGGACGGAGGAAGCGCGGAGGCGTGATGACCTGAGCTCTGAACGGGGTTGAAAGTACCTTAGGTACATAACCATGCCTCGGTTTCAGGACGACCTTGGAGTCGTTAGGCCCGAATTCCAGGCAGGCAGGGCTAGTAGAGAGCGCCTGCAGGTCTCCAACTCGCTTAACCGACGCTAGTGCTAGTAGCAGAGCAGTTTTCAGCGAAAGTGACCGGAGGTCCGTAGACTGTAGCGGCTCAAAAGGAGGGCCTTTCAAGGCCCTCAGTACAGTGGGCAGATCCCATGTAGGGACAGTAAGGGGCCGAGGTGGATTCAACCTCCTGGCTCCCTTCAGAAAACGGACAACTGAGTTGTCTCTGCCTACCGACTGGCCCGCTATAGGGGCATGAAAGGCCGCTATAGCTGCTACGAACACCTTGAGTGTAGAGTGAGAACGTCCTTTATCTAGCAGTTCCTGCAGAAAGGACAGAATCACCGCTAACTCAGAGGTAGAGGGGTTTTCACCACGGTTGAGGCACCAAGTGGAGAAAACAGACCATTTAAGGGCATAGAGGCGTCTCGTAGACGGGGCTCTAGCCTCAGAAATGGTGTTTAACACTCGCTCTGGGAGGCCAGTAGGCTCCCATTGAGCGGCCAAATGTAGAGAGCCCACAGCTCGGGTCGAGGGTGCCATATTGTTCCGTTCGCCTGAGAGAGGAGATCCCGTCTCAGGGGCACGGGCCAGGGGGCTGCTGTCAGTAGCTGAGTCAGCTCTGACAACCAAGGTTGGTTCCTCCACAAGGGGGCCACCAATAGCACCTTGTGACCCTGTTCCCTGATACGCCTGACGACCTGTGGAAGCAGGGCGATCGGGGGGAATGCATAAAGGAGGAGGTTGGGCCAATCGTGGGCCAACGCGTCCCTGTCCTTCGAATAATAAGTTGGGCAGTGAGAGTTGTCTTTGGAGGCGAAAAGGTCTACTTCTGCCTTGCCAAAGGTCTTCCAGATCTTCTGAACCACCTGCGGATGGAGCATCCACTCCTCTGAGGGACATTGCTCCGAGATAACATATCCGCCTCCTTGGTTCAGTCTGCCCAGCAGGTGTGCTGCCCTCAGCGGCGCAGGTTGAGCTGAGCCCATTCCAGAAGGCGCTCTGCCAGAATAAAGAGGCGCTTGAGGAGACACCTCCCTGGTGATTTATATAGGACACCACGGACATGTTGTCTGAGCGAATCAGCACATGGCGTCCTATTAGGTCCGGCAGGAAAAACTGGCAGGCTCGACAAACTGCTAGCATTTCCAAGCAGTTGATGTGGAAGCCGCTCTCCGTCTTCGACCAATGGCCGAAGGTCGGTTTGCCTTCGCACAGCGCCCCCCAACCTGTGTTGGAGGCGTCTGTCGTGACAACTTTCCTGGTGTGGACCAACCCCATGGCCACGCCCTTCTCCATCCACCGTGGGTTCTTCCAGGGGGTCAGGGCTGTTACACAGGCCTGATTCACCCTGATATGAGCGTCCGTGGCGCCATGCGTTGTGTGGAACCCGTGGTTTCAGCGTTGAAGGGGCGCATGCGGAGCAGGCCCAGCTGTAACACTGGCGATGCTGCGGCCATAAGGCCCAGCATTCTCTGAAACACTTTGAGTGGGCGAGCGGTGTCGCTCTTGAAGGTGGCCGCGAGTTTCTGAATGGCCAGAGCGCGTTCTGGCGCTATCACCGCTCTCATGTGAGCTGAGTCCAGAACTGTACCCAGGAGCGATATTCGTTGGCTGGGAGACAGTGCGCTTTTGGCGAAATTGACCCTGAGCCCCAGGCGCTCTAAGTGGCTGAGGATGAGGGTTCTGTGTGAGTAGTTCCACCTCTGACTGGGCCAGAATGAGCCAGTCGTCGAGGTAGTTGAGAATGCGGATTCCCATCTGTCTCAGGGGAAAGAGGCGCGTCCATGCACTTCGTAAAAAGTACGGGGGCCAGAGACAGCCCAAAGGGTAGGACCGTGTACTGGTAAGCCACTCCCTCGAAGGCTAATCTCAAGAATCGTCTGTGATGGGGGCTATCTGGATGTGAAAGTATGCATCTTTCAGGTCCAGAGAACAGAACCAGTCCTCTGTGCAAATCTGCGAGAGGATCTGCTTCAGCGTGATCATCCTGAACGGCCGTCTCATGAGGGCGTGATTCAGGCGTCTGAGATCGAGGATGGGCGGAGGCCGCCATCCTTTGGGGATGAGGAAGTAACGGCTGTAAAGCCTGACTCGCTCAAAGCTGGAGAAACCATTTCTATGGCTCCTTTTTCCAGCAGCGTCATCATCTCTGAGCGCAGAACGCGTTCTTGCCCTGCACCGAGGTGGAGACCACGCCCGCTGAAGCGCCGGGGTCTTCGAGCGGTGGAGTGAATAACCTCGTTTTATTATCCCCATAACCCACTCTGACACTCCGGGATGGCCTGCCAGGCCTCGGCCCGCGTGGCAAGGGGTTGGATAAACTCAGTGGCCGGCTGCATGGAGGCAGGGCACTCGTGAGACGGACAGAGGAAAATTGCTCTCTTTTGAGAATGTTTGTGTTTTATTTTTCCGCTATCACAGCGGACAGTTGCATGGTCGCTTGTACGGACCCTGTAGCAACAGACACAATTCCCTCTGCACCCGGAAAAGAACGGGGTGCCAAGAGGTTTCTCATGAGAGGCCTTTTGGTGGGCGGTCCGGCCGTGGCGGGACTCGACCCTCTCCTCTTCCTGTCCTGCAGATCAGGAGGACGCCGGGCGCACAGGGTCCAACGCTATCTTGAGTCGGGGGCCCTGGCGTGTCGGAGGGGGGTGGCGTCTGGCTGAGCGTGAACGCCCTCGCGGCTGCTGAGTTCTAGCAGGCTGAGGGGCGTAAACGGCAGGTGCAGGTTTCGCAGACTGCTGAGTCGGCGCAGTCCTGGGGCGACTCTGAGCAGCTGCTGGGCTGGAGCGCTTGGGCAGGAAGTGTCGCATAGCCTGTGACGCCTTCTGTGCTTCTGTGAAGCGCTCAGCGAATCCTTTCACCGCAGGTCCAAAGAGGCCGCTGGGGGAAATTGGAGCATCAAGGAAGGAGACCCTGTCCGCATCCTTGATCTCCGTCAGCGTGAGCCACAGGTGGCGCTCGAGCACTACCAGGCTGGCCATAGACCTTCCTATGGCTTGGGCGGTAGTCTTGGTGGCTCGCAAAGCTAGGTCTGTTGCGCTTCTCAGCTCCCTGAGAGTAGCAGGATCAGGCTCAGACTCGTCCACGGCAGAGAGGAGCTTGGCCTGATAGACCTGGAGAACCGCCATAGAGTGGAGCGCCGAAGCCGCCTGTCCAGCTGAAGCGTAGGAGCGTCCAGCGAGCGCTGAAGTGGTCCTGCATGGCTTGGACGGGTGACTGGCTTTCGCCTTCCAGCCGATGGCAGTGGGTGGGCAGAGATGTGCAGCCACTGACTCATCCAGTTGAGGCATCCTCTCATATCCCTTTTCTTCAGCGCCGTCAACCGTAGTGAGGGCAGATGAAGCGGAAGTACGGAGGCGGGCAGAGTAAGGAGAGCGCCAAGATCTCGTGAGCTCGTCGTGTACTTCAGGGAAGAACGGCGATGGTCGATGTTGAGGGGCCTGACGGCGCCCCGGCAGAAACCACTCATCCAGACGGCTGCGAGAGGGCTCCTCTGGTGGAGACCACTCCAAACCCAGCTCTTCAACCGCTTTGGAGAGGACACGGAAAAGTTCGGCATCCATCCCGGCTTTGGCGAGCGCTGGGCGGGCAAACCTGAGGGGGCGGGTCAGTCACTGAGCCCCACAGCTCCTCAGCATCTGAAGCTACCAGTGACATGCTGTCATCGGCCAGCTCATCGTCACTTCCCCAAACGAGACCAGATCGCTCACGCTTGGAGGACGCTGGTCAGGTTGGACAAAAAGGACGGGAGAAATCTCTCTGTGTGGCGAAAACGAGGCACGCGGGATCTGAGCCGGCGTGAGCTCGCTCTCAACCAGGCGCTGAGAACCTCTGCCCCGCTGTTTTTTCCTCACAGGTCCCTGAGAGGAAGAAAACGGGAGGGCGCGAGGGGCGGGATCGCTCTCTGAAAAGAAAGCGATGCGCGTGCGCAGAGAGGCGAGACTGATGCTCTCGCAGTGAAAGCAATCAGAACCAGCGAGCGCGGCATCCGCATGGGATTTCCCCAGGCAGGAAACACACTCGCTGTGACCGTCATCGGCGTGCAGGTCTCCCCTGCACGAGCCGCAGTAACGGCGCGGCATTAGAACGCCGATTTGCTCTTTTAGAAAACTTACGTGATCGCCGGATAGCGGCAGCGAACGGGACCGGAACTGCTGTGATGCTGGGGGGGCGCTGGATCAGCCGAGCAGATCGAGGTCGCTGGGTCCTACTGCGAGGCGTGTCAACGGAGTAGGCTTCTCTGGATCAGTGTAGACGAAGTCGTCGCCGCTGAAGGAGAAAAATCTGAGGATCCTATGGCGAAAACGACCGCTTATATAGCCAGATGCCCCGCCGTTTCGGGGAATATTGGCGGGTATCGTCGCCATAGGTTCGTAGCTCCGCTGCCGACCCATTGGTTCGTTTTCTACACCTGCACGAACCAATAGTCGTGCAGTTTCACTGCGTGATTAAATAAGACTTCAGTTCAGGAGAAAAAGGCATTTTCCCATATGCGTCTTTACAAGACGCAGTACGAGTGGAGTATCGATAGGGAACCATAGACCACTGGTCGCCATCTCAGACTGCACAAAAGAGGCAATTTCCTCAATGTCTGTCTGATTTTTTCTTCTGAATAAATTAAGTTTCCTACATAACCGCTGCAGTGTCCTTTTACTAATTATAACTCCGTGCTGATGCGCCAAAAGACAAAGAATGTCCTTATTGCTAAATCTAAAGTAGGATTTAACCAAATCCTCCACATCCATTGTTTCTAGCAATTCTGTGATTTTTCTCAAAATATTAGGAGTGTAATCTCGTATTACTACGAGTTTATTCTCGAAATATTACGAGTTTATTCTCAAAATATTACGACTTTATTCTCGAAGTGTTTCGACTTTATTCTCGTAACATTTTGACTTTATTCTCGAAGTGTTTCGACTTTAATCTCGTAACATTTCGACTTTTTTTCTCGTAGTTTCGACTTTATTCTCGTAGTTTCGACTTTATTCTCGAAATATTACGACTTTAATCTCGTAATCTTAGATTTTTTTTTTATGTGGCACTAAAACGCCGTCGTAATGAAACTGTAAGTTTTTTTTATTAAAAATTAAATGTATTTAATTCAAAAAACATTGAACCTATATGACAATTAAACAATTTAGCCACTTTAGCTTTGGTGACTTGATGCAAGCATTATTTAATATACGTGTTGCCACATAAAGAAAAAAACATAAATATACTGCAACATGTGTTTTGTTTGGCAGACTTACATGATGTATATAAGCAAAATTCAGATTATTAGATTGAAACCATTAGGTAACCAACCAGCTGGTCAGTGACTTTGTTCTATTTACGCACAAAATTTAGTTTTACTCACAGTTGGCTCTTAGGTTAATTTTGGACCCTGTCTGCATGTATCACAGGAGGGCATGAAGCATGAATGCTTCTCCATGGAGACTTTAGTTTGAAGGGCTCTGAGACAGGACACAATGACAATTCACATGGTGCATGCATTACCATAAAGATAAGTGAAACAAAATAAAGTAACTCTTTTAGTAAAGTTAACTTCACATAACCTTAAAGAGTGCAGTTCAGGGAGTAATAATATTCTGTTATCATTAAAATGTCTTTATGGCATATGTTATCTTCCATTTGTGGTGCCCTTCAAATGAAATATCACTTTTTGGCATGATGTCCAACAATGGAATTGCATGGCATGTTACAGCTGCATTAAGTCCTTGCTGGTGCTATTCAGTCGTTGATAGTTGTTAAGCTCTTTGCTTGAGGAGCACAAAAATATGTTTGTTTCCTTGTTACCTTTCTTTTTAACCTTCTTGGTCACTGCACAGTCACTTATTTATATTCAATGTTGTCATTTTCCTCACGTCTGTCTATGACCTGTGAATTCAGGGATCCTGTTAAACTCCTCAGTTTTTATATATATATATATATACTTATACACAAGTCTTTTCTCTATTTGTTCACAATTATTTTCTGTGTGATAGTGGATGTTATGTTTCTGTTTGTACATAACATGTTAGGAATTGGCTTGTTTGTTTTTGTTCTATCAGAATTGGTTAAAGTTTTTTTTTCTTTTGTAGCTATTTTATTGTCCTCACAAGTTTGTGTATGTGCCTTATTCGTTTGTGTTATTGTAAGTGTATTTTGTATGTCTATGTCTGTTGCCCACTCTTTGTCTGTCATAAAAGGCATTTAATGCAAACAAAATGCACAAGAGCTAACTTAGTACTGAAAAATATGTACTCAAATGGATGCTGTCCTGTACATAGTATACAGTACATACTACATTTTAGTATTTAGCTGCATAACATTGAAAATGTTTTCTCCAAAATAATTACTCATTGATCACTATCAGAGCTGTCAAATGATTCATCACGATTAATCGCATCCAAAATAAAAGTATTTGTTTACATAATATATGTGTGTGTACTGTATATATTTATTACGTATATATAAACAGACACACATGCATGTATACATTTTAGAAAAATATGTTATGTTAATATATTAAATATATTTATATATAAATTAAATTATATGATTATAGATACACATGTAATTATTTTTTATATATATACGGAATGTGTGTGTATTTACATATACATATAAATATACACAGTACACACACATATATTATGTAAACAAAAACTTTTATTTTGGATGCGATTAATCGTGATTAATCATTTGACAGCACTAACCACATCACTATTTATTTATTTTGGATTATTAAATAGATAACAGTATTGTATTCCAGTATTGTATTCTGTAACAGTATTGTTTTCCAACTAATATCCATTTAACCTTAAATTATTTTTTGTTAACTATAAATAAATTCCATTAATTAATATAAGTTAATGCAGTAACTAACATAAGGAACAACGAGCAGTACATTTGTAACAGTAGCTCAGGTCCATTTCAACTTTTGATTTAAATGATGCATGAGTATGTTAAAATTAAAATGATCTTAGATTTATAAATGCTTTATAAGTAGTTTTAATTGTTAACACACATTAACTAATTTAGTGAACTGATGTTAACAAATGAAACCATCCTGTAACATTTCTGCGATTTTTCAGAGAAACTACACTGGCATGAGGTCACATGATTGAGTTTATTCACCCTCTGTACTCCCATTCCAGGGCCATGTGGTTAATATATCTCTTTGGCATGTGTAGTGTGCTCTGTATGAGAGGTCTTATCTGTACGGGGCCGTAAACTGGGGAGAGGAAACAGACTAGTCAATAAGGTCCATTGTTTATGTTAAAGTAAGAATGTTATTTTGCACAATACACATAACTTTCTCTCTCTGACAATACACATCTTTCTCTTTAGAGTATAGTGTCCTTTGAGTTTATTGACATTTCTCTTAATGAGTGTGTTTAAACATGCAACAGAACACTTAGAACCACCAAAATGAGCTTCTTGTAAAAACAGACAATGAATAACAAAATAGTACTAAGATGCTTACATGACCTTACATATTGTTGGCTTAAGAAGAAAACACACTCGTTGTCTACTACTTTTTATTTTTTTTAAGCCACAATGATTTTATTGGTATCTATAAAAGTATCTATATATTGCTATCCAAATCTACAGCTATATATGTATAGATATTGTTTGTTAGCTAATTTGTTGTCATTTGAAGGAGAAGTGTGTAATTTCTGCATGACTACAGTCACAAAATGAAACAAATAAATAAATAAAAAAGCCTGTTTGCATTGGTCGAACTGCCATTGATTAGGCAACCAGATTGTCCCGCCCCAACCCTCATTGGGTGTGCCATTTTTTTGTGCAAACAAATAGAGCAGTGGAAATACACACTTCCCTTTTAAGGCTGAAGTCTATGCAATTTCCAGTTTGTTGGGAAGAATGTCTGAGTGTTTTCACACTTTTCTACCGTTTTTCTGCACAAATCTCATAAACTACATGGATATGAATTGTATCAAAGTTAAATTAATTGTAATGAGTTCATTTCAGCTGTATGTGTTTAGTACTGTTGACAGTTGTGTATATGTAATACATTACCCTTCTTCATGAGAACAATGGTTATTGATCTTTGCTGGTTGCTTGCATGCATGCTCTTTAGTCTGATCGAGGCTAAAATGTTATGACTCAGAGAATGAGAGCATGGAAGACAAAGCATGTGTGTACAGGGTGCTCTGCCCCAACTCCACAGTTCTGAAGGGGTGTCTTTTACTTCCTGGTTGGTGACAGTTGAAAGGTTCTCATTAACCCCCTTTATCTCTTGTGACAAGAAGTGGGGCAGCGACAGTCTTATAAAATTGCATACTTGGTGCTACCACAATTGCCTGTGCTCTTGCTGCTGGCCCAAAGCTGCTGTAAACAATGCTGGCCAAATTCCCTACTTCCTCCAGATATGCCTTGCAACGTTGTATGATGCTGCACCACTGCAATTGCTCTTTGCAGCAAATCCGATGTCTGCTAACTCGACTATGTGAAATCTATGACAGGCAGAGAGTTATCTGATTGGCTACCATGCGCAAGATGCACTCATGTGCCCATGGACAATTTCAGGGCATCTATTTCAGTGATGTCTGTCAGGTACTTGGGACAAGAAATGGCTTACAGCAGCTTTAGCCATCTCCAATCTTGCAGCTTGCTCTCCAATGTCCCTTCCCTAACCTCTGGTCTGGAGCACATCCCTCCTGGGTTCATTTGTGTGGGGGGCAGATTGGGGGGCGCAGTGGGGGGCCTGTATCAGTGTGCTCTCTCTGTATCGCTCCAGGTTACGGGCTGGTGGTACAGGACGAACTAGTCTCACCGGCCTCCATGCAGTACAGTCTACCTTCACCATTGGGCAATGAGCCCTACTGGCAGGAAGTGTCAAGCATGGAGTGTGCACCCATCGCAACCACTGAAGAGGACACACTCATGGAGATGTCTGAGGTACAAGTTTGGCCCTCAGGCAATAGTCCTTCCATTGTGGCCGTAGAGGACTCCTCACTGGACTGCAGCAATGCTGATGACTCCGAAGCACTACTGAACAGGAGCCTGGGCCACTCGAGGAGCGGGACTCCTGGTACAAACGGACCAGTGGAACTTGCTGGTCGGGGAGGGTTAAGTGGTTCCATCGAGCTACTTGAGGATCAATCCATTGGGGCGGATTCAGATTACAGTGCTGCTGGGATGCTGTGTCTGAGCGAAGGGGTCAACATCAATGCTCTGGACAGAGGTCAGGGGTCGGAAAGGTTAGAAGGTCAAGGTCAAGGAGTCAACAACATTAAAGACGATTCCAGTGGAGGTTTGGGAGAAGAAGGAGGTGATGGCACAAACGTAGAAGATAGCATATCTCTCATTTCAGGACAACAGCGAGTTTATGCTCGAATGAGTGCATCACCTGTGCTAAGAAGACGGGCAGATCCTGGTGACGATAGGTGAGTTGTCCATTAGACTCTAAATTACTTTGTTGACCAGTAGGGACTCTGCTATATATTCCTCAGGAAGTATCATCAGGTAATCATTCTCAAATCTTGATTTGAAAGACTTTTGTCAATGTTTTTTAGGGATATGTGTCATCCTTACATGTCTTATTTACATGCTACTAGCGTCACCAAAATGAATTGCAAAAACTGCACTGTTGCAAAGGTTTTTTAAATTCTCTCCACACCATGATAGTTCAGTCGCAGACCCATTGTTGTTTCGGGCTGGTCGAGATGCTCATACAAACAATGTTTTAATAGTGCCACAGAGTTTCGTCGTTCTTTTCTGGAAAGATGGACTGAAAATATTAATGACTAATGATCTCCCACTATAAAAAAGTTTCGACCTCTAGAATGAGAACAGCCCCTCATTCTAAATTATAAATAGACTTTGGTCAGGGTAGTGATATATTACATTTTTGACAGGAATAAAAACCAGGCAGTGAGGGATAGAGGTAAAGATTATTAAATAAATTGCTTTATTATTTAACAACATGCCAGTTGTTAAACTTACAAAACATATTTCCAAAAGATTTTCAGTAGCCAAAAACTCCATAAAATAGTTTTGAGGTCTATACCAGGAGTGTCTAATCCTACTCCTGGAGGGAACATTTCTGCAGAATTTAGTTTGCACACACCTGCCTGGATGTTTATAGTGATCCTGGAGAGTTTGATGAGCTGGTTCAGGTGTTTAATTGGGGCTACCATGGAACTCTGCTGGAAGTTGGCTCTGCAGGAGCAAGATTGGACACTGCTTCTATACCAATTGACTCTGACTAGCAATATCTTGTAGTTCTTTGGTTTGTCTTTGGTTGGCTAAACTCATCTGTATCCAAATTTAAACTGGTTGCAAATTAAATGACTGAAAATGTAAGTGCCTCTCACTGTGTTTGGCAGAGGTTTTTAAACCTGTCCTGGAGGACCCCCAGCCCTGCACATTTTGTATGTCTCCCTAATCAGAAACACCCAATTTAGTTCTTGCAGTCTCTACTAATGAGCTGATCAGTGGAATCAGGTGTGTTAAATGAGGGAGACATTCAAACTGTGCAGGGCTGGGGGTCCTCCAGGACAGGTTTGAAAACGCCTGGTCTAAAGCCTGAAACACACTGCAAGATTTTCGGCTGTCACAGACGAAAGACTGGCATCGTGAAACATTTGCGGCGATTTCTGATTAGCCATGATTGTTTCACTATGCCAATCCTTCGTCTGCGACAGCCGAAAATCGTGCAGTGTATCTCGGGCTTAAGGTACAAATCATCAAGTGTAGTATTCTGCTTTTGGTTAAATAAAAGGCTTTTGGCTATTTAATGAAAAAGGATGGGCCCATTGATACATCACACCTCAACTTCCTATTGTAACAAGACAGGGGTGTGTAATCCTGCTCCTGGAGGGCCACTGTCCTGCAAAGTTTAGGTCCAACCAGCCACTATACTCTTGCCTGGAAGTTTCTAGTGCACTGGTTTTAATCCTAGTCCTGGGTACCCACTGCTCTGCACATTTTGTATGTTTCTCTTATCTGACACTCTCAGCTGATTTCATGGAGTTTTCATCTAATGAGCTGGTGATCTGAATCAGTGTTAAATAATGGCGACATACAAAATGTCACGGTGCACACAACGGGGAGGAACGTGGAACACAAAGACGAGGATAAACTCAACTATAACAGTCTTTACTTCAAACAAGGCAGGGCGAGACACACAGGAACACCGGGAGTAATACACTAACTAAACAAACAGCAACTTAAATACACAGGTTAATTACAGATAAAGACTAACACACAGCTGAACAGAATTAACTAATAATCATACTAGACGAGGACAGGAAACAAACCAAATGGACACACGAGGGAAACACATGACACACACGACACAGGGCTGATGCAAAATGTGCAGACAAGTGGGTCCCCAGAACCAGGATTGAAAACCACTTTTCTAGTGAGTCTGAAGACCTTGATTAGCTGTTTAATTAGAGTTGGACCTAAACTCTGCAGGTCAATGGACTTCCAGAAACAGGTTTAGATAATTTCCATAATTTTGCTTCAACCCTAATTATGCACACCTAAACCTGTTAATCAAGGGCTCCAGGATTACTAGAAACTTCCAGGTAGGTGTTTGGGAGCAGCTTGGAGCTAAACTCTGTTAGTGGCCCCCTATGAGCAGGATTGGACACCCTTTTAATAGGAAATACATCAACACAGGAAAGACAACTGCACTCATCAAACGTTTTCATAGAGACTTTATGTGAATGATGAATTGCATGGCCTGTGTATAATAACTTCTTTTCACTGACTGTCTGTGGTTCTTTGGAACAGAGTAAGGTTACTTCCACTCATAGTGATTACTGCTAACTACATTGTCATTACCTCTCTTTCTAATTTTCTGTCTCATTTCTCAGGTTATGTGGTGGGTCCTTCCTATCTTATCTACAGGATCAGGGGGCTCCTGGTTGGCACTCGGCCACAGAACAAACCCAGAACAGAGTTGGTTCTCTACAATGCTCTCTTCCTAGACAGGCAATGGAGTCTATGATGTCATCAGTACGAGCCACAGTGAACTGTGATTCTAAGCAGTCTTGCCTAGCCCAGGAAGCCCTAATTGAACCAGTGCGGGACGTAGGGCATTCTGAGATCATCCATGGGCATTATCAGGGAACTCAACCTTTTGAGAAAGGACTAGGCTTCCCGCACAGAACAGCTAACATTCGGGGTTGGGAGGACATGCGTCTGAGAGGACAGGTAAGAGTTGGGAAGGAATTTGATTCAGATTCATTCATTTTATCTGATTTAATTTGTGTTTTCACATATCATGGACATTTTTTGTCATGTATTGAATATTTGTTTTTGCCTTGATCTGCAATGATATAATGGATGAAGTTAACTTGAAGTCACAAATAATTCTGCCACAGGTAGGATTGGGTTATGGCACTTCTTATATATTTATTTGGTATTCTATGACACTGACTGTCATACAACTCTGACAGCAATTCAAAGACCTCAAGGCTATTATGAGACTGGTTATCAAGGCAGGTGTTAGGCAGAGTTTTTCCAGTGGGAGAGTCATGGAGGTTGGTATCTTCCCATAAAAAATCTGCTTTAATTGAAAACTTATGTTTAAAAAGCATTTTCAAACCAAAAAGTAATCTGTAGTGGCATTACGTGGTATGCTAACCAACATTTGCACCTTTCCGAATCAAACCGTTTACACCTTTGTAGTGAAGACAGCAGGCTTTTTTTGTGTGATTTTGGTTTGTTGTTTACTATAAAAATATTGCATAGTGTACTTCAGGAGAATTACTTACTAACCTTCAGTTATTCTGTGACCTAGATTTGAAAAACAATGTGAATTTATGCATCATTGGGCTAGGGTAAGAAATGGGTGGGGAGTGAAGGGAAATGGTAAAATAAATTAAAACAATTAAGACCAAGCACCAGCAAGCACAAAATGCCATCTGGGACAGACCATATTACAAAAGACTCTATCAAAACAAGCCCAAAGTGACTTATAATAAGTGGACATGAATAATTAGCTTTAAAAAATATTTATTTCCCTAAGGCTGATAGAAACTCAAGTATACACAATTGTTTGTACTTGTGGTGCAATGCGTGCACACACACACACACACACACACACACACACACAGGTTTTCATGTTTTATAGGGACATCCCTTAGGCATAATGGTTTTCAGACTGTATTTACTTACCCTAACCCTACCCCTAAATCTACCCCTCACACAAAACTTTCTGATATTTTCAAAAAACTTAATTCTGTATGATTTATAAGCTTGGTCCTTGTGGGGAACAAAAAAATGTCCACACAAAGTCAAAAATGACTGGTATTATGATCCCTGTGAGGCCATGACATGGGGAATACCAGGTGTCGCCTACACACACACACACACACACACACACAGAGAGTTCAGCCAGCCCCTAGAAGGACACAACCCATTGGTTTTTATAAATAGATCTTGTCTCCTTCTGTCATCCAAAGGGCTGCTCCTGCTGCAGTGGCTAGTGGGGGGAGGAATGTTATATATGGATTTGGAAAGCATGGACAGTAAGGTCATAAACTACAATGGTTTCTCAAAGATACACAGTGTGCTTTTTTAGCTGTGAAACCTGTGCATGATTAAGGAAAATAACTGACTTTTAGCATTTGCATGAAAAACATGAAACATTTTATGAGGGGAGGTGAAAAGTTGTATAAGGACTTAGTCAAGTTTTTTGAACTGCATGTTGCTGGATACCATAGAATAAAAAAATGAAATGCACTTACAATGTACACCACTGTTCAATATTTTAGAGTCAATAACTTTTTATTTATTTAATGTGTCTTTGCTGAACACACATTTTAACTTCATTAAAAGTGACAGTAAAGACATTTATAATGCAACAAAATACTTCTATTTTAAATAAATGCTGTTCTTCTATGTAAAAAAAATATGAATTGGCACAACTGTTTTTAATAATATTACTGTTTTTACTGTATTTTTCATCCAAAATGCAGTCATAAGAGACCTCTTTCAAAAACATTTAAAAAATCTTAACGTCCCCAAACTTTTGAACAGTAGTGCATATCTAAGGAAAAAAGTCATTTGTTTTTAATAATTAACATGAAACTTGAAAGGAATCTGACATAAACTTTCTGACGAATGGTCTGTAGTTGATGCAAATGTCTGGTTAGTTGAACTGTGTAATACTACATGTAAACCAAAGGAGGCAACTGGTGTGAAAATGCTGTTGTTGAAATGTTAGCAGCTGTTCGTTCACTCACAAACTAAGAGCCACAACAAGAGAGTTGTCCTCACATTGTGGGTATTTAAAGCATACAGATCACGTGTGCAATCAGACACTAGACAGAAGGGAGATGTTTTGGGAAGGTTGAGAGCGCGAGGGAGAGAGAGTGCAGTCAAAAAAGGAAGCTAAAGCCAGCCACATTCCCAACACAGCTGAATGTGGAAATGACTGAGGAAGGAATAGGCTCAGATTAAGAATTGCCTGCTTTCTTTAAATGAAAGCTGTGGATAGAGTGGAAGAAGGAAACTAGGGGAAGATAATATCCTTTCCCAAATCTCTGTTCCTCACCTCGCTGTCAGAGTGTGTTTCTGAGTACTTGTGAGAGAGCGACCGCCATGTGGGCACTGGTGACTGAGCTGCTATTCAGCTTCGTTCTGTTGGCCTTCATGGTCATCAGCTGCCAAAACGTCTTACATATCGCTAGCAGCTCTGTTCGATCGGTGCTGGCCTACATTCACACTCAGCTGGATCGTGAGTTGGGTGAGAATGAAGGTGTGGCTGATGAAGAGGAAAACGTCACCACTCGAGTTGTGCGCCGCAGAGTTATACTGAAGGTACCGATAACTGTTGTTGATATATAATCTGGGATATTTCTTAAAGGCAGTGCCATAAAAGAGAAATATAAGAGACTTTAGCTGTAGTAGGTTGTAAATCTAGGGAATTACAATAATACTTGGGTGGTTGGCTTTAGTTTCGTTTGACCTCGTTTGAGTGCACTGCTGCAAACAATATGAAATGCCAGTGGCCTGTAAGAACAGTAATACAGTGAACAGCTATAGTTGATTCAGTGTGAGTGAAATATGAGATTGTTCTTATAGAACATTAAGATGAATATTAAAGCAGCCATGTGGTACTGAGCACTGGATGTCACAAGCTCTGTATTTTAGGTTAGTCTAGTAATTTACACATGTTGCATAACTGCATTCTTCATACACATTCTTATGCTTTTTATATCAACTGTTTTGTAATTTAGGGTTGGTTTTATATAATATCTAAGAGATTGCCAACCTTTCCTGTTTGCTGACCTCCTGAAGGACACACTTTTAAAGGGGTCATGACATGCTTTTTAAATGTTTCTTGAAGTTCAGTTGTAATGTTGGTCGTTTTTGGCAAAAAATATAATCATATATTGTGGAGTATTTTCTACTTTAAAACCTATCTATAAAGGTCGGAAACGTTTATATTTTTTAAAATGCAACAGCTCATATGTCAACATATATATTTTTTAAATGTATTGCTAATGTCAACTTAGATAATTTCAGTGATGAACAAAGTACAAAAATCAAATACTTGGGTTCAATTATTTAATTATGACAAAATATTACCTCTTTAAAAAAAAATTGTTAACTTTAGTAAAAGTACAAAAGTACTCCATATTACATGTACAGTACTTAAGAATTTAAAGTAAAAATACTGATTGATACTGAAAAATACTGATTGAGGATCAATGTTTGTTTGTTTGTTTATTTATTTATTTAATATATTTATTTAATTTTAACGAGGAATATTAGGGGAAGACACATTAGTATTGATCTGCAAATTTGCAATAAATAAATAAATTGTATTACCAAAGCATACATTGTCAAAATATTAAACGGCAATATATTATAATATCGAATTAAGTTATTGACAATTCAAGTGTGCAAATAAATGAAAACAATCTACCATATACTACTTTAAAATGAAGAAAAACAAAATGTGTGGTGACAATGAAATACAGATATAACATGGAAGAATGTTATTGATTTACATCATCAACAGCTGTAATCAGATCAGTTTTGCAAAATGAATCATTCATGGCGATTTGCGAACCTGTTCAATGGGTTCACTGAAAAGAATCAGTTAATTCATGAATTGGATATCATTATCACTTCTGGGAGTGGGTGTCTGTTTCTTCAGTTTGCCATTACAAGGAACTATATATTTTTTTAAGGAAATGTAAGGGAGTAAAATGTACAATATTATGCTTTGGAATGTAGTAAAGTAATAATAAAAATACTCTGATATAGATTCCAGATACTTGAAAATACAATAACAAAGGTAAAATACTTTCTATATGTCCTAGTAAATATAATGAATGTAAAACCTAATGGCTCATTTTAAATCATTTTTCACATTTTTATTCTTTTCCGCAATTAATCATTAAATTGTGGCATTTCAATCACCCTGCATCACAAATTCATAATACCAACTAGAAACACTGATATACAGAGATGTATACTAAACTCATAATAAATACATAAGCCTCCGCATCAAAGTCTTAGTTTTGCATGATCGCTGATCATCACCATTATTGACTATAGACAGGATGATTGTGAGCATTTCAAATCGAAGAGTGCATGAAGCACACAATAGACTATGTGGCTTTTTTATGTTGCTGTTGTCATATCTCACCCAGGGTGATGAGGCAAAGGATCTTCCAGGAGAGCAAGTGAGCGAGGAGCAATTTACAGATGAGCATGGCAACATCGTCACCAAAAAGGTCAGCAGTCTCATCCCTGCTTTTTTCATTTACCATTCATTAACATGTGAAATCCATTTCAAATGCACCTCAACAATCATTTTGTTAAGCTGTACAAATGAACATGGTTGGGTTTGTTGCTCTGTTTCAAGGCCTAATGAGCTGCCCACGTAGACAGCATTTAAACTGAGGTAGCAGCTGTGCCAAAAAGTAGGCTACCTCATAAAGATCAAATTCAAAGGAAGCATCTCAAGTATCGTTCTCGTAGAAGACAATCCCAGAATACATTAAGGCAAATGTAAAAATGTGAATGATGACTAACAGGTTTAGACAGATTTGTGAACAATATTTGAGAGAAATAGGCCTTTTGTGTACATAGAAAAAGTCTCAGATCTTTGAGTTCAGCTCATGAAAAATGGGGGCAAAAACAAAAAAGTGTTGCGTTTATAATTTTGTTCAGTGTAAGTTGAACAATCACCAGTAGAGACCAACAGGGTCCATTACAGTTTCCATTAAAACCAATACAAGTCCCTTTATAACCAGTAAAACCATTACAAATTTTGTGATGGTGTCTATTGTTTTTTTCAACATTACATCTTACAAATGCCTGTAAAGGGAGCCATATGCCTGGTAATTGCTGTTGTCACACTGTCAGGACTATCATATCCTTGATTAATAGGCTATTGACCAAATATTTAATTCAGATATCCACTTAATCTTTCATTTTTAAAGAAGAATGTGGGTAACCAAACAGTTGCTGGTCTTTTTAATAATTTACAAAGTTGTGACGGTTGTATGGAGTGTAGAATGATGTGGGGGATAAAAAGTAATTTAAAGCAGTTTAATATAAGGCTACAAAATAACAAAATGTGAAATAGATGAAGGTGTATGAATACTTTCATCATGTGTGTGTGTTTGTATATATTTATGTATGTTGAGTGAAAGAGTTACTGTCTATGTAAAGCACTCTAAATGTGTCACATATGGGCTTAGTACAGCATCTGTGAAGATAGTAAACTGCAAGGCAGCTCACTAAATTTGCAAACAGTTCGTAAAGTCAAGATAACGTAAAAAATGTACAGAGTAATTTAATGATAATTGACAAAGAAATGCACTGTTATGTTGAGATGCTCTTGAGGGCTTCAGCATATCCGACGTTAAAATAGATGGTTTGCACAATTTTACATTAAGTGCAATTTTAAAGAACATGTTTCCTTTCTGTCAAACATCCTAAGGCATTACTTTTGCATGTTTCTTACACTGTTTCCCATCTCTTCATTTCCTCTCCTTCATTCCTTTCCATGCACCTTCTGCTCATCCACCGATTCTCAATGATCTCACCCATCCATGACATAGATTGTGAGGAAGGTGGTCCGCAGAGGAAAAGGGGAGGAAGGGGGACAGGAGCTCATCATAGAAGGGCTGCCGCAGGATTTCAATGAGGCAGACGTTGATGGAGAACAGTTCATGAGCTATGCCGTCCTGGGCCGTGACAGCAAGGTGGGCTTTTGAGTTCGCTGGGCTGACACAGTGTGGTTTGAAGGAGAATAAGCAAAGTGATAGATGCTTGAAGGCTTAGACCAGGAAACACCAAAGTTTTGTCTGTCCTTTTTTGTTTTGTTTTTGTTTTTGCATTGTAGATCTTATAGAAGATGCAGCCTGGAGATAATGTATCTGCAAGAATGCGCCGTGAATCCTTTAAGGGAAACTAAACAATTCACCTTTAAGAAATGCAACCAGAGTTCTTCAACTTATTGAGGAAAAGGACATTTGAATGGAAAAAAATGGCATGTTCCAAGGTCCTAAAAGTGGATGTTAGAAGCTAGTAAGCCTGTGTAGATACACTTTTTAAACTTTAGAAACTTAATCAAAATGGTCCTTAATATTAGAATTGTTAGACTTATTTATCATACTTTATATTATTAATATACACAAAAAAGAGATGGTTGGACTTTAGGTCACTCCAGTCAGATTTGGTCTTGAAGAACTAGTAATCATTATTATTGGATTATAGTGCTTAATTTCACCCCAGTGCATCATTATTCTTTCTTTTGGGCACTGAATTTCTTTCCGTTCCAAAAAGAGGAATCAGTCAGAACCAGGATTAATGATGTTCAGTGTGGTATAATTAGTTTTTTATTGGGCTAAATATAATATGAAATATTCTACAATGTTACTCTACTCATACTACCAATTCTGCAGTACATTATGCAAACATCTCTGTGCATGGAATTCTGACCTCTGCCCAAATTTGCGGTATACAGAAGTATTCATTTCCCAAATCATCAACCCATCTTTAACATCTTTTTCATAACTCCTTATTTAATCTGAATGAGACATTCTGCTGAATTAATTAATTTAAATTACATTTACCTGTGTTGCATGCTACTGTTTATAGCATACCGCATATTGTTTCACATATTATTTTTCAAATACACTGAAAAAAATGGTAGCCTACAAATAAACAGTTTTATTCAAGTCTTATTTTGTAACATTACTAAAGTAACATATGTACATTTATATCAGAAAAAGTATTTTAAAGCAGGCAGAAATATATATTTATAAGGTTATTATAGCAGGTTACCACTTTTTACAGTGTAGTAAGCACTATGTACTGTATATCTTGTGTCTTGTAGAGGACGTTACATCACCTGGTTGGTTCATATGTGATTCCTCTTTATGGGCATCCCAGTTAACCCTCATTGATAACTTCATTTGATGTTCATTATCATTCGTTTCTCAATCGTTGATGAAGTTTCCCTGTATACGCTCGCCTTGAATTAAACTTCACTTTGTACAGACTGTGCCCGTCCTTCTGTTTTGGCCTTTTCTGATGCTATTTGCTTTTCTCTCTCTCTCCTGTTCTCTTTATCCTCTCCTATTTATTTTCCCCTGAACCGTGTCTCTCTTCCATTATCTTCTCCATGCTATCTTCTTGTTTTGTGTGTTACTGCACGTTCTGCTTATTGAACTTGATCTCTTTTTAATTAACACATCACCTAATTGTTTCACTTTGCCCTCTCTCCGTCTGTTCCATTACTCCTTGTTTCTGTTCATTCACACTCCCGTCCCTTCATTTCTTTGTCCTCCCCTGGATGCCACTCTTCACTGCTCCTCTCCTCTCCTGCCCCCCCCCGCTCTCCGCCGTAGCCGGATGTTGTGGATGTGAAGAGGGCAGGTGCTCAAATAGTCAAATGTGCGAGTCTGCGGAGAGTAAAGCAGTGAGTCTGACTCACTCCTCCCTGCAGGTACAGGACATTGCTGCACTTTGTGCTAATGTAATCCTGCTAACCAACGGGATTCAATCAAATTTCAAGAAATCATATTCTTCCAGCTCAGGCCTTAAGTACTATAGACACCATTAGTGATCTACAAATATGGGTTTCTCAGTGTAGGTTTGCTTAAACTATTACCCTTAATCCTAAATATGCAGTTTGAGCCTTTCTAAGTGCCAAGTTATTTATCATTAATAAGTCTAATCCTAAAGTACTACACTACTGTTCAGATGTTTGTGGGTTTTAATATTTGTAATGTTTTTGAAAGCCTCTTAAGCTCAGCAAGGCTGCATATGATAAACACATACTAAAACAGTAATCTAGTGAAATGTAAAATATTAAATGGTTGGTTTTTCTATTTGAATATATTTTAAAAATTATGTAATTTATTCCTGTGATGTTAAAGCTGAATTTTCAGAATCATTACACCAGTCTTCAGGGTCACATGATGCTTCAGAAATCATTTTAATACACTGATTTGCTGCTCAAGAAACATTTCTGATTATCAATGTTAAAAACAGTTGTTCAGCTTCATATTTTTTTGGAAGCTATGATACATTTTTTACAGCAATTATTTGAAAATGTGCTTTTGTATCATTATAAATGCCACTCTTGATCAAATGATTACATAACTGCTGAATAAAAAAATACTTTTGAATGGTAGTACATTAAAATCGGGAATCCATAACCTTCTAAATAGATACATATACTTTAGACAACTATACATTATTTTAGTATCAGTTATTATAAATATTTATATAAAATATTATAATTTCACTAAATGATGAATTTAAGAAATTTTGGTAGATTGCAAGGTTTGATGAATTTGACTAATAACTTGACTAATACGCTAATTTAAAGAATATTTTAAACAATTGTAATAAATGATTTGACTACATTCTGTATTATCAACAATAATTCATGGGGACATAATGCACCCTTCCTGATAATATAGAAATATATATATATATCAAAATATAGAAAACTAAATCATCCAGCAGTATTGAGGGCATCAAATCCAACTTTGTAAATATATAAGGAATTTTAAATAATATAAGTTCTGTTCCAGAAATGTACTGATAACTTGTTTATTTACAGCTAGTAAGTGCATTTGATTGGAACAATGTCTCCGATAGTTTATTGGACAATGAAAGCAATGGGGCCTAAATCAGCTGATTGAGTAAGGATATGGTAAAAGTTGGGTTTTAAAATAAAAAATAACTTATTTAGGCATAGAGATACATCTACTAATTTTGTATAAAGTGTGCCCTTAGTTATGCTTTTAAGTGTTGTACAGGTGCTTTATTAAAAACCCACTTATCACCTCACTGCATTAACTCCTCTGACATCTTATCCATTTCAAACTAATATATGAAAGTGTTCAGTTAGCATTTGTCTGCCCTCTCTCCCTTTGAGCTTCAGAATAACAAAATCAATGAACTATAAAGGAATGTATACAGGATCTTATTCCCGTCCTCTCATAATTTGGGTTTAAGGTTCTTAATATGGGAGTGATAAAAATTCTCTATGAATCACACTAGAATTGAAATTTCATAAATTTGGATTCTTGTTGGATGTTGTGCAATGTTTATGAAAATTATATTGGTTTTGTAATAATGTCTTGCTACATTCTTGAAAATAGAGGTTTCAAAATGGGTTTTCACAGCAATGCCATTAAAGAATGTCTTGTTCCTCAAAGAACCTGTCATTGAACCGTTAAAATAACTAGTTTCCTTCTTAGTGTGCCGAATATTTTAATAATCTAAATAACTTTTTTCTAGTAAGAACCTGCAGAGGTGCCATGAATGTTCATGGAACCATTGATACCAATAAAGAACATTTAAACTATACACTGTAAAAAATAACAAAATTTGAGAAAACTCAAAAGATTCAGGAAACCAGCTTCAGAATATTTGAGTTTTCTCAACTTCTCATTTTCAGTTTATACAAAAAAGTTGAGGACTCAAACATCTGCTGAAGCTGGTTGGCTTAAATTGTGTAAGAGTACTAAAAGCACACATTTTTGCTAACTTTCAAAATAATAATTTTGATGTTTTGCTGAGATATTTTATCTTATTGGGAATGTTATCCTATTGTAGATTTTCAAAGATCCTGCATTTCTTCAAGTTTTTTTAACTGGTATTTGGTCTCATTCATACCTGTATAAAAGCATGCTGTATTTTTTTCTTATATAAAACTATAGTTTAAAAAGGAAGGTCATGTATGGCCACTATCTGTTTGAACTACCAGCTTTACCACCTGGTTAAATCATGCTTGTAAGACCTAGTAGACAACTTGGACCAGCTACCATGCTTAAAAACATAGACCATGGCAAGCTCCTATTTTGGTCTGAATGTCATGACTCTTGTAAGATTGCAGATTCATTGTAACCTTCCTTTCTATTTTTCCAACCTAGGACTTGACACCTACACCCAAACCATCCTTCACTGACACATGATGGGCAACAATTAAAGAAGAAAACTGAACTAGATCACTGGTGATAGGCTTTGGATGTCAACTACGAAAAGAGATTTTCGGACTTTTTGTAACAAGCAAAACAAACACTAGTAGCTAGAGGCATGATTTCTTATTAAATGAAACCAAACAATGAAAAAAGCAAGCATTTGAGAAGTGCTTCCTGTAATCTCAATATCAGCATGTGAAAGTGCTGTCGCATGGCCTGCCTTTACATACAGCACTGACTGCAAGCAATTATGAGGTGAGAAAATACTGTCGTACTGCAAGGGCTGTAAAATGGGGGTACTTTGGCCATATGGATGCATAAACTTAACGTCATGGTATCGGTGCACATGGGACACGAAAGCTAGTTTTAGTCGAATCCAGCAAGAGTTTCCTGAAATGTAGTCTTCCAAGCGAGTCCAGAACACACTACTACCGAAAAGGTTTCCCATCAGGAGGACTCTGACCCTCTTGTACTGGTATTATACATAATATGCACTCAAATATGATGTGAATGTACTCTCCGTGTGCGTGTTCTTTTCCACAGCCAAAAAAACAACAACAACAAACTATGCGATAATTATGCTGCTGTCTCAATACTTGCTCCTGAATTCTTGTTCAGTCCAATAGTACGTGTCTTGTGTATTGTAAAGATATAATTGTGTAACAAATGAGCTGTGAGGTCCTGTGTTGCCTGAGATATACTGGGCTCAAGGGTAAACATTTGTGCAGTTTATATGATTTCAGTGGGAGACAGTACTTTGGACATATTTTAAAATCACTGTGGGGCTCAGTATGTACACGTTTGCAACGCTGCAGCAAGCTTTTTGTTTTTGCTCAATATATATTACATACCTCTGTGTATATGAACCCTGAGCTTCCTCTTAATAACTCTATATGCACAGAGGAGCTTATAAGCGTTTTATTAACATTTGCATTATCATCCTTCAGCATTCGCTTTATTCCAAATAACCACTAGTGGGAAGACTTTCTTCTGAATCCTTCGAACCAAAAAAGCAATAATGATTATTTTTCTTGTTATAAATGATAGTTAAAAAGTCTAACCTTTCATTGAAGTAAAATGTAGATAAAGGCTATCAATAGATTAAAATTATTATTCACAATTAAACTTGTGATTTGTTTTGTAGGTAAGAATTTAACATATATTATTAATTTAATAAAAAACTCAAAAATTATGTTGCAAAGGTTTTTGGTAACGCTTTACAATAAAGTTCCATTTGTTAATAATAATTTCCTATATTAGTTAACATCAACTAACAATTAACTACTTCTAAAGTATTTATTAATCTTAATAAATCTAAAAATCTTAAATCTACTCATACTTTATTAAAAGCAAAGTTCATAATATTTAGCAGATTTTAGCTCACATGAACAAGAATTGTATTAACTAAATAAATTCTGTAACAAATTATTCAGTATTATAGTTGATGCATTATTAACATTAAATAATATGACCTTGTTGTAAAGTGTTACCAGGTGTTTTATTGATAACTGCACATTACTAAAAACAGGCCTACTTGTTACACTTGTCAAGAAGACATTAGAAGAGAATGAAACCAGTTCTATATATTCAAATTGAGTGCCATTAAACTCACTATCTTTGGGAGCCCAAAAATCAACATCGTTTTACCTAGACATGTCACAATAATTACCATCCCTGCAGATATCACCCTTCCAGTGATTTCTATTTCGTTTTCTCTTTTCTGAGGCCAGTATGCCCAGTTTTGAAAGTCTTCCTCTGGATCCTTAGTCCTTCCTATACCCTTACACAATATTAAATCCCTTATATTCCAAATCCATTAACTTTATCATCATAGTACAAGCATACTTTACACACACAGACAACTGAAGTATACTTTAGGCTTTACTCTACAGGTTTGCAGTGGAATCTGAATTAGTGACCAAGTGCATCCATTTGTCATGTTTCCAGCATCCCACATTTTGCCTTTGTGTCACCTCTAAAAACCTTTTCAGTTTTTGTTTTTGCTCCACGTACAAAATAAGGCTTATATTTTGATGTTTTTGCCTTATATAACTCATGAGCTCCAATCCCTCACGATAACTTTGGTACAAAAACAGTAATCTAAATGAGAATTAATGGCAATTAGATTGCTTGGTTTGCAAAACATAATGGTGGAACATTTACTACTTCTACTTCTAATAATAATAATACTAATATTTTTACTTTACTGAAAGGTTATATTTTATTATAATCTTTTCAGCATAATAGACAGCATTTGTTAACAGTAATTATTTTTATTTTTTTCACTGTTACAGATGATACCAATACTCGTGGTGTGCTATATATTGTTTTTAGGGAAAACAACACAATGTGTGTTGGTTCTCATTTTCGATGCCAAACATTTTTAATCATATGATTAGATGTGTAATAATTTTAGCCACTCCACACGTTTGGCGAAAAGGTGTGAACACTCCAGACACAATCTTTGCCTCTCTTAAGCTTGATGAAGACACGTAGCCACTGAGCACTGTGATCAGACTGTTCACTGTCCCACAACAGAGCAGAGCTGACTTCATACACACACACACACGCACAAACTAAATACAATGTGGATTATCTGGATCTGCACTTAGGTTATTCTTTTCCAGCAGTTCAACCACTCGTATCTTTCTTCCGGAGGTCTTTAGCAACAACAGCCAGTCCAGTTGTAGAGCTGTAGTTGTATGCACCTCTCTTCATTATATTATATTATATTATGCAAACAGTGATCACCGCAGCACTGGTAGGCCATCAGTTTTACTGATGCACTGACTGCATAGCCTTCATGCAACAGACGAACTTTAGATCAGTTATTTACTTCTCAATTTATGTAGCATCTGAATACAACATACAAACTTAATCTTGATAGTGTATCTAATGAATTTAAAGGATGACACAAAATAATCTGAAAAACCTCAACTCAAGCATCTCATATGCTTTTCAGATTCTGATGAGAGCAACATGAGAGCATAATACCAAATATAGGCCATTTATTGTAGCATTTTATGTTATACCGTAGCATTGTTATTTAAATCTGCATTGTGGTTATTTGTGCACCACATTCAAGTCACATCAATAACACAAAATCTACATTTCAAGCATTACTTTTAAAAAATGTTATGTTGTTCATTAAATCGTTTAATATAAGGATGCACATTAATAATAAAGACATAAAAAGTTATTATTTTATATAATATTATAGTTTTTTTAATTATACATTTTACAGATGGATTATTAAAAGATTTGTATTGAGCTTGGATATCAAATTCAACAAGCTCATTATTCATATCCTATGTGCTTGTTGTTGTTTTTGTTTTTTCAGTTTAGTTTTTTTCATGTTTCAGGTATTCTCATTTCTGTGGTTTGAGATTTAAGGTTGAATTTCCTCCCTCGAGTCCCTTCCTGAACAAAAGTTGAACCGCACAGATCACAGTGGCTGTGTAAAGTATTTGGGGTGGTCCATTCCAGTATGGCAGCAAGGATAGGTCAAATTAGCAATGAGATTGTTTGATGTCTAAGCAATGGTTTAAACCAACCTCTTGCAAAAAATGTGAACTGTTGCAAAATGACAGAATATTTATACTCCTATTTACTACCGAATGATTTGAAATCAATATACAGGCAATAGCATATTACTTATGAAAAAAGGAATGCAAAATGCACACTTGCACAGAAAAGATGTTTTTAATACATCTTTTAATACATATATATATATATTTAATTAGAATGCTTTGCACTTGCAAATGGGAATTTATGGTCTGCTATTTGGGATCTTGAGAATACTTAATGTTATGGATGTACAGTACTTATAGCATCTTAGCAAACAAGACTTCAGGGGGTGCCTGTGGGAATATAGAAGCATTGTGCTTCTTTAAAGTTAATTTTATTTATGTATTTATTTTTATTGCTACTATAGGTCTTTGAATCAGACAAAAGTGTAAATGTCTATATCAATATATAGAAATATTCAACCCTGTACACCAGCTGAAGATACATTTAAAGAATTAATAAAGAAATAAAAACTCACAAATTGATTTTGTGGTCACTTTTTTTACACTACTATTCTCTTGTAGTTGCAATATATTGCGTTAAAAGAATAGTTCACCCAAAAATTTTAATCTTCTGAAATTTGACACCCTCGGGCCATCCAAGATGTAGATGAGTTTGTTTCTTCATATAAACAGATTTGAAGAAATGTAGCATTGCATTAATTGCTCACCAGTGAATCCTCTGCAGTAAATGGGTGCCGTCAAGAATGAGAGTCCAAACAGCTGAATGCTTGTTTTCTCTTTGTTGCTGTTTTTTTATATATATATAATCCTGAAGCCCTTTTAAGTGAAGCAACTTGACATAGTAAACATGTTAACAGGATCACATCTGGGATACCCATGACACAAAGCCTAACGGCAGCTTTATTGCACAACAACCTCACAGACCACCCAACTCTAATAATGACATCTAAATACAATGTGATGGTCCCGACACCTCTACATAGCACCCCTCCTTTTACTTTTCCTTCTTAGCAGCATTTAGTACACTTATTTTCACAGCTCCCATCCTGGTGGAGTGGATCTGTAGGCTGACAAATCCATCATTATATTAACAATAAACTGTCACTTCTGGTCACAATACCAGTCCATAATCCATAATAAGGCTTCCTCCAGTGAAAAAGTCCATGTTATCATCTCACATCAAAATTCACCCACTGTCTAAAACTGCATAATAGCCTGTGTCTACTGTGTACATTTCTCTCCTGATTCAGATGAAATTACTGTTTTTAAGCAATATTATGGACAGAAAACTCATATTTTAGCTGGAAGCAACAGTTAATAGTTAAAATGTCTGTTAAAAGACAGCTTTTCACCTCATATGATGTTAATTGATGGACTGAAGTGGTGTGGATTACTTGTGGATTATTGTGTTTTTATCAGTTGTTTGGACTCTCATTCTGACGGCACCCATTCCCTGCATAACTGAACCATTGGTGAGCAAGAGATGCAATGCTACATTTCTCCAAATCTGTTCTGATGAACAAACAAACTCATGTACATCTTGGATGACCTTTTCAGCAAATGTTCCTTTATTTGGGTGAACAATTTGTTTAATAATTTAACCAATGTCATCAAACACTATAAATGTCAGTTTTTACTAGCTATCGGACTTTCTTTTAAATTTGAAAACATTTTAGATTTAAAGAATGAGTAAACCAATAAACAAATAAAAAATCGGTAGGGATGTATTAAAAATGCTGATCATACAAAGTACAAAGTACACTGTTTTTTTTTTTTGCTTTATTATTTTTTGTTTGATATCAAAATTATCAAGCCTGCTGATAAGAAAATGTAAAAAAAAAACATTTCACATTTTATAACAATCCATTTCACATTTCCTTAAATGAAATATATGCATAACCTATATAGATTAAGTAAAAATATACACTCCTTGAAATTTATTTCTTTTAAATATTAAATATTCACATATTTTGCGCAGCATTTCAGTGGTTCTCATTTGAAATTCTCCAAAAACAAGTAGGCCTACTTTAGTTCAGAATAATGGAAGTGTTATCAGAGTAGCCCACTGAACCTGCATTGTCAGACTTCTATAACAACACAGGAGCACACTTCATTGACAACCACACTCCTCCACGATCATGTCCTCGTGGTGGCGCATGACCACACCGTCGCCTTCATAGTACAGCATGGAGAGCGAGCTGAGGCGCGTCGGGACACACGACGGACAGGTAACGCGCTCCGGATGGTAAAGCTTCAACAAACTCTGGAAAAAGAAAGATGCGCTTTAGAAACCACATAGTACCACTTATTATTCTTTATTTAAACGCTACTAAAGACTTTAATTCTAGATGTTGTTGGCCCACACAAAAAAAAGAGATTACAAGTAGCATTTATAGCAGAACAAAAAAATATGCATTCTATTTTATTATTAAAATAATGCAGTAATGATGAACATCGTCCTGTAACACAAATGTATTTTTATAAATCAACAAAACTGAAAACAAATAAAACCAAAACAACAAATAGATAAATAAGCCTAAAGCCTACTAAATAGCTAACAAAATATGTTCTAAGAACGTTTTGCTTAAGTTATGAAAATGTTATTTCTGAATTTTCTTTTAACACTACAAATATTTTTAATGTTTAGAAAAATGCTAAGTAACATTCCATTTATCATTTTTTTCTTGTGAATTATAAAAACCATTGAATGTTAGTCCTCTCGGAATGTTACGAAATAAGTAGTCCAGTAACATTAAAAAACATTAAACCAACATTTATTCTCACCTGCATATAAGCGTGGTTTGTTGGGTTGAAAGACTCATCCAACGGACTTGGACATTCTCCTTCGCAGCGGTATGCATTATAACGCTTAGGGTGCACGATCCATTCATCCCATCCAATCTGATCAAAATCCACCCACATATCAACTCGACGACAAAGTGATCCTTGTTGTCGCTCTAGAGGTGATACTATTCCCGTCGCGTTTCTATCATCCGTAGCGCGCATCCTTTCGACCCGGTTCCTTTTGTGGCGACGAGCTTGAGCTGCGTCTGGTGCCCGGTTCAGGACGACATATTTGGAGTGCGCCACTGTATTGATCAAGCTGGGGGTACGCTGCTGGCCACTGTGGGAAAGTTTGCTTTTGTAGAAAACTACAATCATTACTCGTTCTGCTGTGGGATGCTGGATTTTTCTTTGCCAGGTATTTGTAACAGGTCCAGGTAAGTCTTCCCCGCTCCCGGTGTCCTCTCCGGCGTCAGGTGTCGGGATCTGTTCAGGTGCCTCGGTTCTCTGATTCAACCAGTGCTCGAGCAGCTCCGTGACATTGAAAACTTTCCAGAACGATGTTGAAGTGCCGGACAACGACTTGATGCTGCCTATAAAAAGTCGCTTATGGTGACAAAACACATCAGACTCACAATCCTGTTTACGTAAGTGGAAGATGTCCACAATAACGCGTCTGGATGCAGAAAACTCTGGCAGACGGATGCGGAGCTCTGAAAGCTGAACGCTGTCACTCGCTGAGAGGGAAGACATGTCGAAAGTGATGGACCATCGCTCACCAATTTGATGACAGTCTGGAAAATAAACAGAAAATATTTTAATCAGCTCTTGCAGTTAAGCTAGACTACACATTGGGTCAAATAAACTTACTTAGCACAGATATGAACGGAGCATTCACACAAAATATGATTTCTTGCATTCAAAGGTTGATGAAGCGCAAGGAAATGATCCAAACTATTGTAAAAATTAACTGTCACGTTTCTAATAAAAAAAACTTATAACATACAAGTAGGGTAGAGATTGGGAATTAAACAAATACAATAGGCTATTAACATATAAGTGACATTTTCTGAAAAGAAGAAAAAAATAATTATCTTTTTTTATGTTCATAGGCTACTAGATCATTGCTTCGATTTGCTTCTAGTAAAATAGGCCTATTTTAACCTGGGCTAAGAACAAGTCATATAACGGCCCCCAAAGTCATTGACAAAATTTTAAGAAAATAATATAATAAATTATATTTTCGTAAAGAAAATGAAGCCTAAATATAGAATGTCTAACTTATTTTGAATTGTGCATCGGCATAACTAAACATTTATATTTTCTCAATAAGCTTACTGTACTAAAGTTTTACTTTTACACTTCCCATTATTTTGTGATCATTTAAAAAATATATCATTTAAATTCGGTATTGAAACGTAGTCATCTATTTTTGTAGTTGTTTCAGTTAGATCAGTACTACATGAGTTTCTGTCAGCGCGAGCGGCGCGGCCAAATGTCAGCACACTGTCAGGAAGGACGAGCTCCTTGACAAGCAATGTGTATTGAACCTCGCGTTCAAACAGACGTCTGAAGGGCTAATACACACACCCGTGTACATAAAACAGCCAGCTCTTTAAAGTTGAATAAGCATTGTGACACTACTGAGTTGTAAAAGCTGAGGGTCAGATAGCTCGAGAGGGACGGGCCTGATAATGAGCACACAAGTAGTACTCCAGATGCTGTAGGTTTACTCCCCTTAAAAAACACACACAAGTACTTTTATTGATTATCAAGCTATTCACGTTCTAGTTGCTAACACGAAAAATATTGCATGCTTGCTTGTTTTCGAACCAGTATAGGCTAATTCTTGACAAATTACAAACTTATTTGGTAGGCCTACAGTTGGATGCAATATGGTACTATGGTATTTTATATGTAGGCTACTGATAGAATGTACAGAAGCCTATACACTGAATGCAATCTAAGTCACTTTGGATAAAAGAGTCTGCCAAATACAAAAATGTAATGAAATACAAACTATGGTGCTGATGAGTAATTTCATCTGTCATTTGCATAGCACTAAAATGTATAGGCTGCTTCCAAGTGTACCAAGGTACCACTATAGCTACATGTCCAAATGACATGGTTGTATCAATAAGTATTGCATACAGACGTAATTTAGGCAGATTAAAGCGAAATGCGTATTGTAGTGCGTGTTTTATTTACCTTGTGCGATCAGGCTTAGGACGAAGTCAGACTGATGGAGAGTTGGGTTGTCGACACTGGCTGGAGTAGTTGCCATCTTTCCGCTGAAGTCTCTGTATAACTGCATCATGTAGAGCGGGTACCTCGGATACGACTGGAGACTGAAGTCGGAATATGAGCCGACGAAGACTTTACGATGTTCTCCCATGAGTGCGTCGCGATTATCGATCTCTACGCAGCCAGCGTGCATCAATGAAACCACCAAGACAGCGAGCAATATGATTGGCTGGGTTTCCATTGCGAATCAATAAAGTTTTCAATTGTGAACCGATGGATTGCGTCCGATTCCTGCTCCTGGCTCGTCTGAGGTCCAAGTGATCGGGGTGGCGAGCTGTGGACAGCGCTTTTAAAGGGTGCAGCTGGCCCCCGATGACCCCTGTCATCCTGTCGTCTCCGCGGAATCCCTCTGATCCATGAGGCACATCAGAGGAGAGCAGAGCTGTCAAGTTCACTGCTTCTCGAAACTGTGCAGGCATTTATTTGCGCGAGGCGTGACTCTCTCCTGCTCTAATGTGCCAGCGACATCCTTTGATTCTGGGCCACCCAAAGTTAGAGCTTGTTGATTCAAAATGTGTTATGAATTCAGTAGCCTACAGGCCTAATTCAATTATGAATCAGCCTATTATTTTGAGGCTATTATTACTATATGCAATATGTTTTTAACAGCGAATGTGACTATACTTTGAAATTAAATTAGGTATTTATTTATATTTTAAATGGCAATCAGTTATTCTGTAATATTAAAATAATTGTAACAGTTTATTTTAAGGACCAGTTCTCATTTAAACTAGCACACATATTACTAGCAAAAGGCTATTTATTGGTACTTACAAATGCCTTATTTTACATGACAATATTTTAAAACCTCTTGTCCCAACTTAACTGCCTTACTATAATACAGTTTTTCTCAGTCGCTTTGGTGCATTTCTCACATCACTATTAACATTTGCACAACATTTAGTTCAACCTCCACAACATTTAGTCATTTGTGCACATCATAGTAGCAGTTTCTCATTCCTTCCAACAAATTGCAAATGCTTTTGGACATGCATCAATTGCTTTCATATAACTCTCTGCTGTTTTATAACATTATCATTTGCTTATGTCATGTCAGTCAAAATTAACAAAACTTGTTAATGCTGAATAGTCATTCCATATAAAACTAATAGTCCTCATTTCATTGCTTGAGTCATTACATACAAAATTGTTGAACTAGTTGTCAAAATCGGTCAAGCAAATTTTATAAAAATGTGTAAATCTTTTTTTTTTACATGAGAGGGGTCTAACTGGAGACCATCTGAATAAGCATGTTGTTGTTTGTGATAATGTGCGTTTTCACCACTCAGATGTTGTCAGACAGTGGTTTGCAGCACATGATAGGATGCTGGTGGAATATCTCCCTCCCTACTCACCATTCCTAAATCCAATAGAGGAATTTTTCTCTTCCTGGAGTTGGAAGGTATATGACCGGCATCCACATACCCAAATGGCCCTGCTAGTGGCCATGGATGCAGCATGTGATGACATCACAGCAGAGTCCTGCAGAGGGTGGATTCGCCACTCAAGGAGATACTTTCCTCGCTGCATTGCAAGAGATGATATTCGCTGTGATGTAGATGAAACTATGTGGCCAGACAGAGAGGAACGTCTGGATATGCATGAATGATTTACAGTACTATGTATGTTGTATGTTCAGTTCCAATATGTACTGCAATATTGTTTACAGTTGTGCACAGCTCTACCCAAAGGGAGTTTATGTTTGTTGTAAATAAGGGTGTATTTATTATTTTGCACAATGCTGTGAACAAATTAGAATTGCAAAGAGCATATGCAGTAAAAATGTGAAACATACATATTCAGTGTCTTGTACTCAGATACTTCACTAAATACAGTAATGTCTAACTTTACTGTAGTTTTCAAATGGCTGTACAAATAGTATATAGTGCTGTCTTGAGCATTTTCAGGAAGTGTCACCAAAATCTGACTTTTTTTGCATTGGAAAACATTTACAGAGTAAACTGTCATAATGAAAACATGACAAAGCCATTTGACTATCTTGTTCATAAACAGTGGTATCAGGACTTTTCATCTTGATGACACTGACACTTTCATTGACATGAGTACTTGCTTTTGAGGAATGAGCTATCCATTTTGAGCAAGTGACACGCTTTTGCAGGTTATCAACTAGGTTTTGCAGTTTGTACTAATTGTTTTGAGAAATGCATTAACTGTTGTGCAAATGTAAATAGTGATGTGAGAAATGCACCAAAGCGACTGAGAAAAACTGTAATAATAAGCAGCGAATTAGTAGTTTATAGAGGCAAAAGTTGTAGTTAATACTTGATGATAGATAGATAGATATACAGACAGACAGACAGACAGACAGACAGACAGACAGATAGATAGACAGATAGATAGATAGATAGATAGATAGATAGATAGATAGATAGATAGATAGATAGATAGATAGATAGATAGATAGATAGATAGATAGATAGATAGATAGATAGATAGATAGATAGATAGATAGATAGATAGATAGATAGATAGATAGATAGATAGATAGATATACAGACAGACAGACAGACAGACAGATATACAGACAGACAGACAGACAGACAGACAGACAGACAGACAGACAGACAGACAGACAGACAGACAGACAGATAGATAGATAGATACATAGATAGATAGATGGATAGATAGATAGATAGATAGATAGATAGATAGATATATATATATATATATATATATATATATATATATATATATTTCAAGTGTAGATAGATAGATAGATAGATAGATAGAGATAGATAGATAGATAGATAGATAGATAGATAGATAGATAGATAGATAGATAGATAGATAGATAGATAGATAGATAGATAGATATAGTGTCTTGCAAACGTAATCATAGCCCTTATTTTTGTTCATGTTTTATGTTGCCTCTTATGTAAAACTGCTTTACATAAAATGTTTCCACATCATACACTCCATACACTATACTGGTAAAGCAAAGCAAAACAAAAAAGGTTGTTAACGTATTTGCAAATGTATTAAATAATAAAAAACTTAAATTATTCCATTAATTATTCATACCCTTATCTGGGACAGTTGGAATTTAGCTCAAGAACATTCATATTGCTTGTAGGTGTTACTAGACTTTGAGTGAAGGTAACCTGTGGCAAATTTCAGTTGAATGGGTATGATTTGGAAAGGCACACACGTCTTAATAAAAGCTCCAACAGCTGATAATGCATTTCAGAGCAAAAACCAAGCCCTGGGCTCAAAAGAACAGTCTGTACAGCTCAGAAACATGTTTGCGTAAAGCCACACATCTGGGGAAAAATTCAGAAAAACATTCTGCTTCATTGAAGGGTCACAGAAGCATGTAGTCGCTGTTGCCCTAATAGAAGAAGTTTGAAACAACCAGGATTCTTCTTAGAGCTTGCCTCCTGGGCAAACTGAGCAATTGATGGAGAAGGGCTTTGGTTAGAGTGGTGACGAAGAAGCTGATGGTCACTCTAGTTGAGGTCCATGATCGTATATGCAGATAGGAGAAATCTATAGAAGAACAAACACCATTGCAACACTCATTGATCTGGGATTTATGGCAGTGTGGCAAGACTCAATCCTCTCTTCAGTGAAGACATATGAAAACACAATTAGAATTTGCAAACAAAAAGCACCTAAAAGACCCTCAGATTGTAAGAAATAATATTATCTGGTCTGATGAACCTTAAATTCAAGCATCATGTTTGAAGGAAAGCAGGCACTGCTCATCACACGCAGAGTACCATCCCAAAAGTAAAGTGTGCTGGTAGCAGACTCATGCTGTGGGGCTGTTTTTCAGCGGCGGGGACTGAGGGACTCGTCAGAGTAGAAGAAAAGCTCAATGCACCAAAATATAGAGATAGCCTTTATGAAAACCCAGTCTAGATCATTCAGAGCCTCAGACTGGGCAGAATGTTCACCTTCCAACAGTACAATGCACCTAAACACACAGCAAGAGTGGCTTATAGACAACTCTGTGAATGTCCTTGTGTGGCCCAGCCACAGCCTGAGCTTGAACCCAATCAAATATTTCTGGAGAAACCTGAAAATGTGCGTCTGCCCCATCCAACCTGAGAGCTTGAGAGGTGAAGAGGTGAGAAGAATAACAGATAATTGCCAAATGCTGATGAGCAAAGCTTGTCGCATCAAACAAAAAAAGTATTGAGGCTGTAAAGGTGCTTCAGCTAAATATTTAGTTAAGGGTATGAATACTTATGCAATGTACTTATTTCAGTTTTTTTATTTGTAATTAATGTACAAAGTTGTGACAATATTTTGCTTTGTCAATATGGTGTATGGAGTGTAGAATGAAGAATATATTTTTTTATTTAATTTAAAGAAGTTAACAAAAGGCAGCAACATTACAAAACGTGACAAAAATGAAGGGGTGTTAATACATTCACAACATTATTTAAAAAAAGGAGTTATCTGTTTTTGCAAATAAAAAATTCATGTTGTTTTAAGGTTTGGAAATCTGGAGAATGTTCTTTAAATGGCTTTAAATGCAGTTTTAATTTCATAACACATTTTAATATCCGTTATGGGGATTGCAGAGTATATGGGCTCACCATGATGCTATGGTCCCCAAATCATCACTCTGGAATTATATCTTAGCCATGGGTGATGATCAGCCGGTGTGTTTGACATTTATTTATTTTAGTGCCTTTTGTTTTTTTAACCAGAAATACAATTAAGTATGTTAACTACATTGTAATAAAGGGAGATTTGTGTGATGGTTGTGTACTGTCTAAATTAACACAATATCTGTAGACAAGGGGGCACATTCCCAAGGTTTGATATTCTTCATGCTGCAAAGCATGGATCTATGTGTTTTTAGGACTACAAAAAGTTTAAAAATGTAAAAATAGAAAAGTAGAAATCAGTAGGCGTGCAACCTCTAGTTCACAAAACCCAGTATGAATTCCAGCGCGATGCAGTTTTAAGGGTGAAAGAACGCGAGGCAAGATATATGGTATACAGCAGCTAAACTGTTTTATGATAGAAATGTTAAAGAAACAATTGAATGTTAGACATGTCCTTCTTTTTATATTCGCTTAGACCCCTTTAAATCCTGTAATTATTTATTTGTTGTTACTTACCAGGTATTACTTTCCTGGTGAGTTTATTGGATTAATTTAACTATATTGGAATGTTAAAATGAACATTCAAAGTGATAAATATAAACAAAGGGCTTTACCTCTCAAGAACTGAAGAATAATAAGAATGTGTCCATGAGTTTTCCTATTAAAATAACACATTTTTGTGTATTTTCAGTCACAAAAGTCTTTTTAATGTGGCACATGGGTGTAATATGGAATCATACCGATGACAGGGAATAATGGGGCTGTGAGAGGATCCTCTTGGACCAGCTTTAGCAGGAACATCTAGAACGAGGGGAGAGAGGAACTCTGGAACTGAGCAACTTGGACACCAGCGGGCATTAGTGTGACCCAGGCTGTCATGCCAGGAATCTCTGATAAGCTTTGCAACTGGCTGCCATGACACAGAGCTCTGGAACTGTAGTGGGTTCTGGGCTTGTAGCAGCAGGAACTAGGCCAAGACCAGACCAAGATGCTCTGGGACCAGGGTGGCTCTTAAACTGTGCACTAATGGCGCTTTTCCACTGCATGGTACGGCACGGCTCGGTTTGGGTCGGTTTGCGTTTCTACTGCAGTTTAGTACTACTTTAGAGTGGGTGGGATTATTTACGTGTCGATATAATTGCGCCGCCTCTACTGCCGTGACATCATCATAAACGCACCACAAACAAACACACAACAATGGAGCATATCGACAGAATGGTTTTCTTCCGCAAGATGCTAAAACTTCTGCCTCAAGCCAAAGCGAAATGCAAACAATGCCTGCCAGCACTGCAAGATGCCAAGTCAGGAGGGATAAAGTGTCAGCCCACCAGATGCATGGCTGGCCCTCTTCTCTTCTCTATGACCTATTGAGGGACCTCCATCACAATTAGAAGTTGTACAAATTAGACAAACATAACATACATCGTGTGTGTGTGTGTGTGTGTGTGTGTGTGTGTGTGTGTGTGTGTGTGTGTGTGTGTGTGTGTGTGTGTGTGTGTGTGTGTGTGTGTGTGGGCATGTTTATGTGGTTTATGAGGACACAAATTTGTATTATGACATGGGTATAACATAGGTATTACAAGGAGAAGGTGATTTATGAGGACATTTTCAGTGTCCCCATAATTTAAAACGCTTATAAATCATACAGAGTGAGTTTTTTTGGGGGAAAATAGAAATGCACCGTCTCCTGGGAGGGCAAAGTTTAGGTGTAGGGTAGGTGTAGGGCAATAGCACATACAGTTTGTACAGTATAAAAACCATTACGCCTATGGAGAGTCCCCGCAAACCATAAAAACCAACATGTGTGTGTGTGTGTGTGTGTGTGTGTGTGTGTGTGTGTGTGTGTGTGTGTGTGTGTGTGTGTGTGTGTGTGTGTGTGTGTGTGTGTGTGTGTGTGTGTGTGTGTGTGTGTGTGTGTGTGTGTGTGTGTGTGTGTGTGTGTGTGTGTGTATATAATATTTATCACGTGGAAAAAAGTAATTAATCTACATTTTAATGATTTATTATGTGCTTTTCATATTGTGTGTAAATGATTAAGAGACTTGTTTTATGTTGAAAGCTGGTAATTTACCATTATTACACCTCTTGGATGGGGCCTCATAGTGTTGTGGTCCACATCACTCTGCTCCGCCTGCTCACCCTAAGCTTTGATAGACTTGGGGCAAAAGAAGCATGAGAAAAAAGAGGCAAACCTCCAAAAGCCCTCGTTTTCTGCCTCCTCTTCTTTGCATTCGCTCTCCCTCTCTCCTTCCCGCCTCCCTCATAAGGCGTTTCATCAGGGCGAGGGTGGGCTCCGCCGTGTGGTCAGTGGGTGTCAGTGTGAGTGTTGTACTGGGGTTGACCCTGTTCACACACTCAACACCTCCGCTTTCTCACTACGAGACAGTCGCTGTCTCATAATCAACTCTATCACACGGTAAACACTGCTGATAACACTGTAGGCTACTCCTTTTAAGGTGAGATTCGCGATTCATAGAGTATTAGGCTATTATTTAAAATGAAATAAATAACGTGCCAAAAAATTACAAAAGAAACTCTAGCCTACAGCATATGACGCTTTTCTTTAGGATATTTCAAACCCCATATTTTTCTGAAAAACAAACAAGAAAAACATTTAAAAACTTCAAAATCCTAAAGCTTTTTAAGTTAATTATTCTGTATTTGACATGTTCTGAACTGTACAACAATGCCTTCAAAATGCTTTCAAAATACTGTCAAAATGTTTTTTCTGTCAGGACCACTAATGTCAAAGATGACTGACAGTCAGTGGCGGCGCTAGGGCGGGGCTTGACGGAGCTATAGCCCCATCAGAAACTTGCTTAGCCTCACAGAGGCTAATATGTGGCCTATAAACAATTGATATTATGGGGGAGGGGTCAAACAACTGAATCAAGCAACGCGCAAACTTTGCGCAAGACGCTGAATGTCACTTCACTATAGAGAATGTGAAAGTAAAAATACTGGCAGGTAACTCTGCATTAACGGCGCATATTCTCCCTGAGACAACGAGAGACGAATCTACTCTAACATATGCTGATAACAAACCGTCTTAAATTATTCATTTAATATTTCTCTTGAGGCTCGTAAAGTGAAAAACACGAGAAGAACCGTATTTCGCGTTATACAGGCTGTTCTTGAAAATCATGAAATAACGCTGCTCTGAATTTTCATTGATGACTGCAGTGTTAATACTAATTATAGGCCCATAATTCATTGTATAAATGAATATACCTGCTTTAAAAATCTTTTTAAAAACAGTTTCAATGAGGAGTAGGCTAATAGCCTATTTTATTATCCTCACAGCGCATCATGTGGTGATGCACTGTGAAATTACCACAGGGCAATATTTTAATGTAATTTATTAATAAATAAATAATAGATGTAAAGGGTAAACTATTATGGGAACTCATCTTCTCTTTACTTCTTTGTTTTTTTTATTTAGTATTGGCTACAGTAAATTGCTGATCAGGACAAACAAGCGACTCATGAACAATCCCAAAACATAAAAACAGTTGTCGATCATCTAGTTACAACACACAGTCTTGAGATTCAATATGTAAACTTATTTAAAAAAACTAATTTATTGTTTTGTCAATAAACCTTTCATGTGCTTGTCTTGATACTCAAGCACAATCTCTTTTGGAGGAAACTGATATTTCCTTAAAATAAAATTAACAATAACTTAGCCCCTCCCTCTGGTCAAACCGCCTCTAATTAATTCAAGGTAAATAGTAAAATAATGAATGGTAACAATATCCAATGAATGGTAAGTTTTTTTTTTCACTTTTATTTGTTTTTTTGTCATGTAAGGCTTCCTATTCAAATAGACCTATCTAGCGAATCAGGAAGACTGTTGCTGGCCGGTGATTAAACTACTTACTTCCTCATCAAAATACTGTAAAACGTTTCGGCGGCTCATCAGTTGAACACAGAGGTTTGTGGTACATTGACTGCAGTGTAGGAGCACTCCAGAGCACTGATTAAAACATCATGTTTGCCTGCATCATTCTTTTTCTCTTCTCTTCTAACTTGACTTCAGGTAAGAGTTTTAAAATGTTAAATAAAGCGGACTATCTTGCATGAACATAACCATTAAACTAAATAACTAAAATGCATAATATTACTAAAAAAAGATTAAGTTAGGAGTTAAATTAAGATTTTTGACTTAAATAATAGACTTCAATATACCTCAAATTAGTTCTTAAATGTTTCAAAGGCAGTCGATTTCATGGTGTATAAGTCAAGTTGTTTCCATAAATCTTCATATTAATTATTTAAATAGTTTACATGCTCTGGCTTCTCTAGGATGGGCAAGAAGTGTAGACCTTCAGCTCACAGAACCACAAACACCCAGCCTTTCCATGGTGAGTGACCAACGATTGAAAAACAACAACTTGCATGTACAGTGAAATGAGGAGGAAAATAAATATTCTGTGGATCAGTTCCTTTACACTGTTCATACACTGAGAATGCTGCGACTGCCTGATTACATAACCTACATTTGTATTTATATACTGGCATACACTGCTTAATTTATATAATTGTATTTAATAGACTTTTAATTTATATTTTTTTTAATGAGCGACCAGTTTTCACTTACGGGTCAACTACTTTTTTGAAGAGATTACTCTTAATTCAGTTTTTTTTTATGGCAAATTAAACATAGACTAGGGTGTATAGTAATCAGCTTAATTTACAATTCTAATTTTTTTTATTTACGGGTTAAATATATGTAAATAGGTTTGTTTGTTTATAGAACCTAGTTGTTTCTGATCATTTATCTGTATTTATTATTTGCACGTATGGCTGCTAACTTTATTTCTTATATTGCACAATAGCAGTGAAGGTCTTGCATTGCTGAAATGCATTGTTAAAAATAACATTACACATTATTCCTCACACAGGTATATGCTTGATCCAAATCTAAATAAATAATAAATAAATCTGGAAAGCATCACATCAATAAGATAGGTTCAGGTTCAACTCGGGTTACTTCATCAGGTTCTACTCCACTTGGACCATTATTAGATAAATTGTCAGTATGTTTAATTTATTATCCTGTCTTGTGAATACTATTTGGTTGGTTGCAGGCTGCAGAATGCTATACTTATATATATAAGGTAAAGGTTGCAGAGAATTGCAACCCTTGATAGATAATATCAACATCTGTGAACTGTGAAATTCAAAAGAAGATCTGAGAATTGTTACACTTCTTTCTACTAAAGATATATATCTCTTTTACACATACAATCCCCTAAAATAGAGGTTGTGAGAGTTTGTGGTTAGAAACAGAAACAGTATCACATGGTATACACTATTTCTTTGTACTTCTTACTGTGCAACCAATAAACTAAGCACTGAAATGTATTGATATTGAACTTCAGTTAAATATCTAGTCAGGTTTTATTCATATTACATCAAATAGTCCATAAAATATAACTGTAAGTCAACATGATATTCCACTGTCCTCCTTCTTTAGATGAACATGTGCACTGATTGCAAAAGATTGAACAGTTGTTGACAGAAATCCTCTCCAATCAAGACTCACAGGTGAAATTTTCTGTGATGCTTACTAATACTTAGATTTTATTGAAAGTCATTGAATTTAATTGAATTATGATTTTTAAATGAATCAGTGTTTGTCATTTTCATCCATTGTTTGAATTATACATTTTCTTTATTGTCTTTATGGCAGACTTAGTAAATACCTCATTTAAAACACAATCTCATAGCATTTTATATCTAATTTCGTTTTAGTTTTTAGTCCTATTTCTTTTTAGAGAAGTGAAATTTGCAGTTGCATTATTTTCAAACTAAAAAGCTAGTTTCGCTTTCTTACGGCAGTTAAGCCATGTGAGGTAGTGTCTGTCACTAAGTAGCTTTGAATTGATGTTTAGACTGAATTACGTGTTTTTTAAGCTCATTGTTACGAATGATTTGGAGTTCCCTTACGAGCATTTATACGGCCTCTCGAGCTCGTCATATTTGCATGCTTCGCGACAATTGGCCAGTCATTTGGACTGGCGTGAGCCAATAGGACTTCAGGAAAGGTTGGAGGGAAGGAGTTCCCATAACAAAGTTTCTCCGTGATGTCTCGTTCCCGCTCTCAGGGAACCGAGGTTACGATAGTAACCGGAGACGTTTTTTGTACACTGACCTTGATTGTTCCCTTTCCACAGCATCTCATTGAAAAAGCTATGGACAAGTTTTGTTATGAACACCCCGTCATCCCTTTGTGTATGGATGGAGCAAAGACATACGTTCATCTGATCATCAGACATTTTAGTGCATTTGCAGTGAGTACTTCTCAGTTTAACATCATGACAGTAGCCAGAACAATATAGGGGTTTTATTGACTATATTAAACACTTGGTAGAATATAGCAGTGCTATCCATAACCGACTACAATGGAGGTTTATCATCCCAGTTTTACTTTGACTATCTGACTTAATGTTTTTCTTAACCCTCTACTGCATGAATTTTATTGGTACATGATAAAAAATAATTCTACATAATTGTTTGGTTTATTTGTGAACATTTTATTGATAAAACATTTTTTGACCACCCCTCACTCCCCCATCCCAAAATATTTTTTGTTGCGTCAGGGCAACGTTATGCAACTAAGGTGCAAAATCATGAAGGAAATTCTCCATTCACATATCATAGGACAATGTCCAGAGAGCAATACTAAATCACAAATCTGTCAAAATTTTTTCAAGAAATCATTAAGTGAAAAGGAAAATACACATTGATATATTGCATTTGATTCAGACGTAGGTTTGTGTCGTAGAGCAGGGATGGGAAACTTCGTCCTTGGAGGGCCACTGTCCTGCAGAGTTTAGCTCCAACCCTAATTAAAAACACCTGCCTGTAGCGTTCTAATGATCTTAAAATACATTCATTAGCTGGTGCTGATGTGTTTGATTCAGGGTTGGAGCTAACTCTGTAGGACAGTGGCCCTCCAGGGCCGAAGTTTTCCAGCCCTGATGTAGTGTGCCGTGTCATATCATGTAATGAGAGTTAAACTTCAAGAAGCACTTCTTCTCTGCTGTGAAACAAAGCTGCATGTTACACTTTTTGCACATCATTTTGGGTGTTCCTGTGCACCCAAGAAACTTGCATCTTCCCTTTTTGACACACATTATTTGCCCGTATGTATTGTCAATTGGACATCCTGCTTAGGGATGGGAGCTGTGGACCCTTGCTTCTTTACCCCTTACTGCGTAACTGCAGAAAAGAAAAACTTAATTTCTGAACATGCAAAATAAAAATCATAAAACCTGACAAAAGTATTCTCTACACCTTCATACACACACACAGACATATTTTTTTATGTACAGTTCATGTCATTTTAAATAAGATTATTAAAGCAAATAATCTTGCCTTTTTCTCACACCATGTGCGCCTGTGACCATGTGTCAGAACAAGATGTCAAGTGGTGCTTGATAGTGACTCCCACAACGTATTGGACTGTTCTTTGATAGTTTTCAAACATTTTAATTGGTTGCAATCATTTAAAAACTCATGTACTGAACATAGGGCATAAGAAAAACTTTCCGTTGCCTGAGGGCAACACAATGCAGTAGAGGGTTAAATCTAAATATATAATCTAAACATTAATATATATATTAGAATCCATACACTAAAAAAACAATGTTTTTTCCCTCATGACAGAATCAAAATGTTGACATATGCACAATGTTGGGACTGTGTAGCAGCCAGTCTAAAAGAAAAGCACCATCAGAGCTCACCGTTGGCCTGAATGAGCATGGTTTTCTCTATACAAAACCCTCAAGAGGAACTAGTCAAGAGGTACGAGTTAGGTGTGTGTGTGTGTGTGTGTGTGTGTGTATATATATATTATGGCATGTCTGTCACCTGCTTAGGGGTGGACAAGGTTTTTATTTTTATTTTATTTTTCATTTTTTTGGCACTTTCCATTGAGCGGACCTTTCCTGACTTACATTTCACTACTGATTATACCCTGTATGATTGTGTATGTGACAAATAATAAAGAACCTTGAACCTTGACAATACAAGGGGGGTCAAGGTTCTATTGGTTAAGTGGGCAATTTTAAAAGAAAATTTTTGAGGAACTTTTTAATCATCTTAAGTACCCTTTTCCACTATAAAGAACCTTTTGTGCAATGGAAAGTTTACATGGATGTTAAAGGTTCTTTGTGGACTCATCAATGCCACTAAACAGAGCCAAGTAGATTACTTACAAATTGTAGTCCATTACTGGTTACAGATTACACGATGAAAACTGTTGTTAGTAATCTAGGTTACTTGTTTTAGGTAATCTGCCTACTTTTAAGTTACCTTTAGATTACTTTTTATCTAACTTTATTTAAACCAACCATGAAACATATCAACAAAAAAGGGAGGGGGGAATAATATGAATATGATCATCATACATAATAAAATGCATTAAACATTCCATTAAACCAGGGTTTCTCAAACTGGGCTGTAAGAACTGCACTGGGTTTGTGAGTAAATAAAAAAGCTCATGATTGATTAGATCATAGAAATGTTAAATCAATAATTTTAACACTTGAAACACTAATAATATATATATTTAATTTGTTTACCTACCTGCATGCCAGTGTGAGCATTAGGCATAATCAAACTGCAAACAATGCAAATGTGTTGTAAAATTAAAATAGAACTTGTAGGGGTGTAACGGTACGCGTATCGTGTATCGAACGGTTCACGGGCAAGTTCCAAATGGAAGAGATCATCCCTATCCCCTTGGAGTGGGGACTTTGGAGTGAGCAGGGCACGTGTGTGCCATTATTTAGTCGTTTGGAATGCACTTGGCAAAGGGAGCATAATTTCCTCATAATCTTCAGCTGGGATGTTCCCTTGAACATCTGCTGACAAACACCGTGCAGCGTTGTCACGGGAACATCCCATCTGAAGACTATGAAGAAATTAGATCGCTCCCTTTGCCCAGTTGCTCCTTTTGCATTTGAATTTCCGATGTCTACATGGAAAACTGCCAATCATTGTGAGGGGCGGGACTATACAAGGCGTGTTTGTTTTGGGAGGTGGCGTCACTCACAGGCGACCATGCCAAATGCTTTGATCAAAGCATTCGGCGCGTCGTCTGTGAGTGTCACCTCCCAAAACAAACGCTCGCCTGTATAGTTATGTAACCCTGGTTCCCGAGGAACGAGGCGGCTGCGTCGAAACGCTAGGGGCAGCCATCAGCGTTGTCCAGCTCTGAATCATATGTGTAATCAGTCAAAATTGACGGCCAGACGTCAGGTGCAGTGACGTCATGACCAGGATGCTTAAAAGCACGTGATGTGCAGCCGGCGCCAGCTTCCAGGAATGAAGCATAGCTCTAGTAGGGATGCTGGCCCTGCGACGCAGCGTCTCGTTCCCTCGGGGAACCAGGGTTACATACGTAACCTGGGACGTTCCCCTCCGGGAACATCGAGCTGCGTCGAAACGCTAGGGGAACGAGATATCCACGCCGCCATACTTGCAAATCCCTGCTTAGTGTGTGGAATGCACAGCTATGGCAAGGGAAAAGACAAGCCAGGGGTGGCTCGCAGAGCCAGGTCGTAGAACCTGGAAAGTTAGGGGCGTAGACCACCCACCAGCGTCAGATGTCCTGCACAGGTATACCTGCCAGAAGGCCTTGGAGGCCGCCATACCTTAAGTAGAGTGAGCCTTGATTCCCAAAGGCGAGGGGAGATCAGAGGACTCGAGGTCATAGGAGAGCATCCAGATCCACTACTTAGCATAAGCACCCTGGCCTCCACCGGAGGAAACGTATAAAAGAGAGTTTGCCTATTGAAAGGCCACCAAGAGGGGCGTGGTAGGTGCTATAGCCGCCACGTAGACCTTCAGGGTGGAGTGGGCTAACTCTCAGGAGAAACGGGCCTGCGAGCTCCAGCACTGTCTCAGCAGGCAGTTAACTGGATCAAGCTGGCGGTCTCCGCACCCGAGTCTCAACTTCAGGGCGTACAGTTTCCTTATTGAGGGAGCTCTAGATTGGAGGATGGTCTCAGCAACCTCAGTTGAGAGACCAGAGGCTATGAGTTGTGCCCCTCGGGAGCCACACCCATAGTTTCCACAACTCCGAGCGGGGTGAAAGATCATGCCCGCTGCCAGTGAGAGGAGATCCCTCCTGGCCAGGAATCCCCATGGAGAGCCGTCGAGAGAGAAATCGGGTCAGAGACTATACTCGGCCCGGCCAGAACAGGGTTTTCAATAGAAGGACCCGTCCATGCGCACTCTCTCTAGAACTCCCAGGAGCTGAGCGATCGGGGAGGCGTACAGACGAAGCCTCAGCCACACGATTGTACCATAGCATCCAGCCCCTTAGCGGAGCTGGATGTCTGCCTCGACAGGATGGCTGCTCCTTTACGAAGGGAAGAACCCGATATTACACGCTTTGCCCCAAAGCACATTTCAGGAACTTCCTGTGATGGGGAAGGAGTATGCATCTTTAGATCGCTCGTGACCACCAGTCCTCGGATCTGGTGAGAGACACGTGCTTGAAGAGAGCTTTCTGAACTTCAGTCGTGTGACTGAGCGGTTCAGTTAGCTTAGATCTAAGACGGACGCAACCCCTTTCCCGGAACAAGAAATGCGGCTGTAGAACCTGGACTCTATGTCTAGAGCAGGGACCACCTCGATGGTCTCCTCCCTCAGGAGAGTGCTCACTTCTTGTTCCATTACCAGAGCCTGCTCGCCCGTAGTAAGGCTGCGGCAGAGTGCCACATAGCCTTGTCTACAGTGTGCGTGACCCATCGAGACACATTTGGCAGCAGTTCCACGCTGCCGAATAGTCTACTAAGGGAACCAGTCTCTCGAGACTGGTCTCTGGTGTACTTAGAGCGGCTAGCTCGGTGCCCTGGAGCGGAGGACCGGCAGGGGACGGCCGATCTAGCTGCTCTAGGGACCCCCGAAGGGGTGGCGAGCCTCCCAGCTCCGCTACATTTCTGGGCGGAAGAGACTGAGAGAAGCGCCGCTGGAAACCGCTGCACCCTGGAACACTGGCAGGGTTAGCAGACTGATCTCCTGAGGGCACTGAGGAGAGACGGGCACCCATGTAATGCGGTGTAAACCGCTCTTCCCCAGAGGGGCCTGCCCTCATAAGTCCTGGGATGTAGCATCAGGACTGCCTTAGAAGTCTCCTATTGGAAACGACGGTCCTCAGACCCGCGTCATCTCTAGGAAGACTAAGGAACCAGAGTCTGCTCAGGCAGGACCCAATAAGACACGCTTGGCAAGGGCTCCCACACCGCCAGATGACTTACTAAGGGAACCAGTCTCTTGAGACTGGCCTCTGTGTAGAGCGGCTAGCTCGGTGCCCTGGAGCGGAGGACCCGGCAGGGGCGGCCGATCTAGCTGCTCTAGAGACCCCGAAGGGGTGGCGAGCCTCCCAGCTCCGCTACATTTCTGGGCGGAAGAGACTGAGAGCGCTCGCTGGAGACCGCTGCGCCCTGGAACACTGGTAGGGTTAGCAGACTGATCTCCTGAGGGCACTGAGGAGAGACGGGCACCGTGTAATGCGGTGTAAACCGCTCTTCCCCAGAGGGGCCTGCCCTCATAAGTCCTGGAATGTAGCATCAGGACTGCCTTAGAAGTCTCCTAAGGAAACGCGGTCCTCAGACCCGTGTACTTAGAGCCGTTAGCTCGGTGCCCTGGAGCGGAGGACCGGCAGGGGCGGCCGATCTAGCTGTTCTAGAGACCCCGAAGGGGTGGCGAGCTTCCCAGCTCCGCTACATTTCTGGGCGGAAGAGACTGAGAAACGCTCGCTGGAGACCGCTGCGCCCTGGAACACTGGCAGGGTTAGCAGACTGATCTCCTGAGGGCACTGAGGAGGCGGGCACGTGTAATGCGGTGTACACCGCTCTTCCCCAGAGGGCCTGCCCTCACCAGTCCTGGGCCTTGGCCTCAGGACTGCCTCAGAAGCCTTCTATTGGAAATGACGGTCCTCAGACCCACGTCATCTCTAAGGAAGACTAGGAACCAGAGTCTGCTCAGGCAGATCCCAATGAGACACGCTTGGCAGGGGCTCCCAACCGCCAGGTGGCCTACTAAGGGAACCAGTCTCGAGACTGGCCTCTGGTGTACTTAGAGCGGCTAGCTCGGTGCCCTGGAACAGGAGGCCGGCAGGGACGGCCGATCTAGCTGCTCTAGAGACCCCGAAGGGTGGCGAGCCTCAGCTCCGCTACATTTCTGGGCGGAAGAGACTGAGAGAAACGCTCGCTGGAGACCGCTGCGCCCTGGAACACTGGCAGGGTTAGCAGACTGATCTCCTGAGGGCACTGAGGAGAGACGGGCACCGTGTAATGCGGTGTACACCGCTCTTCCCCAGAGGGGCCTGCCCTCACCAGTCCTGGGCTTTGGCATCAGGACTGCTTCAGAAGCCTCCTATTGGAAATGACGGTCCTCAGACCTACGTCATCTCTAAGGAAGACTAGGAACCAGAGTCTGCTCAGGCAGATCCCAATAAAACACGCTTGGCAAGGGCTCCCACACCGCCAGGTGACTTACTAAGGGAACCAGTCTCTTGAGACTGGCCTCTGGTGTACTTAGAGCGGCTAGCTCGGTGCCCTGGAATGGAGGACCGGCAGGGGACGGCCGATCTAGCTGCTCTAGAGACCCCGAAGGGGTGGCGAGCCTCCCATCTCCGCTACATTTCTGGGCGGAAGAGACTGAGAGAAGCTCGCTGGAGACCGCTGCCCTAGAACACTGGCAGGGTTAGCAGACTGATCTCCTGAGGGCACTGAGGAGAGACAGGCACCGTAATGCGGTGTACACCGCTCTTCCCAGAGGGGCCGGCCCTCAAGGCCCTGGACCATGGCATCAGGGCATTCTGGCCGAAGACTATCGATCCGCAGATCCGTCTTGGCCCGGGCGTCACTCTGACTCCGATTCTGGCGAGTACGTGACATTCCCGAATAAGGAGCTGGAACACAATTGGGGCTGCTCCGCCCAGCAGCCCAAGCTAACCACCTCAACCTCCTTGGAGGAAGAGAGGTAAACATTGTGCTCTCACTTGAGAAGTATCCCAAGAGGCTCTTGTAGGTCATATACAATATATAATTGTATATATTCCTCTACAATATATATATATATATATATATATATATATATATATATATATATATATATATATATATATGTATAAATATATATCTAACTTTCATAGTCGGATAAAATGCATAGTTAATTATTCAAAATTAAATGCAGTCAAACACCCAGACAAGTAAACACGGTCTGAAGTGCATAAATGAACCGAGGATCACACACTCCTCGGAGCGTGCCCGGCGGGAGCACAATGCATTGCAGCGGACGCTGGATCTGATGGGAAAAGAAGATAGGGGATCACCCGTCTTAATCTTCCCATCTAATCCATCTGCGAGCACAGCCACTGCTCCGCCTCAGCGGCAGCGTGGCAGGTGCTGCGAGGAGCGCAGGTGAAAACTCCCTCCTCAAAGAGAGTTTTCGCCTCCAGCCAGATCATCGCAAAAACTGTGTGTATCCCGAGAGAGCGCTAGACCTGGGGAATACAGGTGGAAATAGGGCGAACCCGTCTCCAACCCGTCCGCCAGATCTATGTGCGATCCCCGTGATCTCACTCACCGCGGTGCCTCAGCAGCAGCGGGACTGGGAGATCATAGGCGCGGACACACTCCTCGGGCGTGCCAGGCGGACGCTGGATCTGATGGGAAAGGAAGATAGGGGATCACCCGTCTTAATCTTTCCATCTAATCCATCTGCGAGCACAGCCACTGCTCCGCCTCAGCGGCAGCGTGGCAGGTGCTGCGAGGACGCAGGTGAAAACTCCTCCTCAAAGAGAGTTTTCGCCTCCAGTCAGAGAGGAACACACAGTCTGTAACGTGATCTACTTTCGCCCTCATTGGCCTTTGATATGTCTGCTTCTAGTCTTTCTTTGCCTATCTTTTTAAGAATAAACTTTCTTATTTCCTATCTTGATAGTAACAGACTCACAGAACACATTCGACTGACACACACAGAGAGCTTTGCTGAATGACAAAAAGCTGGCGCCGGCTGCACATCACGTGCTTTTAAGCATCCTGGTCATGACGTCACCGCACCTGACGTCTGGCCGTCAATTTTGACTGATTACACATATGATTCAGAGCTGGACAACGCTGATGGCGTTCCCCTAGCGTTTCGACGCAGCTCGATGTTCCCGGAGGGGAACTGCAATTTCATTTGAGTTTTGGCAGGTTATACGAGCGGCGCAGAGAGCGCGACAAAGCAGATGTGTTAATTAATATTGCTATTTAAATAAGACAGGCTCATAAATCGTAAGATATGGGAAATACAGTTGCAAATTGACTTTTTCATTTGAAATGTGACAGTCACTGTGCATTCGCGAAAGCTAAAATGCAAACGTCATGCAAGATTTGCAATTGCATTTGAATTATGTCACAATTTATGTGTCCACATATGGAAAAACATTCCATACTAAGTGCATTCCAAACTCCAAATTCCCCATAGGGATGATCTCTTCATTTGGAACTTGCCCGTGAACCGTTCGACACACGATACGTGTACCGTTACACCAGAGATATTTCAAGTTAATATTTCATGTCAGAGGGGTTTAGCTGGCAAAAAAAAGGGAATTCCCGAATAACACAAACAAACATTAATAAACACATTAGGTGCCCAAAGTCTGATCACCAGTGATCAGTGTTTTAACTTGCATAATTATTTGTTTCACACACAGTCTAATTGCTTAAGAGGAAGCAATGTATTACACAATATTATTACACATGATAATTCTATTTTGTGAATATAGTCAAAACTAAATGGTATGACACAGTAGGATCTTTAGAGTGGAAATTTCTAAAGAGAAAATGGAGAATCAATAAATAAATGATTTACTGCCATTGTGTAAATATGTAATTATGTAATCCATAATCTGATCATGAGCATTATAAAATATAATATACTCTTGAGTACTTCATTTTTGGAATCTGATTACATAATCCAGATTTCATGCAATCCTTACCCAGCTCTGACAATCTGACAACAAGAGCCTATTTTTTAAGAGTGTGTAGTACTAAAAAAATTTGGGGGGCGCAAACAAACTGAAAGTACGGGCGATCTGGTCCAAGCTCCTTGATCCTTTTTTTTTCTTCATCCGAACGCGTTGTGAACGGGTATTTTTGTAAAGATAAAACCACATTTTCTTTCATCTCGAGATATTGAGCTGCTGCTGAGTGGAATGAGAGTCGTTGAGAACGGTCCAATCACATGAGGCCAAACATATAAAAACAATATTGATTCGCTCTAACAACAAAAGTGGGAGGGTTCGAGGCGCAGAGCCTGCGCCCCAAGGACAATTTGAAACAAGCCAATTAGAGCTTAGCCTCAAATCACATGCTCTTCAAAAGTTTGTGTACCTACATACACACTCATTAGTCCGGCGCCCCGCACACAAATTTGAGAGAAATATCGTTTAGATTTTTTGATTTTCAATAAATTATAATATAACTAACAGTAGAATACTATGACTAAATGATTTTATTTAGTTAATATTTGCGATATATTTTTAACTTATTGTTAACATGTTAAAGGGGGCTAACTTGAAGGGGGGGGGGGCTGGGGGTGGCGCCCCAGCGCCCCCTATTGACCAGCCACCACTGGTCACTACACCAAATGTTATTCATTGAAAACAATACCATGCAAATGTCATTATACTCGGTATCACTGCAAAAACAGTTTTATATGTATAACCAATTTTACCCACATATAAACTGTACACTCAAATGAAATGCGGTAATTACTATAGCAAATCTCATCTGGTTGGTCATTTAAATCATCGCTAACAGTAAAGTATTCTCGCTCAGCTCTAAACTGCTATTTATAGCAGGTTAGAGCTTATAAGTCATTAAAGTAAAATAAACTGCTTTGAAACAATGTTGTGTAAAAGTGCTAAACCAATATATGGCTTATTTAATAATGGACTGGGACTGTTAATACTCCACAAAAGGTTTAACTAGGAAACAAGATTGATTGTTTGAGACCATACTAGTCATTAAAAACACATTAGTTAGAGCTCTGTTCAGACGATTGTTTAGTGCATAACTCATTTAATAAGATTGCCATGACTCTCAAACTCTTCTATTTCATTTTTCTTAGGTTCAAATCAATCCCATCTGTAACTTCTGTATTCTCTTAATAAAGACAATAGAGAGCATGTTGCCTAAAGAGAGAACTGAAGTAAGTACTTTTCTGTTGGAAATCTCGTTCACATTTTAAGAAGGGTATATTCATAAATATTCATAATTTAAATAATACCCCAAATGACTGAATATAAACTGTTCCTGGGTTATTTACCAATTTGCTTGTTTGACTTGTAGGCTGCTATACTAAACCTCCTGGAGAAAATCTGTGACTATTTGCCTTCACATTATAAGGACACATGTAACAACTTCATACAAACGTACGGAAAACAGCTGATTGATCTGCTGTTGTCCTCCCTCCCTCCACATGCCATCTGCACTGCGCTGGGCCTGTGTCTTTTCCCAGAGACGCCACTGTCATGTGAGTAGCATAAATGACAGCAGAGAAATGCAATCTTTCTTCCTGAGGCTCAAACAGAACTGTCCAACATGGTGCAACCAACGCCAAGGTCATGGTTTCGATTCTCCAAAAAAGCAAGAACTGAAATTTGAAATAAAAATGTGCACCTTGGATTCATCAGAAGTCATCCTTGGAGTCATCCATCACGGCAGCTGTGTTAGAAGCTCTGGCTGCTTATGAAACAGTCAGAATTGAACTTTTTAAAATGCTCTTTAAACATAAAAAAACTTATGATGCAGTTGTTGTCAGATTTGACTGATTTCAAATATGAAATGTAATCGCTTGGTGAACAGCTTTGTCTAATTTTTTATTTTGATTTGGTTTCTCTATTCAATGAGTAAGGAGCTGTATTTGCATTAAATAGCTTTCTTGGAGGAATTTCAAAGATGCTCGCCAAGTAAAATGACTTTCCTTAAAGGGACTTTGCTGTTGTGTTCGTATGGACACACAAATCAGGCTGCTTGCAGCTACTGTGTGCATGTACATTAACAGATTGTGCTGACGACAAAAATTACAGAGCAAAACACTGTGACTATAGGTGGTACTGAATTTGAATGTTATTCTGACTTGGTGCTTGCCATGGAAAGGTTTGACTTTCTTAGACCAAAACTAATTCAAGAATAATTTTTCTGTGTGTAAATTATACTAAGATCATTCTTAATATGAATTTTATTTGTCCTCTCCAGCATCAGACTGCGAGTCCTGTAAGATACTTGCAGTCCTCTCCCAGTTTCATTTGGGTCACAATGCCACTGAGATCCAGACCTCTGACCTGCTCCAGAAGATGTGCCACCTCCACCCTAACGCTATTCCTCGAGTAATGATCACAATACATTATAAAGATCCTTGCTCTCGTTGTATATTAATGTCTTTAGTTTAAATACTATGTACTTACATAAAACTGTTAGAATGCACTAATGTTTATATTGTATTGCAAAACACTTTTGTCACTATCGAGGCCAGGGACCGGTTTGGTCAACAATGTAATTATAGATAATTACAGAAACTACATATGTAGTTTGTAGTTACTTACAGGAATTGTAAAACTAAGTACAATGTGAAAAATGCATGTACACAATGCATTGTATTAAATTATAAATTTTAATGTTAGCACATAGTTAGAGACATGAGAAGTGGGACCAAATTCTTTAAAAATCTATATGATTTGAGCAATAAATGATATATTGAAACCTCTTTCAGTATTTGAATTCACATGTTAAGTACTCATAGACTATCTGACTCAATCTCCTGCAGTGATATATAACAATGCCACATGTGTTACTAAAAATGCAACAGTTTGACTCTTTGGAGTGTTTTTCCTTGTTCTCTGCTAGTGTGAAGGATTCGTGAAGCTGCATGGCCACAGGCTCCTGAAGAGCGATGGGAAACAACCAGCCCTCACTGCATGTGAGGTAATAACTTCTCATTTTAATTAACTTTACATTGGGGTTGCTGAACACTTCATGTGTTCTAGCAGGTCTGGAGAGATTCAGACATGAGTAACACTTTTTTGTGTGTTGTCAACAGGAAGATTACCTTTGCAACGGACCCAAATGAAAGTGATCGTTCGAGCAAGACTCGAAGATCAAAAAAGCATCAACTTTTTATTGTACTTATCCAAGCTTTTTCTAACCACTCTCTTTGCCATACAAAATCAAGTGAAATTTGAGACATACAGTAAATGTGGAGAAAATTACTGTCAATCAGTTTCAAATTACCTTCGATACCTAAAATGTGTATTTTTAATGTACATGTACTTATCTACTTCCTATTAAAGTCCTTTATCTGTATTTCCATGCTCCTAACCTCACCGAGCAAACATTAACTAGTCAACTTAACAAAGTAAATCTTAACATAGCTTGCATTTAATGTAACTTTATATAAAATAATTATTTCCTCACATTAGTGTTAAAAACACGTATCCCTGGTTTTACCGGTCGGACTGTTTCAAACAGTCTGAGCTGTTTCAACTGAAATAAACTTGCACTGACTGATCTTAAAAGATATCAGTGCCTTTGTTTTGTCTCAAGATGCACACCAGTAGTGCAGTTTTTTTCTAAGCATTTTGATAAAAAAATGACTTAAATGTCCTAATTGAACTATGGCCTAATCCTGGCTTAGTCTAAGCCCTGTCTGTGAAACCGGGCCTTTATTTCTTAAGGCATTGTAAGCAGTTGATTGAGCGAAAACGGAATGACATTTCTGTGTGTCAATTCAAATAACGGCCTCAATAATCTTCTCTAATATACCTGAAAACATTTAATAAATCTCTCTAAAAAAGGTAGAATACCATATAAAAATGTGTCATCTTTGTGTTGTTCAAAACTATCAAATTAATTATATTCATTTCACCAACAAAACCATACATCATTTCCATTGCATTTAAATTTAGAACAACTCTAGAACAAACGCAACATCAGATATGTTCTACTTTAATTTTGGAGGCTTCAATCTAGCTTATTATTAAAAATACACGTTTTCTAAAGAGCTGAAAGAAAGACACTGTATATAGTTTTGAAAACTTTAATAAAACGTGTCATCCTACAAACATCACAGGCAAAGGAGCAGTCGCAATCAAACTGAAGTAATAAAAAAAAGATCACAGCGGAACACAGAAATGTGTTGTGTTGACCTTACAGATTTTCTGCACAGTTACATGAAATTGAACACATCAGGGTTTTCGTTTAATGTCTTCTCTCACTGTAATTCACAGTCTCTTCATTATTAAAGCCTTGGTGTGCATTCAGGCCTGAACAGAAATGACTGATTTCATGTACATGTCACCAATGCTGTGTTTTTGGGCCTCCTATGCCCCTGTACGACTTCCTGCTCCCTCGTCTTTATCTTGTCTCTTCCAAATCTGCAAAAGAAAAAATCTGGTGAAATAAGGCTGGATGATGATGATGCCTCAAAACATCAACTTTCTATGATTTAGGAGATATTTGAGACATAACACAGTGTTTCTTTAGGTCTCAAAAAGTCTTTACCTTTCCAAAAATCAAGGCTTTGAAAATGTCTTTAATCGGAGCATAAAATAAATTCATACAGCCATGACATTATATGTTGATGCAGTGTTGGGGTAACACATTACAAGTAACGCGAGAGTTACGTAATAATATTACTTTTTTCAAGTAACTAGTAAAGTAACGCATTGCTTTTTAAATTTACTAGAAAATATCGGAGTTACTTTTTTTTCATTTATTGACTGACAATGTGCTGTGTGAACATGATCTTACTGTAGTTCTAGAGACTAAATGTGAATATGCATTAATTCATCCCACTCAAAAAACAGATTAAGTATTCATCAAAATGAATTAAAACAGTGAAATGCAAACTCAGAATATCAGAATATGATGCAAGCCTGCAATAATTAAATATGTTAAACAACACAAATGTATCTAATCCCATTTTATTAACCAATGTGTTTGCTGCTGACCTTTGATGATCCAGTTCAACATAAACTAAAATTACTTTACATTAACAATTGTGCTTGATTGCTTTTTTATTGCTGAAAAGTGTTGAATCTTCTTCTCCTGCATTCTACTGTACAGACGTGATTTACTCTTCCTTCAGCCTGGGGTTTATTCATTACACTTTTTGGTGTGAAAGGGATTTTACATTTGCTATAAATAGAACTTCTTATATTTAAAACAAACAATCAAGCCCTGCTCATATTTAAAAAGTAGCGCAAATGTAACACAAAAGTAACGTAACATATTACTTTCCATAAAAAGTAACTAAGTAACGTAATTAGTTACTTTTTTAGAGAGTAACGCAATATTGTAATGCATTACTTTTAAAAGTAACTTTCCCCAACACTGGTTGCATATACTGGATGATATTTGATCGTGGATGATAAAAATGTCCACAATCTGCTTTTGAAGTAATATCATAGCATCGTGCTACAGCGAACATTCAGTTACAGTTCTGGCGCATCCGTATCAATAAACTGTACAACGCAACATACATTCACATCAGTGTTAACACAGCCGTAGAGTTACTCTCACGGGACACTGCACTTATTCGCAATCACATAAGTACATTATTTGGGTGTTTTAAAGCTTTTCCAGTTTCCAGTGAACAGCAACAGATTGTTGCTGTTCACAGTTTTATTACCACGACAACTGTCTGCGTGCCAACGTGCTTCTTGTGTATCCTGCTTGTAGCAAATAAAGATATTATGGATTTGAAGCTGACTGCCGCACGAGCGCGAGGTCTCTCTTTCCCAGCGCGCACACATCTCTCTCTCTCTGTGTCTCCTCTGTTCAGCGCGCGACTGATAGAACCTGAGCTTTCAATTAAAACACAGATATGTTGCTTCTCTAATTTTACATGCAAGTATAGCCGAAATCAAAGCACAGCTATTGTCTTTATTTTATATGTAGCCTATTTTATCAGATGATTGCACGACTATAAATCAGGATTTTTGTGCAGATTAACATCTTGGAAAAGGGTCATGTTTCAGTCAACATTTCATATTCATTCCGTTGTATGATAACAGAAAGTGTAAGACAAATATAAGTAATGAGTAGCAAACCTGTATGTACGCCTCTGAGAGAGTGATCATCTGTGGAAGGATATCAATCACCTGCAGGTCCTGAAGCTCGTACCACTTCCCTGTGCCCTGTCAAACATCACAAACCACCCATATTATACAAACAATCCCAATAACAGTACTGGCATGCTCGGAATGGAATCAGGTGCTAGTGGCACTCACATGATGCAGAACATGAATCCTGTAGGACCCTTCGGTGGGTTTTCCATCATGAACTACATTGGCCACCAGGTCGTAGGTGGTGATCTTCTCTGTGGCTTGCGCCTCTTCTGTTAGGTACTCCCGCAAATCAACATTCCTATTGTGCATGAATGTTTTCACAACATTAATTTTTCTAAATATATTTACAGAGAATATAGAAATGTCTAAGAGTGTAAATTAGAGGTCGGCCGATTAATCGGTTTTGCTGATTAATCGGCACCGATGGTTGATTCGCAGAACTATCGGTTATCGGCAAAAATCCATGCCGATAGTTTTCCGTGTTGCGTCTGTTGCTGGACTGGTTGAGAATGGTCTGCTATCATTATACAGTACGAGAGTGGCCTCTAGAGGCGGAAATCACTGACAGCATGTGTTGTTTGTTTTGGCATGTGACACTGAGCACTGCACTGGGCGGGAAACTTTAAACGTGCATTTAAATGCAGCTGACAGAAAATCCTGCCGCAAAACAGAGCGCCATTCACATAGTTTTCCATTAAATAACATCATTGCCTATTTATCCCAAATCATTGTTAATGTACGTAATGACTTCACCCTAGGCTATAAATTATGTATTGAGCACTTTACAGCAAAACATTTTTCTTTCCGTGGCTCTAATACAGTCTGTATGCTTCATATAGAGAGCTGTAATACAGATTGCGCTTTCTGTTTGCTCTGTTTTTTTAAACACGAACTTCAAACTCATTTATCCCACATAGTTCATTCTTGAAGCAAACTTATGTCTGTTTGGTGATTAGTTTTAGACCATTTCTTGAATTGAATGTGACGCGTCTGGTGTATGTGATACCCGTGACTTCTCCAAGATGCAGCGCTGCGCTTTTGCACAGTGTGTCAATTGCATATTTGTTTATATTTTGATTAGATAATCATGCAGTGTTCTAAAATAGCAGCAAAAAAAATGTGAGAGTACACATACAATATCAATAACCTGTGCATGTAATTTTAATATGGCCTTGTGTAGGTATTTCAAGATGTCCATCTTTAAGGATGACTGTTGAAATGTAATGGTAATACTTAACAATAAGTGTCCTTTTGTAACATTAATGAAAGCTGTAGAAGAATTGTTCCTTATTTTACATTTCATTTAAACATTTACTCTTACTAATAGGCCTAATTTTTTTAATTTTAAAGTTTCTTCTTTTAACATTTGTAAACTATGAAATAACTTTAATAATCAATATAGTAATTCATATTAATACTAAATTTGTATTCATTTATAAAGTATGGTTCAGTATGGTTACTGTTTTGTTTTTTAAATAGTACAACTCTATTCAGTCTCCATTTTAAAAACTATCAGTTGATTAATCGGTATCGGCCAGTGTGGTCCAACCTAGATATCGGTAAAACCCACTATCGGTCGACCTCTAGTGTAAATTAATTTTTCCTTAGCATTGCTGGTCACATACGTAATGGGGAAGTTGACAATAGTTGGGTTCTTCTCCACAAAGAAGTTGTTCTTTGTGAATCGCTTGATGCAGAAGATGAGGTACGGAGGAAGTTTGGTGAGCTGAACCTTTTCAGAAAGTTCTCTTTGTATGTCTTGTACTCCTGTGACAAAGGCAAAGGTAATGATTTATAAAATAATATAATGCATATTATTTTACACAAATAAAATTAAGTATATAACATTTCTCATGAAAATACTTTAATTAGCATAATCAAAATCAAGCATTTCGCCTTTGTCTCTTCAAAAAAGTACATTCAAAATGTTGAGTGGATATTAAAGAAAATAAATAATCTAAAGAAATAGATTATGAAAGCAAACCAAAATAATGAAAGTGAAAATGAACACCTTCTCATTGTTTCCGTTGAACTTGGCCAGGATGTTGAAGAGAGGAACCTGAGGAATGATGAGCTGCTCCTTCTCATCTTTGTAGAGTGGTGCGGTGGGCAGATCCAGCGTCAGGTACAGGAAGGTGGACTCAGACATCTTCTCCTTGTACTCGTCCTTAAGCAGTAGGGCTTCTTTCTCTTCTGCAGGCTGCAAGAAAGAAGAAATTCTTGAATCTGACATTGTAAATACTGATCCCCCCCTCATACTTTCTATTGACTTGTTGGATGCCAGCACAAGTGTCACTGTTCCTAAGGTGCTGTCAATCCCAAAAAATAACAGAGAAAGGCTTTCTAAACTGCTTAAATGGTTTAAGCACAAAACGCCTACCAAATCTGGATGAGGAAGCTTCTTTGAGAAGATTCGCATGGACCCTTGAAACACCTTGGAGATGCTGGCTGTAAAAGAGAGAACCGCCAAGTGAGTTGATTTCATTTACATTTAGCAGATGCTTTTATTTAAAGCTTACAAATGAGGACAGAGTGGAAGCAATCAGAATCAACAAAAGAGCAATAATAAGCAAGTGCAGTGATGAGTCTCAGTTAGTCTAGGCTAGCAAGGTTTTTTTGTGTGAATTATATAATGGATAAAAATAAAACATGGAATAGAAAAAGAATAGAGAAAGCTAGTGGTAGATTTATTTTTATATAGAAAACAACAGTTAGAAAACAAAGAGATGTTTTCAAAGAAAGAACAGTCTGTTTTAGTTTTTTTTTATAAAAAAGGAAACAAAGAGATTAAATTGAATTATAATAGAGAGTGTTAGAGTTAGAGGGTCAAATAAAGATAGAAGATATGTATTTTTAGCCTTTTCTTGAAGATTTGATTTCACCCTGTACTTATGAATATACACCTCAGAAGGAGAACTAGCACACAAACTCACATGTTTTCTTCTTTGTCCCACCAAGAGCACCATGCAATGCATTGATAAACCACGACAGAAAGTCAACAGCGTCCCCTAGAGGGCAAAAAGCACAACATCAGGTTAAACTGCACAAGTTCCTGTCTAATAAGAATAACTGAGACTGCTGTTTGATTGGCATACTAATAGACTATTCATACTAGGGATGTTCATTTCGGTTATTTTTCCTAACCGACAATCAACGTTCATTAATTAATTATTAACTGTAAACCGACAAGATTATTTTAAATTAGAACGGAATTAAATTAGAAAGAATAAGTGTCTGTAACCCGTTAAAAATACTAACATTTGTTTTCCGGGGATTGATTTTTACATGCGCAAAAAGCATTAAACAACAGAACGTGAGGATTCACATGGTCATCATAACATATTACGCACCTTCAGCACTTCTGCGAATGGAGAAAAACATTATAATGCTAGGCACTATATATGCATTTACATTTAGTCATTTAGCAGACGCTTTTATCCAAAGCGACGTACAATTGGGGAATACATAAATCGATTAATCTTAAAGAGGCAAACATACAGAGGAAGTGCCCCTAACACCAAGTCTCAGGCACTGTTCAAATATATATATATATATATAAATATATATATAATTAATAATTAGAGCTATACGATAAATATATTTTCACTTAAGAAAACGATAGAAATGCTGTGCAACAAGTAGCCTAGTATGCAGTTTCGGTTAATTTCTTTGCTGCGCGAAAGGAAACCAGACAGCGGCTTCTTATTTTTTTAGGCTTATTTTACAAAAGCGCAAATATTAGTTTTTATAGTGTATGTACACAAATGGCAATTCATGACTAGGAGGAGTAGTTGCTTCCACTGTTAGAAGGAAAAAAATAATAATCAAGAGATTGCTTCAGCACCGCACGTGCATTTCTATCTTGACAATGCAGCCTGTTCATTTATCATTATAAAAAACAATCAGTCAAACATATGGAAAAAAAACACACTGCTCAGTTTAAATATGTAGTAAAATCTGTGCTGTTAAGCGTTATTACCATACCGCCAGGAAGTTATGCAAAACATTTTGTTTTACGTGGATATTGGAATGAGAGTGATAACATAAACGAGAGATCAAACATTTGCATCAGTTTCATTTTAGCCTAAATTAATTCGTTTTGGTTTGTCATTTATATAGCGTTCTTACATTTCTAGTTCTTGTTTTTTATATAAATAGCCTGTGTTGTCTTAGATTTGTTATAATAGTCTTAGATTTGTTGTGGAGTGAGGGGAACTAAAATAGCCTAGCTATGTTCACAGTGTTTATTATAATGTTTGTAATTCGTGTCGGCCTATTTCTGAATGAAATAATAAAATGCAACTTATAAGGAACTTATGTTTCTCTCTCTCTCTCTCTCTCTCTCTCTAAAAAACTTATTTTTATACACGTAGCTTATTTTAACCATGCAGAAAACCTTTTCAAATAGTTTGATAAATTACTGAAAAAAATACAAATAAATAAGTGACTTTAAACCGTTTAAATGATTGTATTAATTGGTCAAAACTCATATCGGTCGGTTAACGGTTAAACGGTTAAAATGAACATCCCTAACTCTTAACTACACTGCTTTCTAAATTAAACATGAAAAGCAACATCGTTTGACAACAACCAAATAACAGCTTATTTGGCAGTAAACACATTCAGCATTCAGTACAGTAGTTTGGTGTTGTACCTTGTTTAGTGATCTGAAAGGTCTTTTTACTGCATAACACCACAGCTTGCAACATCTCATGTGGCGATACGTGGGCTTTGAAGTTGCGCGGGTTCCAGAGCTTGCGCATGAGCTCCCCAAAGCGCTGCACCAACAGAAACATTATGTCACCCGGCGGCCGGCGGATTCTGCAATAGTTGTCCTCCTCGAGGAAGTAGTTCCGTAGAGGCGGCACGTTTGACAGCGCCTTGGGGGAGGGGGGGGACAAGTGGCGACATAGTGCAGTCAAAACAATATTTGGGCCTTAATGTAATGTATTTGAATTGCATATCAAATTTTGAACCATTTGGATTACATTGTTTTAACAAACTGATAAACCTAATGTAATGCATATCTATCAGTCATACAGGTAAGATTTCTGTAATAGTACTATTAAACTAAATGTGTTTAAATACACAATAATCAGGTTCATATACACATTTCTACTATCGATAAATCAAAATTTAAATTTTCAAATGTATTTGAACTCGTTACATTTTTTTGTTTCCCGGTAACAGCTGTACACAAAGCAGCACTGTGCTCAAAAAAGCTGCTTTATCAAGCATTACAGGCATGAAGAAATGGAAAAGAAATTGACCAATAGCCACAGATTAGCGTCACGCAAAAGGAGGGCTTTGGAAAAATGAATCGTTGAGTGAATCGTTTTTGAGTAATAAATAATAAATAATAAATGCATATTATAAGACAATGAACGTGTTTTTTGACCTTGCATGTATATCAACCAGTTGTTGGGGACTCCCAAAACCAAAATATGAACATTTCATAGCACATAACAGGGGCACTTTAAATAAATAACTTCATTGTAACAAAGACACCATGAAATAAAGTGTAAAAAGAGTAAAAATCAACGTACAGACAGCTTACTTAAAGCCCGGTAACAGGGCTTTAAGTAAGAAAATAAAGAGAATAAAGCATAATAGCATAAAAAATACAATAAATACCTGGTTGCTCATCTTACCTGCAAAACCACATTAGCATAGTCATTGGCCTTGATATTATTGAGACCCACAATTCCTGGCAGATAGGTAGTACCATCGTAGGCTCTGTACAGCTTTCCATGCTTATCCAAACCAGCGATGTGCTTTTTGGTGAATGTGGGTTTCAGCACATACTGAAAAAAATAAATGAAATAGAAAGAATCAGAGATGTTAGTCTTTCACCATAGTATAAATATCAAATAAATAATAGTTAAATAGGAAAGTAGCCTTAAATGACTTGGTGGACTGTGAAAATCGCACCAGTTCTGGAGTCAAGTTTTTCAGGATTCCTGCAGGATCTCATCCATTTCAAAAATAGACGACATCTGTGACTGCAAGCTATTAAACGGGCAGACTGGGACAATACTACGATCAAAGAGGCTCGTGTTGGTAGCGCCACTCATATCAGGAAACGTTAAAGTCATCCTTTATCATCCCTTTCTGTTTGCTTAAACTCGAAAGCCTGGATTGCATGAACAGTTTTCGTTAAGCTAAGCTATGCAAGTTAATAGTGTTGTAAATGTCATGGACCTGTGTCATGCTACAGACGTAGCCAGCTGCTAGTAGTTAGCCGCAGGCTAGCGCCAACATTGTGCCAACAACTAGAGTTAAGCATGATAAGTAAACAAATGTTTTCTGTAAACTGTTGACTGATTTAATAGTTAGGTGACGCTTTGATATCTGGCATAAATTGTGACCTGTGGCATGCTACAGACTTAGCAGATCGCAGACTAGCTTTTACATTAGCGCTTTTCACTATGACAACAGTAGATCGTGTGCAATTATTTTGTAGGAGAGGCATCACTTGACTCCAGTAGTCCTGAATTTGTGCCTCCTTGTTTGTGTACACAAAACAAAGCCAGACACCTAAGACAAAAATGGAAAGGTACAAATAATAATAAAAAGTATCTTATCTATCTATAAGGCTTGTCTGTTTCTCCTTGACACAATATGCCGGTCTATTAGCCGCCGCCATTTTTCTGACCCCAGCTGCCACAAACCCAACCTAGGCTTTCGATGTTTACAAACATTGAAGGGGTCTATAGCACATGATTTGGTGAGCTAAAAGTAAAATGGCATTGCTTTTACCAATGTAATGAGACAAAATAGTAATAATATACTGACAATCAACTGATTGAAGGAAACCTGTGTCAGAAGTTGACTCTACTCACCGTAATGTCCTCTAATGAGGAGTCAATAATCTCATAATTGTCTGGCAGGCAGTAAAACTTTAACGTGTGGAGATTCAGAAAACATGGTGTGTGAACTGAACACTGTGGATGTACGCGTGAGACTTCTGACCTCGACCTGAGAGAAATAAAATACAACACGGAGTAATGTGCTTCAAATTTACATTGATTACAGGTGAGGTACATAAGCTCAGATAATATAACAAATATTTGGGTTTTTAATATCAAACACACTATAACTGACTTTTCAGAATGACAATGAAACAAACCAGGAACATTTTGTGACACTAAATTGAGAGTGAGAAGATTACAAAACTAAGGTTAAAAAATTAAATAAAAACAAGGTTATCTGTCACACTTACCTTGGAAATATTTCCCACAGATCAGACAGGCATATGCATTAATGTGTGAGAGAGAGATTGAACAAAGCTTCTCAAAGTCAAAATCCAAAACACTCCTAAGAAAAGACAAGAACAGAGTGAGTGTTATAGCAGAGTAATAGTGATTAACAAGAATAAACATTCCTACTCATAATTACCTGTTGATCGTGTCCAGATATGGACAATGGCGGCTTCTTTTATCTTCAATACCATGAGAACGACCAATTTTCACACGCACCTCTGAAATTAAGCAAAACCACATGTGAAAACCATGTTGAATCCTATGTTTTCAGTTCTAAGTCAATAATATCCAAACATAAAGATCTCGATTCCATTCAGTGAGGATATCAACACATTAGGGTGATAATATGTCCCCATTTTCCAGGGACAGTCCCAATCTTTAGTGTTTGTCCCCAGAAAAGGGCCCCATTGAAAGAAGCTTAAAAAAGACCGCAAATACACTGCAAAAAACCTCACCAACATAGCAAAAAGAATTTGCTAATTGAGAAAAAAAGTGTTTCATGTATACAGTATATGCAGCTTGTGAAAATGAAAACATTCAACACAATCAAAAAGTATTACATATTTAACTAAAATGTTTACTAAATAAAATGTATTTATCATTTGTTATATTTTTATATATTAATGTCACTTTTCTGTTTATATAATATCGTTTTAATTTATTTTCGGTTTGCAATGAGTACTATTTACTATTTTTTCAAAAAGTGATTATTGGTGACATTTTAAAGCCGGTTATGTTTAACCCGCAAACATTACAATAAATTATTAATTATAATAATACATATGTAACCAGAAGCATTTAATAAAAATATATATATACACACACACACACACAATATTGCCAAAAGTATTGGGTCACCCCTTCTCATGAAAGGTTTGACTATTTTAGTAATTTCCATGAGTACAAATCTTAATGTTTAAGCATTTAATGATATTCTAGGGAATTGTGTGCTTCTAATTTTATAGCAACAGTTTGGACAGGGCCCTTTTCTATTCTAACATGACAGTGTCTCTGTGTATAAGGCAAGGATCAAAGAAAAATTATGATTGAGTCAGTGTGGAAGAACTTGACTAGTCTGCAGAAAGTCAAGTCCTAATCCCAGCTGAACACCTCTGGTGTGACTTTAAATGCAAACCTTGAGCCAAAAATTCATCACCAAAAACCAATGACTTGTACATTCATTATATGGACAACAGTACTGGGACAACCCTTCTTTAGAGAAGAGAAAAATACACTTCCAAACCGAGGCAACAAAGATGCACAAACATAATTCTTGTACTTAAAAATTGTATTTCCACCTCTGTTGCAACAGTTTTGAAGTGTATGAAATGACTGTACCCATATGCCATTGGTGTTTGGTGATGAGTTTTTGGCTCAAGGTCTGCATTTAAAGTCACAACATTGCAAAAAATACATAGCAAAAAATAAAATAACATTTGAAAATTGAGAAAAAAAAGTGTTTAATGTATACAGTATATACAGCTTGTGAAAATATTCAACAATCAAAAAGTATTAAATATTTAACTAAATGTTTACTAAATAAAATGTATTTATCATTTGTTCTTTTATATATTAATGTCACTTTTCTGGTGATATAATACGGTTTTAATTTATTTTCGGTTTGCCATGATTACTATTTTTCACATGTGACATTTTATTAAAGTCGGTTAGGTTCAGTTTAACTCCCGAACATTACAATAAACTATTAACTATAATAATACATATGTAACCGACAGGATTGAAAAATATAATTATGTTATCACTGTTTTTAGTTTAAGGATACAAATTTAGATTGTATTTACATTTTCACAACCGAATTAAGAAAAGGGTTCCATTGTAGAAATCAGGTCACCCAAAACACATGATAGGCAGTAACGTTATAGATGTTAAACACATCTGATCATGTCTTCCTGACTGAGCAAAGCACCTTTCCATCACAGGTGAGAGCATATACCTACGATCTCCATAAGATAAATAACTTAGCTTGTTTGGTATTTGTTTGATCATGTTTAAGTCGCTTTAGATAAAAGCATCAGCTAAATATACAACAGTACATGCATTTTAGCAACTAACGTCAACGTTACGCTGGAAGCATGGGCCTTCAGTGTTCTTTAAACCGTTTTCTCCACACTGCTGATACACTATCAAGCTCATAAACGCTCCAAATATACCTTCCTCTTCGTCTTCATCAACATCCCTCTCCCGTTTCACGCCTGCGATCATTTTACTTTTAATATCGCGTTAATTTCTAGTAAGATCAGAGTTGAATGAACACTTTTCAACCGCCTTCTGCGAGTGTAACAAAACTTCCGCCCTCACTTCCGCTCCAAAAATCGTTGGCCAAGAACACAATTGCCCGGGATCGAAATAAAATAAAATACTGGCTTTGTCCTGTAATATACATTCTGGACTACCAACTACCTGTTTTATACTTTATAACATAGAAATACGCACTTTGGATTGTAGGAAGAACAATATACTAGCGCAATCGTTTGAGGAAAAAAAACGATAAGAGTGCGTTTTTTTTGGCCAACGTGTTTTGTTTTCGGCCCCAGCGTTAGGAGAGATGTTGTAAATGGAATGATTATGATGGTACTAAAAATGGAGTTATTTTGAGAATAATTTAATCTACAGAGCAGAGCCATGGAGGTCCTGCGAGATGCAGAGGGGGAGAGTGCCAAATACAAGCCCGGCGGGCGCTTGGACATGAGCCACGGCTTCCTGAAGCACATCAGGAGGAATCAGATCGCCAGGTCTCTGCTCACTCACCTCACACGCTAACAGTCAGTGATAGTAACTTACTGCCTAATTCATTGTGTTTTCTCAGTACGTTGTTTTGGACCCGCTTCTGCGAAACCTATTAATATGTAGTTCGTAAGCTTAACCCTGTGATGTCCTGACATATTATTAAATATTGGCCAGAACAAATACAATTATAACATTTTTGGAAATGGAACAGTTTATTGAACCTTTATGTTTGCATGTGTTTTTTGTGTAATAGCACATTTGATATATGAACATTTTATGGCTCAATTTGTATGATATAGTTAAAATATGGCGGAAAAAACATATTTTTTTATTCAGAGGCATAAACTGAGCAGAAATATTTGGTGCAGTTGCTGCTATTGATATGATCAAAATATAAGATGAAATTCTAATAGCTTTTAATGTAAATCTATGAGATCATTTTAATAAACTAATTGCTTGAAATGCATGTAAATATCAGATGTCACTCTATTATATATTTCAATAATGTGTCTTAATAAGACTATATTTAAATGCTTGGTAAATGTATGTCGCTTCAGTCCAATAATGTTTAACCTGAAATATTACTCAAAATATAAAAGTATGTCTTTTGTTTACTTTATAAAAATCAGTATAGATTTCACAAGTAGACCGTGAGCTGAAAGAGCAAATTTTACAATGAATTGAACTTAACTATTTAATGCTGTCAAACGATTAATTGTGATTAATTGCATCCAAAACAAAACGTTTTTCTTTACATAATTTATGTGTATACTCTGTATATGTGTAACGTGTTGATATAAATACAGAGACACATCAAAATCAAATCCAATCTCTTTATTATGTGCACAAGTGTAGCGATGGTGAAATTCTTAGGTACAAGACTCTGTGCCATGGCAGTACAAGCAGCAAGATATGAAAAATGTACATAAACAATATACACAATATAGATATTTGCACAATAAAAAAATTGTACACACTATACTATACACACATTTCCAAAATATACACATAGTAATCCATATTCTCAAGAGACTTATAGATGTATGTATAGATTTGATATATTGACTTACAGTGATGTATACTGTTAGTGTTTTACTGTGAAGTTCAATGCAGTAGTTGTTAGAGCAGAAGAGAAGATGGAGCTGCATGTGTTCTAAGCTATGCAGTGCAAGACATGCTACAGTGCTGTCATAGTCAGAGTGTCTGGTGTGTAGATTGAATCCAGTGTGAGGGGTGGATGGTTGGGTATCGTTTGCTATCTGGAGTTCAGCAGTCTGATGCAGTCACTGGTCCGCCTCCTGAAATCCACCACTTGGTCTTACTGATGTTCAGAGAGAGGTTGTTGTTGTGGAATGCATGTATAGCCTATATTTAAGAAACATTTTGTTTATATATTAAATATATTTATATATAATATATATTATTTGAATATAAATATATACATGTAAATATTTAAAAATATCAACTTTATGTGTTTGTGTTTATATATACATAATGCATATATACACATACGTATATTTTGTAAACAAAAACTTATTTTGGATGCGATTAATTGTTTGACAACACTAAAAACTATCAATCGGACAATGGAAGGCACATAGTAAATTATGTACAACAGGTTAATTATACATTAATATTCAATCTTTCTACAGGGATGATTATGACAGAAAGGTAAAACAGGCTAAGGAGAAAGAGAAGCACAGACAAACCATCACTCCTCGGCGTCCACGAAGACCCGACCGTCAGGTGTACCACCCACGCCACCAGAGTAAGTTAAATGGGCAGAAAGAGTTTCATTTATTATTTCACAATCTAAAGTGATAAGTGGTTTTCAACTGGTTTTGTTTTAGGATTCAGTGAAGATCAACACAGTGCAAAAACACAGATTTGTGACCATTTTGGAAATCCAAAGTAGCAGAGTTGTAATTTACTTTCCCGAGACATCGTACAAACACTGGGCTTAGTGTTGTATTAGCATTAGCCATATACAAGTATGTTTGCGACAGCCCAGAATACTGCCAAATTATGATTATTTTCACTTTACTTCTAATGTCAGAACAGACCTGTATGAGAGCCACTGCTTTGACAGTGCTATTATTTTTACTTTCTAGATTTAATAAATGAAAAATTACACAATTAAAACAAAATATATATTTTAATAAATCATCAGAAAGTAATTCATGCATCTAAGTAATAAATAGCTAAATAAGGATTTATAATGGTATTAATTGTAAATATTATGGGTCAGGTTGGCAAAGGGTTAAATAATTAACAAAATAAATAATTATATTAATTAACAAAAAGCTTGACTTGTCGCTGTGCTCATGTTTGGGTTATTGGTTGTGTTTCAGATGGATCTGAACCCGGTGTGAATGCAGAGGCAGAGGACTGGAATGAGAGCAGCTCTGGCACAGAGCAGGAAAACTCTGGCACAGAGCTATTCTGGCTGGATTATCAAGCTGACAACGGGCAAATAACATCATTCATTGTTCACAAGGTTTGTATTGGGCCATATTAAGATTCTTATGGAAGCCCGTTTCTGCTTGTAATTGGTGTAATTGCTTTTTCTCACAATTTGGACTTTTTTTGCAATTGCAAGTTTGTATCTCAAAAATGTTGAATTTTCTACTCCGAATTGTGAGTTTATATCTTGCAAATTTTAGTGTTTTGGAGAAATTCTGAATGGTGAGATATAAACTCAGAATTCAGACTTTTTTCTTGCAATTCTGAGTTAATATCTTGCAATTCTGACATTTGTTTCCTCATTATTTCTCACTATTTTCTCTGAATTATGGGTTTATATCTTGCATTTCGATTTTTCTGCTATTGACTAAAACTAAAAAGCAATTGTCACTTTTCTTCTTAGAATTACGAGTTCCCTTTCATTATTTCACTCATACTGGAAAACTCTCCTTCACAAACACGCAGTGTAACTAAATGGCCATTGGTCCGTGCAGTAAATAAAAAATGAATCCTGCACGATACAGAAGGGCAGTGAGCGCATCGCATCGCCTGTCTGGGTAACGCTCACACAGAGACTGTGCGCTCCCTGAGATGGAATGCTTTCACTGAGAGTATGAGTCTCTCTGATCTGCCGGTGTTCGGATCGGAGCCTCTCGCCCCCTCAAAGTGTTAAAAAGGATGCTGGGCCTCATGTCCTCTGTATTGCCGGTACTACAGTCGGGCCTACTTCGCATGAGACCCACATCAGTACTGGCTGAAACCACAAATTCCACCCCTTGCGTCGTTGCGTCGCGTCACAGACGCATGCGTGTCAGGGTATGCCAGGCCTGTGTGACAGCTCTGGCCCCTTGGAAAGACCTGCAGTGGTTCAAGCATGGCGTGACTATGAGCATGATTCACAGAAGGAAGGTTGTCTCTACAGATGCATCCAACACTAGTTGGGGAGCTCTGTGTGAGGGCAGACCGACCTTCGGCTCCTGGTCGGATGCAGAAGGTCGGCTACCAGGGTTGGAACTTGGGAGGGTTACTTTTAAAATGTATTACATTACAGTTACAAATTACTTCATCAAAAAAGTATTCAATAACGTAATCCAAGTACCACAATATAAAAGTAATGTAATCTGATTACTTTGGGATTCCTTTTAGTCACACATGTAAATAAAGTAAAAAAGCAACATCTAATTAGACTACTTTTATTTAACTCAGACTTAAAAATTTAAATGAATAAAATTACAGTAAAATATATTTGAAATAGGGATGCACAATATAAAAACATTTTAACTATACCGATAATTAAGTCCTTCGCACGGCCGATACCGATAACAATAAACAATACATTTATATTTTGATATTATAATTTTCATATAATCTGCAGTTTGTACACCCAGGAGAATACAAAATCTAAGATGCACTGATGAAAATGACATTTAGTAGACATTTTATAGCCTAACTATAATAGCAAACATCAGCCCTGACTCTTCAAATGTTTAGATTTTTTATGTAAGGCACCACAATACTTGGTAACAGAAATGGTTTAACAGAACTATGGTTTATCTGCAATTAACAACTCATTAACAACACATTTATATTCTAGTATTTCATGCATAAAGAAATGCATCTATTCAAACCTTTTAGTGCATGAGGATGAGGAAGTTAATTGAAGTCAAAACTTTACATACACCTTTCAGAATCTGCAAAATTTTAATTATTTTACTAAAATAAGAAGGATCATAAAAGATGTTTACATATAGTCCACAAGAGAAAATAATAGTTGAATTTATAAAAATGACCCCGTTCAAAAGTTTACGTACACTTGATTCTTAATACTGTGTTGTTACCTGAATGATCCACAGCTGTGATTTTGTGTTTAGTCATTGTTGTTCATGAATCCCTTGTTTGTCCTGAACAGTTAAACTGCCTGATGTTCTTCAGAAAAATCCTTCAGGTTCCACAAATCATTTGGGTTTCCAGCAACTTTGTGTATTTGAACCCTTCCCAAAATTGACTGTATGATTTTAAGATACAACATTTCACACTGAGGTCAACTGAGGGACTCATTTGCAACTATTACAGAAGATTCAAATGCTTACTGATGCTCCAGAAGTAAAAACCATGCATTAAGAGCAGGGGCGTGAAAACAAAAAACAAGGTACATTTAATTAATTTGTGTTCTGAAAAACATGCAAGTATCTTCTGGAGCTTCTGAAGGGCAGTACTAAATGAAAAAAATATGATATTTAGGCAAAACAAGAAAAATATTCACATCTTCATTCAAAGTTTTCATGCCCTGGCTCTTAATGCCTTGTTTTTCCTTCTGGAGCATCAGTAAGCGTTTGAATCTTTTGTAATAGTTGCAAATGAGTCCCTCGGTTGTCCTCAGTGTGAAAAGTTGAATCTCGAAACCATACGGTCAATGCTGGGGAGGGTTCAAATACACAAAAATGCTGGAAAACCAAATAATTTGTGGCACCTGAAGGATTTTTCTGAAGAACAGCAGGCAGTTTAACTGTTCAGGACAAACAAGGGACTATCATTTTGAAGATTCTGAAAGGTGTATGGAAAGTTTTGACTTCAACTGTATATCTAGGGACTTTAAGCAACAGCTGCGAATGGAACGGCTACATTGAACAGAAGTAAGCTGTTACACCGCCTTAGCCGAGAACATAAAAATCATTAAGCAACCGTAAACAATACAGTGCAATGCGGTATTCAGTCATTTATTTAAATACAAATTATGGATTTTGAGGAGGATGTTTAGGCAATAATTACATTGTTCTCTTCATATATCTTTAGTCTCAGTGCTACCTGAGGTGCTGTTGCTAACAGCAGATATATCTTTGTACAAACGAAAGCAATCGTTAAAATTTGCTTCAGTTTAAAACATAATCAACACAGATTAAATGAAAGACTAATGGTAGAAATCATATACTAATGGAATTAAATGGTTTCAAGGGAGATATAATATTTGTTGTGTTAAAACTTGACACCTTTTTTTCCTCCTCTCGAGTACTTGCTGAACATGTGTTACAAATAGCAATGGCATTATCCTCCTCTGCCACTGAGAAAAACTTCCAGACCGGTGAAGACATGTTCACAAATGACAGACTGCGTGATTGAGAAGGCTTCAGTCCTTGGAGAAAAAGGAATTTTCACCACAAGTATCTAGCGAAGCAGTAGTCGTTCCCGTATCTCAGGGAACCAAGGTTACATAAGTAACCGAGTACGGTCATATCTCTAAATTAGGGTCTCCTCGACTAAGGATTTTCATAGTCGAATCTGAATTTTCTAATCTTGCTGATATTCGACTAATAGTCGAATCATATGTTTGGGGGTGGGGCTAAATAAATTACCAAGAGTCAAGTCAGACATTCGACAGTAATCATTACTGACTTTAACACAGGGAAAATGTGTAATGGACGCCTCGCAGATAAAAACAGTAAATAATGTTTTATGTTTTGATTAAAAGATAGTTAAACGTCAGCGAAACCCTAACCCCCATTTTTTCAATAGCACTCTTATTATAATGTTATGTAGGCTATATGCCATAGTTATTAATGTTCTGCATTTCTGTTTTGAGCTGCGTGCTGAAGATGACCAGTAAAATCAAGCATAGGAGAGCTCTTTTTTTTAATGAATGGGATTTAACTAATTTCTCTCATACAGAATACACTTCATTATTTATGTTACGACTTTACAGGCTATCCGCACAAAATGCCCTGAGTGAACGTGTCTGCGCTGCTCTGAATCAACTCCTTTTGTGGATGTGTTCTTCATGCAACAACTTTCAGAAACGCTAAACTCAAAACTCAAAAGTGTTCTCATTATAATTTTATGTATATTATTGTTTGTCCTGCTCGCGATGCTTGCTAAAGAGATAATCACCATACTACTACAATGAAGCGCTTTTACTGCAGTGCAACTCAACCAAATGCATCTCATACGAGAGAAAATAATAGTAGGCCTATATGCACGATAAATAAAGCGGCCAAAATGTTTTGAAATAAATTGTACCCTACCTGATCGAAAACAAATCCTGTCTTTCACTCTGCCTGTGTCAATTTGAGTATTTTTAAAGATTTAAATCCCTGCCGCCATGCTCCTCTGTCAGTCACAGATTATGAAAATTTGAAACTTATATCTATAGGGGTGGTTGGATTTATTAATGCATGTTAAAATAGTTATTTGTAGCTTCTTTCTTTTCAGATTATTATTTACAGCATTATCATAATTGGCTGTATTAACTCATTGGGAGAAAACCGGTAGTTCTGTGTGAAATCAGACATTTGAGCATCCCCATATTGCCAAAATGGCATGATCATAACACCCCGCAAATATTCGACTGTGAGATTGGGAGTCGAATCAGGCTCCTCCTATCAAGCATCGAATCGTCGACTATTCGGGGTCACCCCTACTCTAAATTGTAAGTTTACATCTCTAAATTCTAAGTTTATGTCTCACAATTCTGATATTTCTTATCACAATTGCAAGAAGAAAAAGTCAAATTTGGTAAATCATAAGTTGCAATCACCATTTTTTTATGCCATGGTGGAAACAGGCTTCCATAGAGTCTAATGCATCACAGGCTACAAAGATATTTCAAGCTACATGAGTTCCTACATGAGTTTTCTTCATATTAGGATGTTTATCTGATTAAACAAATTATCAGAAAAAGAAAAAATGTATGGGTGGGGACTAAATTCTGTCTGTCATTTGATTGGATGCAGGCAAATATATAATATACAACCCAAATTCTGGAAATGTTGGGACGTTTTTTAAATTTGAATAAAATGAAAACAAGGAATTTTAAATCACTTGAGCCAATATTGTATTCACAATAGAACATAGATAACATAACAAATGTTTAAACTGATACATTTTACAATTGTATGCACAAAATGAGCTCATTTCAAATTTGTGATGCATACTGCAGGTCTCAAAATAGTTTGGACGGGGGCATGTTTACTATGGTGTTGCATCTCTTCTTTTCAAAACAGTTTGAAGACGTCTGGGCATCGATTTCATGAGTTTTGGTTTTGGAATTTGGTCCCATTATTGCCTGATATAGGTTTCCAGCTGGTGAAGAGTTCGTGGTCATCTTTGACGTATTTTCAAATGTTGCGCAAAATGTTCTCTTTAGGTGAAAGATCTGGACTACAGGCAGTCCAATTCAGCACACTGACTATTCTACTACGAAGCCATGCTGTTATAATGGCTGCAGTATGTGGTTTGCATTGTCCTGCTGAAATACACAAGGCCTTCCCTGAAATAGACGTAGTCTGGATGGGAGCATTTGTTGCTCTAAAACCTTTATATATCCTTTCAGCATTCATAGTGCCTTCCAAAACATGCAAGCTACCCACAACGTATGCACTTATGCACCCCCATACCATCAGAGATGCTGGCTTTTGAACTGAACGCTGATAACACACTGGAAGGTCTCCCTCCTCTTTAGCCCGGAGGACACAGTGTCTGTAATTTTCCAACAATAATGTCAAATTTGGACTTGTCTGACCATAGAACACTTTTGAAACAGTCCATTTTAAATGAGCCTTGGCCCACAGGATAAGACGGCACTTCTGGATCATGCTCACATATGGCTTCCTTTTTGCATGATAGAACTTTAGTTGGCATCTGCAGATGCCACGGTGGATTGTGTTTACTGACAGTGGTTTCTGGAAGTATTCCTGAGCCCATTTAGTAATGTCAATGACAGAATCATGCCAATGAGTGACGCAGTGTCATCTGAGGGCCCGAAGACCACCGACATCTAACAAAGGTCTTCAGCCTTGTCCCTTACGCACAGAGATTTATCCAGTTTCTCTGAATTGTTTGATGATGTTATGCACTGTAGATGATGAGATTTCCAAAGCCTTTGCAATCTGACGTTGAGGAACGTTGTTTTTAAAGTATTCCACATAAGAAAATGTTGCACTTTCCAAGATGGGAGAGCCTCTGCCCATCTTAACTTCTGAGAAACTCAACCTCTCTAAGACATCCCTTTTATAGCTAATCATGTTACAGACCTGATGTCAATTAACTTAATTAGTTGCTAGATGTTCTCCTCGCTGAATCTTTTCAAAATGTATTGCTTTTTAAGCCCTTTGTTGCCCCATGCCAACTTTTTTGAGGCCTGTAGCAGGCATCAAATTTGAAATGAGCTCATTTAGTAGATAAAAGTAAAAAATTTCTCAGTTTAAACATGTTATGTTATCTGTTCTTTGGTGAATAAAATATTGGCTCATTTTATTTGAAAGGCTTTTAGTTTTCTTTTCTTTTTTCAAATTTAAAAAAACGTCCCAACATTTCCGGAATTTGGGTTGTATATTACATCGAGCTTTATTCGCATACATGCAGTACATTCATGTAATATATATCAGATCTCAACTGCCTGATTTTTTATCAACCACCTGACTTTGGCAGTGGGCCTAGTGGATAGAGTGTTGGACTTGTAATCCAAGGTTGTGGGTTCGAATCTCGGCTCCGGCAGGAATTGTCCATGACTCAGGTGAAACCCTTGAGCAAGGCACTGAACCCCCAACTGCTCCCCGGGCGCTGCAGTGTCGGCTGCCCACTGTTCCAGGTGTGTGTGCACTTGGATGGGTTGAATGCAGAGAACACATTTCACTACAGAGTTATACTCTGTATAACTGTGTATGAGACAAATAAAGCTGATCTGAGCTTAATCTTGTATTTATTTTTTATTTTACAAAATGTAAGTACCACCCTCACCCAGGTCTTTACAAAAAGTGTGATATAGAAGTTCAACTTTATCACCATACATACACTCAGCGTGCAGCGTTCGGCTACGAAAAAAAAGAAAAAGTCCTACATCTAAAAAAATATGTGATATCAAGTTCACGAGTTCGCCTACCAATGGTATGAGAGGAACCATTTGGTTATTACTCTCAACCAAATTAACATTACTAGCCAATCAGATGTTTTTGTTCTTATAAACATGAGACGCGCATAATAGTTTCCAGAGCTGCAGCCCTGATGAATAGAGAAGAAGCCTGGGTCTTGAGCGCGACACGCTGAAAAAGCTGCGAGGCGCAATGGTCAAAGATGTCACTTTAGACGGAAAATGAAACGTTGCGATTTTCTAGGCCGATTTGGCCAAGAAATATACACTCATTCCGGCGTATATTTCCTATCCAAATCAGCCTAGAAAAATCACAACTTTTCATTTTCCGTCAGTCTTAGTACACGATGTAACTACTGAGGAGTCCAGCTTTAAATAGAAAAAATATTGAAACTCTTTGGTCATTTTGAGCGAGATGGTATTGGTCTAATCCGATTCAATGATCTATACTAAGCTAAGCTAAAAGTGCTACCGCCAGACCCGGAGATTGGCTAAATGGATTCAAAAACTGTAAAACTTAACTGTTTTATTCTAGGGGAGTTATAAAATGAACCTATTTCCAAAAAAATTGGAGTGTTCCTTTAAGTTGGTTATGTTCATATTGTGGGTATATTGGTGTGTGGTTCATTAAAACCATGTAGTTACTTGGTTTTGATACTTTATTTAAGCCAATTATTATTGCCTGATTTGTTAGTTTGAATGTAAATATAGTCACATTAAATCCTCATTTTCACTTAGGTCTGTTTGTATTAGATTATTTAAAACATTTTAAAATACAATTGCATTGCTTTACTTTTTGTGATTAACAGACAAATATTCTGTCATTGAAAATTTATTTAAAATGGTATTAAAATATTGTGAACCAAGTATCTGTATTTTGTCTCATCTCGTGAGCTAAGTGCATTATCACTCCCCTAGTGTCAATAAGTGGTGATATAGCTCATAATTTTCCAAGTGCATGATAGCTTTCTTTCTTCAGGTCAATCATAAGGAATAAGGAAAGTTATAACTTTGCCATAGTATCCTTTTTCAAATGTGAAAGTTGCCACAGTCATTGCATTATTTGCATGTGCTGCACTTTATTTGTACCATTTTGTTGTATTAATTTATTAATTAGAATTTCAAATATAATAATGGTGTCATTTGATAAGTGAGATCTCTATAGTCCTTGAAAACCAAAAAGTATTTCTTAAAAAGTCCTTGGAATTTCATTTAACAGTATCTGTACGAACTACGAACCCTGTTTAAGTTTCCATTTCTTGGAGCATTTTATTTTTGTTGTCGTTAATTGAACTGAACTGTAGTTTTCTGTAGTAAACTGTCTTTGTATATTTACTATTTTATATTCATTTCCTAGTATTTAATTTGCCATTAATTATTTTGAACAAAACAATTCCAGTAGTCTGAGCCTTAGTCGGTTTCAAGGAAAATCATTCAAATAACTTTTTTTGTTTGCCAAATAACTCCGTATATGTGTCCACCCCTGAAGCCAAACCCCAACCCGGGAAAAAAGTTCAGGCTCAGAATGTTTTTTTCTTTAACCCCTACATACACACATGTAAAGAAATATATACTTTATAGCAAATCTCAGCTGTTCGATTACATGAATAATTGCAAAATAAAATCTCTATTGTTGCCTTTATCAAATCTTCTAAATGCTATAAGGCATGAAGATATAAAGATATTATAAACATTAACAAGTGATTTTGTGTAAAGCTGCTTTGAAATAATGTGTTGTGAAAAGCATTATACAATAAGCTTAGCTTGACTTAGATTAATTTTATTGATAACTGTCATCCTAATGTATGTGATAAAGCAAAAACCAATAATATATTTTTTCCAACCAGGAGGACAAGCCAGAAATTATTGTGGAACGAGTGGAAGAAAATAATGTTCTGGACTCGGCCATGAGGGCGGCGTTGTTGGCACGTGTGGGACAAGAAATGGACAAACGCTGTGACAAATGCTGAGAGGATGAAAGAGGCATTTTTAAATAAAAGTGGAGATAAATAAAGTAAATTACAGAGCAAGGCACTGAGACACTGCTGAGCCAGAAATGAAACTGAACTGCATTTCTGTAAGATGGCACCAAGCATGCAAGTATTCACAGATGTATTGGAGATGCCATGTATCCTAATATGTGAAGGTGCAGCTCTTGTAAGAGAGTGGACTCAAACCTCAAGAGAAATGACACTGTTAAACATGAAATCAAACTCGTTTGATCTAAAATGGGATGTATTTTGGTAATATACAGAAAACAGGAACTGAAATCCTCGTCACTCCTCACTTCACAGTTAAGAAAGATGTTGAGCAAATGTTGTGCAGCTTGGTCATGGCGCTTTTTGCAACTGAAGTGACTTGCTGGCACTTGTATTTTGATGGGATTTTATAACTGCAAGATGTACATTGCTTCACTAGGTCCCATTAGTCTGTCTCTTATAGGCTTCCAGATAAGAGTGCTTTTATAGATGGTTTTGGCTAAATCTCCACAGTAATCAGGTCAAAAATTAAACCGAACATCGAATGCTTCCAGTCTGTTTAGTCTTAAGAGAAGGTTTGACGGAGGCAACTTGTTGCTGTGATGTAGATGCTAGTGGAAATAGCTGAGGAAGTTAAATTAAAGTTTAAATAATAATACTAATAAGGTCCTCATTGCTCTGATATGTATATCCATGCATTTGGATATCTGCATTTTCCCTTTATGTTCATGTTTATAAATATTTACATTGATATACTAATATCATCTTTTCCTCTGTTGGTGCTCATGATGTTGTGCAAACAAAAAAGGAAAGATATGTCTTTTGTTTCTCTCTGTCTTTTTTCAGCTCTTCATTGTACAGGTAGATTTTTATTTTTGTAAATGTATTCCAACTGTGTACTTTTGTGGTATAGTTTAGACTGCAGAATTTGTTCAGATAGCAGGATAAATTGTTCATTCTGTCATACAGCCAGATGATGGCAGTGTGCACTATGTTTACATTGTGCAAAATACAGTTTTCTTTAACTGCTTCTGAGTTTAATTCATTGAGCTTCTATTCTTGGTTGGTGCTTTTATGCTTGGTAACTCACCAAAATAAGGTTCTTTAAATAAAACTGAAGGAAACAGTTATGGCTAGGGGTCGACCGATATGTGTTTTTCAGGGCCGATACCGATTATTACAGATCAAGTAGACCGATAACCGATATTTTGAACCGATATACGTGTCTGGTGTAAAAATGAAAATTAATGCCAAAATTAATAATAACAAGAGCTCTGACAAAAAACGTTCTTTAAATGCTTTTAAACATGTCTTTAATTCTGAAAACTGTTAATAACAACAACATTTCCGTTGGTTTTAATTTACAGTACAGTGCAAATGAAGGCATAAAACATTAATTTAATTTATCTTTTAATCAAATGAGAGTTAGACTTTATTTTGGCAAACAAATGAGTTTACTATTAAAATTAAAACATGGAAGAAATAGCGTATTGTGTTATTATTCTCAACAAAAGTTGAAATAATTGTTGTAGTTGTATTACGTATATAGTAATATATTCGGCTAAACCGAACTTATATTTTGACAGGTTGCCATGAGGACCTTTTAAGTTTCTGTAGCCTATGTATATATGATATGACGATTTACTCAAATGAAACGGTCAAATGCTCATGAAGTGACTCTCCGAGCAGTTCTGGGGATGTTGTTCATGTATTTATGTCCTCATTTAGTGAGACGGCAGATGCTGAAAACACCGCGAGCATCACGCTTCAGTATGTATGTGTGCAGTAAATAAAACCGCACGTCTGTCATTCATTAACAGAGATGCAGAACATGCAGGATTCATATTTAAAGTGTTTTTGCAGCTTAATATTTATAGATACTAGTCCATAGCGCGAGTCGATTTAAGTGTACTGACCTACTTTTGATTAATTCATCCAAACTTCGACACATTCCGTGACATTCCGCGTTATACGGTAAATTCCATTATATGACTGCATTCCTCGATTCCGCCTGCATTTTCCGCATCGCGGACATCATAGGTTATATTGAGGTGTTTTGTAACTTCAGTGTAGTGGATTGTGATTTATTGCAACTTCATTAACGTCTGCTGCTGCTGCCTTACCTTTGAGAGACAACTGATGTGTGATCACTGAGGCAGCTCCAGTTAGCAAGTGCTTTCGGTGTGAGACTGCCTTCAGTTTTCCGCGTTGATTGGTCGGACTCGTGACTCCCTACATATCAGATGAGCGGTGGGCGGAGATTGCTCTCAGAGATTGAGAGATCGCCTCACTCTCACAGAGTGTTGAGCTCAGACAGGCTGCATCGAGCCAAATAGTGCATTTAAACATTAAATAGTTTCACCTGTATTATTTATTCACCAATAAATAATGTCACCTGTAAATAGTATGTTTGTTTGCATTATAAAAAAAAAATTATCGGCAAATCAGTTTTGAAAATGGCCGATATCGGTAAAATGCTTAATATCGGCGCCGATAATCGGTCGACCCTTAGTTATGGCATCCGCAGCTGCAGTCATGCCGCTCGGATTGCTTCATATGAGACCACTTCAGCACTGGCTACACTCCCGGGTCCCGAGGTGGGCATGGCACTGCGCCCCATTGGCCCACCCGGACCTGGTTTCCCGAACTTATTTCCCTCACGACAGCACCTCCCTGGCACATTCCTCTGAGGAAGGACCTCCTCTCTCAGGGGCTCGGCACCATATGGCACCCGCGTCCAGATCTATGGAACATCCATGTGTGGCTCCTGGACAGGACGCGGCAGACTTGAGCGGTCTACCACCAGCAGTGGTAGAGACCATCATTCAGGCTAGAGCTCCTTCAACAAGGCAAACCTATGCACTGAAATGGAGTCAGACCAGACCAGATCATCAGCAGGCATCTGCAGAGCTGCGGGCTGGGTGACACCGAACACCTTCGCAAGATTCTACAGTCTCCGCGTTGAGCCAGTTTCTTCCCGTGTGTTGGGTAACAGGTAATGGGCGGGAAGAACTGGCCGGTGTCAAGCTTGCTGCGCCATTCCCCCTCACCAGTAGATACGAGCGACTTTTTTCTCCCCCAGTTCAGTTCCCCGGACGGTGAACCCTGGTGGAATCCTCCAAGCACCCCCGGCAGTCAGACTGGGCGGAGCAGTCTGACGCCAGGCCCAGTATTGGTGTTAGCTCGCCCGGGTCTCCGGTCAGCCCCTGTACTGGGCTAGGTGTCCGTATGGCCTGATTCCCCTTCAGGAAATCCCATATGTGTATTCTTCCACGGTAAGGTTTCCCTCACGGTAAACCCGTGTCTTCTCTTTGACAGAGCTCTCTGTCAGGTTCTGCTGGCAGCCCTCCTCCCTACACCTAGGTAGGATCTGCCCCAGAGTCCAGTCGTATGTAGTACTGCCCCAAGCCTAGGCCAGTCCATATCAGTATCTCCACATGTTACCTCCCTTCGGACAGGATGTGGCCTCCATAGCACCCTTCTCCGGAAGGCTCGCTTCCCTGCCGTTACGGCAAGCTGTAACAACAAACAGGAAAGACCTGAAGCCGTCTTTCACTGAAGGTTGAAATCCCTTCCGATTTCCGTGGGAAAGGAACAGCGGCTTGGCTATCTCCAGCAGCAATGTACTCAGTGGTCCCGGTGGGCACCAAGGTTAGCGAATTTGCACTGGGGCGGAAGGAAGGTTGCAACCTCTTGCATGGCATTTGTCTGTCACGTGCTCGCTTGTCAACATCTGCATGCCACATTTATTAAGTCCCAGTACACTGTTTTTTGTTTTCTTTTTTGTACATCTTATTGTTTTTTTTTGCACATCTCATTGTCTTTTGCACATCTCATTGTCTTTTGCACATCTTATTGTTTTTGCACATCTTATTGTTTTGCACTTTTTATTTCATTGCACATTTTATTCTTATTTCTCCTTTTCTTACCATATGTATGCCCTTGTGTTATGTTACTTATATAATTTGTATTCTTATTGTTTTGCACTGTCACTGAGCGGACCTGATTCGATTGCATTTCACTTCTAGTTATGCCCTGTATAACTATTATGTGACAAATAAAGAAACCTTGAACCTTGAACCTTGAACCTACATACGTTCCTTGCCGTTGTCGCCTCTGGCTTGCTTAGTTGGGGACACTTCATTTCCAGCAATATCACCAACTTGATTGCACAGATACTATTTAAACTGAACTGAGCTGGATAATGACATCATTGAATTCAATAATGAAATGCCTTTAAATGAAAAATGGGCGTTAAATCTTGTCATTTTACATTAGTGATACACTATTTTCCTATTTTGATATTGTGCAGTTGCTTTGACACAATTTGAATTGTTAAAAGAGCTATATAAAAAAATTAAAAGGTGACATTTTAACACACTCTGTTAGCTTAGATAATTTATAAATTTAATCTGGTCTTGTTGATGTATTATCAGCATAACAATGGAAACTAATCCCATATTTTCTAATAAAATTACCAAGGGGCAACATGTATCTTGAAAATAGCAGCGGATCTAGGACAGATCCTTGTGATAATCCATACTTTACTGGTGATAATTGAGATGACTCCCCGTTTAAATAAACAAAGTGGTAGCGATCGGACAGGTAGGATCTAAACCATCTTAAAGTCTGCCCTTGAATACCTGTATAGTTTTGTAATTGATATATGAGTATGTCATGATCTATAGTGTCGAACGCAGCACTAAGATCAAGTAAAACTAGCAATAAGATGCAACTTTGGTCTGTGCAGATTCTGTGCTATGGGGGGGCCTAAAACCTGAATGAAATTCTTCATAGATATAATTTTTTTGCAAGATGGAGCACAATTGAGCAGACACAATTTTTTCTAAACATTTTGACATAAACGGAAGATTTGAAATGGGTCGGTAATTTGCCAGTTCACAGGGATCTAGATTTGGTTTCTTAATAAGAGGCTTAATAACCACCAGCTTGAATGGTTTTGGGACGTGACCTAAAGAAAATGATGAGTTAATAATATTGAGAACTGGTTCTTCTGCTACAGGTAACAACTCTTTCAATAATTTAGTGTGTACAGGATCTAATAAATATGTTGTTGGTTTATATGCAGTAATACGTTTATTTAGCTCTTCCTGTCCTATAGTTGTAAAGCACTGCAGTATTTCTTTGGGTGCGATGAATGAAGCTGAAGTACTAGACGCTGTAGAATCTACATTTGTTATTGTATTTCTGATGTTATCTATTTTATCAGTAAAGAAATTCATAAAGTCATTACTATTAAACTGTGAGGGAATATTTAGATCGGGTGACATCTGTTTATTCGTTAATCTAGCCACTGTGCTAAAAAAAACTTGGATTGTTTTGGTTATTATCTATGAGCTTGCGGATATACTCGGTCCTGGCAGCTTTTAAAGCCTTTCTATAGCTGGACATACTGTTTTTCCACGCAGTTCTAAAGGCTTCCAAGTTAGTTTTTCTACATTTGCACTCCAGATTACAAGTTTCTTTATTGAGAGAATGGGTATAAATGTTGTACCATGGCACAGCACGTTTTTCTCTAACCTTTTTTAATTTGATGGGGCAATAGCTTCTAACGTATTAGAGAAGATCGTTCCCATGTTCCCAGCAGGCACAAAACAAGCACACAATGTCATAAGATGTTGATATTTGGTTAAATTTCGTCTGGTGCCTGCTGGGTTGCTAGTAATTTTGTCTAGTTAATTTGTATTTATGGGTACACAGAGCGGTTGAGATAAATCAGGCAGGTTATTTGTGAATCTGTCTTTAGAGGCTGGAACAATAATCCTGCCTGGACGATAACGCGGAGCCATATAATTAATATCCGTAATATGCAGCATTCACGATACAAGAAAATGGTCAGTAACATCATCACTTTGAGGTAGGATATCTATATCAGTAAGATCAATTCCATGCGATATAATTAAATATAGTGTATGGTTAAAATGATGCGTAGGCCCGGTGACATTTTTCTTGACTCCAAGAGTTTATTTTAAATATGCACATTGTATTTTTGCAGTTAAATTTTTGCATTAAAAATAAATGTGTTTTTATTTTAAAATCTAATTCTAAGCAAAAATCTGAAAATAAATAAAAACCATTTCTAGGAAATAGTAATCATAACATTACTAAATGCATATTGTATTTGCATTTTTCATTTACTGAAGAAGCTTCAGTTTTACATTTTTGTAATTTGGTGTTGTGTGATTTCATAGATACTAAGACATCGATCTTGAGTCTGGTGCATGTAAAAGTTTAAAATGCCTTGGCCTTTCCACCTGTTCGCTACACATAATTCAGTTGTATGTCATGCAGTGATATTTACTTCTTGATATCCTGACCTGTGTCTCAGTGCTCTTTCGTGAATCTCAATATTCACCCTACCGCTCCATGTCACAGCTGAGGGAAAACCAGTCACGAGGGAAGCATGTGACTGTTGAGTGTAGGGAGCATTTTTTTATTAAGTAATTAAATGTACCTCTTTACTTATTAATTAAATCATTCATCGTTTTATTTGTTTGTTTGCTTGTTTTAAATTTTATATTTTTGTTATTTTATATTTATTATTATTTAACTTTTTATTTAGTTAGTCAGTTTATTTTATTTATTTATTCGTTTTTGCCTTGATGACATATCTAAAATACTATGTGTCTATAACTAATACTATGTGTAAAAAACTTGTGTCTTAAGCAAATAATTATCAAATATGCAGTCTCCACTGATGAGTTCATAAGATGTGAATAAATATATGCATGGTAGTAAGACATAAATTGTTTGTTAAAATCACAGATCTTATTATAAAAGGGCTCTGGTAAACATACGCATCAAGGCACTGCACACGTACATACAGTATTTTTGATTCTGTTTGAGAAGTCTTATTCAAGCATGTACATGTTGTTTTTTCCTGTTGATTGGATTATTTCAGGTCTGCATTAACGCTTTCAGTTTGATGGAAATTTAATCCGGATCAAGCTCAGTCTGTGTAGTGTAGTTTGTTTTGCTCCTAATTTGTTACATGCTTCAAGCTGTCAGACAGCTGTGGATGATGCAATAATGGCCAGTATGTGAAACTTCCAAATGGAGCTGATGTTTGTGAAGGTCAGAAAGTATTTCCATTCACTAAATTCAAATTTGTTACTGGAATAAGTGATAACATTCCATGAAAGGTGGATTTAAAAAAAAGTAGTTTCCTATGACTAGCTCTATTGTTTTGTTCATCAATGCATCATTAGGCACTTGTAGACCTAACATGCTGCCTGACAGTTTATGATTTAACCTTTTATTTAGTTGAAACTTGCTTTCAGTAAAAGACATGATATTATGTCATATCAGTCAGCACATATCAGTACTGTACAAGCCACTGATATGATGCAAGATATAAATATAAGCAACTGGGTGTTCCCTTGGCAGTGGGGCATGTTCAGTGATTAATATTTCAATTTGGAAAATAAGCACACTAGATGTAAGTTGAGCACACATGCTATTCATGGTTGCTCCCTGGTACAGTGTAACTGTAGAACTGTGTTTCTGAAGAGCAAAATATGAATATGATTCTGCATACATGCAGCTGTCTGAAGCACTAGTGTGACTGGTGCAACTACTGATTCACCGATGAGCGTGTAAAGCAAATACTAAATTATAATGTGAGAAGATATATAAACATGAGCAAAGGCAAGATAATTACAGTATTACACTATATTTGAAAAAAAAGTTTGTCTATGTGAATGAATGAAAAACTAAATGAAAAACTTGTCTATATCATAATATGAGCTATATAAGGTATATATAAAACACATTATTCATAGCTGTAAACTAAAAAAGTAAATTTTCATTGACAAAAAGCACTGTCTTTCAGATGAGATTTTAAACCAAGGTTCTGACTCTCTGTGGTCATTAAAAATCCCATGGTACTTCTCGTAAAGAGTAGGGGTGTAACCCCGGTGTCCTGCCAAATTCCCTCCACTGGCCCTTGTCAATCATGGCCTCTTAATAATCCCCATCCACTTGATTGGCTCTATGACTCTCTCTCCTCTCCACCTGTAGCTGGTGTGTGGTGAGCGCACTGGCACCGTTGTCCTGTGGCAGACATCACATCATCCAAGTGGATGCTGCACACTGGTGGTGGTTGAGGAGAGACCCCCCCCCACCACATGATTGTAAAGCGCTTTGGGTGTACAACAATACCCAATAAAGCGCTATATTCATTCGTTCCATGCCACAAGAGAGTTAAGGCAGTGCTGGAAAATAATGTTGACACTTTGGGCCCAATTTGGATATTTTCACTTGTACTCACTTTTGTGGCCAGCGGTTTAGACATTAATGGCTGTGTTGAGTTATTTTGAGGGGACAGCAAATTTACACTGTTATACAAGCTGTAGACTCTCTACATTACATTGTAGCAAAGTGTAATTTCTTCAATGTTGTCACATTAAAAGATATAATAAAATATTTACAAACATGTGAGGGGTGTACTCACATCTGTGAGATAATGTAAGTGATAGTGTCTTTTAAAAAGGTACTAGTTGCTAAAGCATAAACAGTAGTACCTAATGAAATAGACACTAGTAGCTACAAAATAAGTTCTAGTAGCATGAAAATAGATGTTTTATAGATTAAATGTGAAAACGGCTTGCCATTGCCACAGGTATAAAATGACTTGGAAGCGATTGGTTACTAAAATTAAATGTGTTTATTTCAAACCCTTTTTTTCAGTAAAAAAAAGCTAACAAGTCATCACCGCATTAGTTTTTTTTTTTGCGGTTGCACCGCAAATTTTGTTGTGATTTATGACATTAGGGTCACAGTCACAGTGCTGCAGATTATGCTTGAGGTCATAACTGTTGTGGAGCAGCAGTAAAATAACAGCACATTTTCATTTTTGGCTGTACTATCTCTTAAAAGTGGGATTGTTATATCAAACATGGACCATCCAGAGAATATAATGTATCTTATCGGACATCCGTAAATATTTATTAAAACTCATGAGTTCCCAGACCAAATCAATAGTTAATTTATGGCCATCTTAAATTTGTCAACAAAATATGGTTTTATTATATATAATTCAAACTTAATTCCCGAAGGCCAAAAAGATCATGGCCAGTTATATTAATACCTATATGTATATAATTCTATATACAAAGGGAGAAAAAAAGATGATGACACCTTGCACCATAATAAAACACATTTTATTGTTAAAAATAGATTACAACTGGAGGAAAAAACAGAGAGAGAGAAAAAGAGAGACAGAGAGAATGCATGTAAACAAGGCTAGTTTCTCTGTACAACACCAGCCAAAATTGCTATCCCTCTGTTTAAGGAAAGACTGTGAAAGAAGAAAGACATTAAGCATCTATTAATGCATTAGTGTTGGCCAAAATAAATGGCACTCCTGCAGCCACTTGTGGCCGAGTCTCCAAAGTTTTTCTGTACTACACTTGGGAACCACAGAGCGCTAGAGAAGTTACAGCAACATACACAATAAGAGTTGACCTCCAGATGACAGAGTTCAATACATCTGCATAGAGGACAGCACAATAAATACACAAGTTTAAAACCGTTGACAGAGCCGATCCTCCCTATACGCAGAATACGCAAGCTGCGTAGGGCCCCCGAGCCCCCAAAGATGTTTTAATTTTAGTTTTGTTTTGGCGTTTGGCCAGAAGGTTATGAAAACATGAATGATCATTTCTTTTGATGTGGTGCGCTGTCACCCTCTCTATGTAAAAATCTGTCAAATTATGTAACCCGTTATGCGTAGGGCCCCCAGAAGTCTAGGATTGGCACTGACCATTGGGAATGCTTATGATACAGTGGTGAAGGGCTTGGTAATTCTGCATAAAATTGTATCCATAATTATACTGTCCAACCAGTTTACAATTCCTAGGATTTAAATTAATGTGTTAATCTGTGTAGTATACTTCCTTTATACTAATGCTGATGAATCATAAAAGACTAAGAATGAAATATGTGATGCAACATGATGGGAAAAATATTTAAATAAGATATATATTTAAATAAGGACTTGTAACAGAATACTCAGACTTCTCCTCGTAAGCCATGTGGGCTTCTCTGTAGAATACGCCAACAGGCCTAGAGAGGAAAAACCTTGACAAACGGTTTAGTAGTGCAACTTTTTAGGAACTTCCCAAGGGAAAGATTCACGGCCAAAGTGGCCGTAAGCAGCAGTCTTCTGATATATTGGCTTCTTCAGGTCCAGCTCCCTAGAACACATCGGCCATGGATTATTGACTGATCAAAATACAACTGCATGAATTAATCATGTAGTAGACGATACTTCAAGTGCACAGTTGAACACCCAGCCAGCCAGAGAAGAGATGAAGCGGTCGCTTACCGTCACACTCACTAGTTGGCCTGAAGAAGGAAACTGCAGCATGAAATTAGAGAGCAAGTCTGATAGATAGCAAACACTAGCTAACCACTTGAACCTGTTCACTTTGAATCCAGAGAGGAAACATGATGGCTCTGTTCCTAACCTGCAGCTACCTTCAAAAACAATATCCTAAGCAGAGTGGAAGCTCGTAAGTGACTGAGTATTAACCTGTGAAGGATGTTTAAAATCATGTGTGTCAGGGATATAAAGTGCACGGTTTAATGTGGAATTTGTGGTGAAAAATGACATTACTTATGCTGCTGTAAGCACATTATCTGAGTTCATCTACTTATGCTGCTGTACAAAAACTTCCACCAAATGTTATAGTACAAAAGTTTTCAAGTGATGGCTAAAGTTGGAACAAAAATGAAATAAAAATACCCATCTTTCTGCATTACCAGTTATCTGACTGCTTTTTACAGAGAGCTCACAATTTGCAGACATTTTTAATTACTACCTGTTTTGGTAGTAATATTCACACATTATCTCTTAGTTTATGTAACATTCATGCAATGAAAACTATGACAATTCAAGTAATTTAGTCTTAGTTTTACAGCATTACTTTTCAGTTTCTAAATGTTTAATACTTAAGGAAAGTTTGAGGTCCATAAGATTCTTTCTTAAAGAAATAAAGACATTTATAATAGTAATACACAATTGTTATGTTATAAAATATTTCAAATATATGCTGTTCTTTTTAAGACATCAAGGAATCCATGGTTTCCACAACAAAATATAAACAGCACAACTGTTTTTAACATTGATAATAATCAGAAATGTTTCTTGAGCAGCAAATCAGCATATTAGAATGATTTATTAAGGATCATGTGACACTGAAGACTGGAGTAATAATGATAATCACAGGAATAAATTGCATTTTAAAATATCAAAATAGACAACATTATGGTTTTATTTGTGATCAAATAAAGTAAGCCTTGGTGAGCTGAGGAGCTTTCTTTCATAATCATTAAAAAAATCTTACAGACCCCAAACTTTTAAACACTACTGTAGTTCACTATGTGTTTGTTCCCTTTCCTGTATTGTTTCTTGCTTTTATTTTATTCTCGACTCTTTTTGTGCTGTCCTGAATCTTGAATAAATACTTGGAAAAAGTTGAATGAGTTTGCTAGAAGTACTACCAGCTTTCTGATTGAATCAGGAGATGCAAAGACCCAAAGAAAAAGGAAGCACAGGCAGAAGCAGAAAACAAATAAATGATTCACTCCAATCTGTGTCAAGCTGAAAGATGAAGGAATATGAAAGGCTTCGATCACAGGCTAATGTGGTAAGAGAGAAGCCGTTACCTCACAATGACTCCTGGACGAAGGTCAAAGTTTTTCTTGACAATTTTAAGCAGCTCCTGCTCACTTTTCTGGGATGTGCCATAGTGGAAGATGGAAATGGAAAGAGGATGGGCCACTCCGATGGCATAAGAAACCTGCATCATTGTGAATGCAATTTCATACATGAATGAACTTCAAATTCAAAGGATTATACTTTCTGAGCAAAACGCAAAGTATCTGTCCAACTTACCTGCACAAGAACACGCTTGCACAGTTTAGCCTTCACTAGAGATTTGGCCACCCAGCGGGCAGCATACGCCGCAGAGCGGTCCACTTTGGTGTAGTCCTTTCCGGAGAAAGCTCCTCCTCCATGGGCTCCCCAGCCTCCATAGGTATCGACAATTATCTTACGACCAGTCAAGCCGGCATCACCCTGCGAGTAGAAAAAGCTATGAGTTAAAAATCTTGGTACTCTGGTCAAACTGATTCCCCATTGATTTCCATACAGTTTACCAAAAACTGACACTACAAAAAACACTGACATTCATGTCATGTATTGTAGTTTGTCAAAGACAAAGAAATATATATAATATGTGAGAAATCTAATAATTTCCATGCATTTCTACTGTTATTTCAATTATGAGTCAATTAAAATTGACCCAGATATTTTTGTTCAAATTTAGCAAAAAAGTTTGCAAAATCTGGATGCTTTGTCATTACTACACTATAAAAGATGTTTTTGCATATTTGTCAATAAAAAAAACATTATAGAGGAAAGTTTTTTAAATACATTCTACTTCAAAACATATTGTTTAATTCAGTGTTACTTGTAATTTAATTTCATTCAATGTACATGTAGTACAAACAACTACAACTAAATATAAACAGTATCGAACATTATTTGCCCTTAGTTTAAAAGTATTTATTGCAAGTAAACTTAGTGTCTTTTATTTCATAAGTTTCCATTTAAAGGGTTCATATGATGCGATTTCAAGTTCCCTTTCTCTTTGGAGTTTTACAAGCTGATTGTGCATAGATAAGATCCCTGAAGTTGCAAAGACTAAAGTCTCAACACCAAAGATATATTCTTTATCAAAGTTAAGATTCTGCCACTTTAGTTTTGAAAGCTGAAGCTGGCGATTATGGAAAGGGGCGTTACATTTCCGACGCAGCTTGTGGTGTTCGGCCAATCACAATGCACTGGGTCAATTGGCCAATCAGAGCGGACTGTGCTTGTCAGAAGGAGGGACTTCGTAGAAAACGATCCATTTGAGAAAGGCGGGGCATAGAGGACCTACAATAATGTACAGTATTTGAAAAATAGTGTGTTTTTTTAACATTAAAGCATGTCAACATATTCTGTAACACCAAATACACAAAATAATGATCTTTAAAAAGCATCATATGACCCCTTTAATATTTTAGCTTTTATAAGCTACAATAAATATTTTTACCTGACGCTTTTCATTTTCAGTGTTGATTTTTGCCTAATTTTGACAATGGAAATTAATAAAGGTCAAATTGACCCCTAACACAATCAATGTAACCAACATTTGTGCCAAAACTTTGCATGCGCATTTAGGACCCTATTCACAAAATAAATAAATAGTTCAAGAGGTGTTTCAAGCTGTTAAAAAAGTTAATAAAATGGACCCAAACACAATATGTGATTTCAGTGTATAAGAAAAACAAATAACACTTCACAATTAATTTATGTAGCACTCAACTTTTAGTGAGTGTAAAATCTAGAAATTCCACCAAAATCAAAACCGGTCTCTACCTGAGGGCCTCCGATGACAAAGCGACCACTGGGCTGCAAGTGATAAATGGTATCGTCGTCCAAATAAACAGAGGGCACCACAGATTTAACGACTTTATCTTTAAGAGCATCACGCATCTCATCAAGGCAGATGTCTTCATCGTGCTGCACAGAGATGACAATAGTGTGGACGCGCACCGGCAGCATGGCGCCATGCTCCTGTCTGTACTGCACAGTAACCTGTTTTCAAAGAGTTATGTTGCACTGTCAGGAAATGCAGTATTCACAAGTACCTGCATGCAAGCACTTGTGTTTCGAAATGCTGTTCAGCAGACCTGAGTCTTGGAGTCCGGCCGGAGCCAGGGCAGGGTGCCGTTACGCCGCAGTTCAGCCATCTTGGCATTAAGTTTGTGTGCGAGCACGATAGTGAGTGGCATGCATTCCACTGTCTCATCAGTGGCATAACCAAACATTAGACCCTAAATAAAGCACAAAACAGAACATATTAATACTGAAATGTTATTAAAAGAGTTGCATTTACAGTTCTAGGACTGCACTGACTTACCTGGTCGCCGGCCCCAACATCCTCTTCATTGCGGTCCAAATGAACACCCTGGGCGATGTCAGGAGACTGCTGCTCCAGAGCCACCAGGATATTACAGGTCTTATAATCAAAGCCTATGGGTTCAAGAGAGAGAATTTGGAAGAGTTTGTTGGCCATTCATCTGCTTCAATTACATTACAGTAAAATCTCCACACATCCAGTTACACTACTCTTCAAAGGTTTGGGGTAACTCACTTTTTTCTTTTTGAAAGAACTTTTATTCAGCATAGGTGCATTAAAATGATCAAGACATTTATAATGTTACAAAAGATTTATATTTCAAATAAATGCTGTTCTTTTGACATTTCTATTCAAAGAGAAAAATGTATCAGTTTCCACATAAATATGAAGCAGCAAAACCTTCATCTGAAGGTTTTCCTGTGGTTCAGTGGTAGAGCATTGCGTTAGCAGCGCAAAAGGTTGTGGGTTCAAAACCCAGGGAACACATGTACTGACAAAAATATGTATAGCCTGAATGCACTGTAAGTCACTTTGGATAAAAGCGTCTGCTAAATGCGTAAATGTAAATGGATCATGTGACACTGAAGACAGAGGTAATGATGCTGAAAATTCAGCTTTGCTCACAGGAATATTAAAATATATTCAAACACAAAACAGTTATTTTAAAAATAGTTCTAATATTTCACAATATTACTATAATGCAATATTGTAATAATTTAGTTAAATTATGTTGTTTTCGTATTTGTGATTAAATAAATCCAGCCTTGGTGAGCAGAAAAGTCTTCTTTCAAAAACTCTAGCCAACTCTAAACTTTTGAATGGTAAATGCTGCAGCATGTGTAATAAAATGTATCCTCAAACCAACCCTTGGATGAGTCGTCATAGCCAATGTGTTTAATGGTGTCACGGACCACCTTTTGATAGTCAACAACAGCACGAGACGTCACCTCTCCTGCCAGCAAAATCATTCCAGTCTTGGCTACAGTTTCTAGAAAGAAAGAAGAACAAAAACACCATGAAAAGGACACATGCAAAATATTCAGGCAAGCTCAGTGATTCTGAAAATCCACAGAAATCAAAGTCCACATACCGCAAGCCACTTTTGCATCTGGGTCTTGCTTCAGATGGGCGTCCAACACGGCATCACTTATCTGGTCGCATATCTTATCTGTACAATGTAAACAGGAACATTCATTACTACTCTATATAGATTTGTCCAAATCCACACTGCATTTGCTTGTTATACAAGGTTCAAGGTTCAAGGTTCTTTATTATTTGTCACATACACAATCATACAGGGTATAATCAGTAGTGAAATGTAGGACAGGACAGGTCCGCTCAATGGAAAGTGCAAAAAAAAAAAAAGAATAATAATAATAAGATAAAAAAAATAAAAAAAACATAAGCATTAAAAACAATGAAACATAACACAAGAGAATATATATATAAATATAGGTGAGAATGAAAAAGGGAACAAATAATAAAATAAAAAGAGTAAGATGTGCAATGAGATAAAATGTGCAATACAGTATACTGTGAATAATAAATATTAATACAAAATAAAAATAAATAAAAAAGTTGTGCTTTTTACATCACATACATCAGTAGTGCTTGAGAATAAACTACAAATACACTAAGCTTATACAAATAAGGACCAGGAGGCAAAAAAATCTGCAAACTTTCAGTAAATAACAGCCTATATATTGTTCATGGTTATTTCACAAACAACACAATAAAAGCAAAGCACAATAAAAAAAATTAGTTATAAAACTACATTATAAAAGTAGTATTTCATCTGTGGTCTTTATGGTTCACATTTAAAGGACCAGTATTTGAAGAATAAATTATGACTCTTCATTGGTACATACAACATAGCCATGTATTTTTTTATTCATGCAAATTATTGATAAATTTTGCTCCAACAAAAGTTTACATTGTCTATGATCCAGTCACTTGCTATTCTGTATTCTAAGGTACAGTTGTTCTGAAGTCCAGTTTTCTCTTAAATTCAAAAAGCCTCGCTTATGTTATTTTATTTATTTTTCTACTGGCTGTTTAACTATAATAACCAAACTGAAACTAAAATAGATAATATATATATATATATATATATATATATATATATATATATATATATATATATATATATATATATATATACACACATATATATATATATGTGTGTGTGTTGGAATATAAGTTGGAACTTGCTAAAACTAAACTGAAATTTTAAGTGTCTGAACATTTTAAAATGTAAAATAGTAATTTTAGCGTGACTTTTATGTTCTTTTGGAGGAGGGGGGGTCTTCACAGACTTTCATTGTGGCGGCAAATGCAGCGCAGTTTTCACGGTGGGCGGAGTCTGCGCTCAGACCGCGTGTTGGATCTCACGCGCGAGGCTGCGTCTCAAAACCTGCTGATCTGCCTACCTAGACTATCTTTATGGGCACGAGAGATGTTTGTAGCGTCAGCTGAGATGAGTGTGCATGTGTTTAAGATAGACTGAACGCGACTGTTGTGGTCAAAATGCTGTCTACGGTGGCCGCTCACTGGTTTTTGACACACAACCAAATAAATCAAGTAACGTTACAATAGTTTTCAAATCTATCAGAGTAACTTTAGCTACATAGAGACGCAGTGTTCATTTAATCTGAGCATTGAGTTGTACTAAATTAAATTTTCCCAAACAAATACAAAGTTATTTTAGTAAAAATATGGTAAGAAAAAAGCTAGTAAGAATAGTATTGCAACAGTGCAGTACGAACATGCAGAACAGGTGCTGTTGTATAACAGCGAAGTTGAATAAGTTAACGTTTGTTTGGACGTTTTACCTGGATGCCCCTCTCCAACGGACTCCGATGTAAACAAGAAGCAGTCCTCCTCAATAAGAGAGTTATGGAAACTGTTCATCTCTCCGTTCATCATTTTTAGTTTCTCTTTTGCTGTAACCCGATAGAAAACGCAGGAGAAGTGTCACCCCTTCGAGGAACGTGAGAATATTTATGGAGCGGCCCGCCTCGCGTCATGAGGGGCCCGCACCAACCACGCCCCCTGGGTCTTGTGTTCTGCTGTGAGGGGCTACTGCCGCTCAGGGTACAGGACGATACCATGTCGAGAGGAGGGAGGTTTGGCACGGATATCTGTGGGGCAGTATGATAATATGCTACGATGACGTAAACTTGAATGGGATTGCATCTTCTGCGAACCCCATGAACTTACGCAACGTGCTGTTATAACACTTTAAAACATCATTAAAAAGTGTATTGAGCTGTATTAAAAATCTATACAGCTGTATATATAGAGTAAATTATGCACACATCTGTACATAAATCTTCTATTCCAGTTTCATACACATTATTATTTTTATTATTTATGTTTAAGCCTCTTTAAATATTTCTGTTTTCATGTCAGATAAGTATGTATGTATGCGTGTATGTACCAAGAGCTTCTTAAACACCACAACAAATTCCTTGTGTGTTTGCGCACACTTGGCGAATAAAGCTGATTCTAATTCTGATTCTGAAAAAGGTATGAATTTATACAGACACACAGAAAAATACATGTACATGCATACCTTTATCTTTATGGTAGCATATGTAAATATCGTACCATTTAACTCTGAACAAGCTCTTGCGCAACTCTTGTTGAAAACAACCAAGACTTGAAACTACTATTGTTATGGTTTCACAACACTTATAATATAGCTTATAGCTTAGTACTACATTAATAATAAATGTTTTGATTACCATGTTTTTGGACATGTACTATATTCTTTGAAGTTCTTTGGGGTATTATGTAATCAACATAAGACATATGACTTAAACCATCATTAATCATTACTTGTTGTTTCACACACACTTTAATACGCTATAGACTACTGCATTAGCCAAATGTGTATGCAAATTACCATGTTTTGGACATTTGGTACCATGGTAATCTTATTATTTCAAGAACATTGGAGCATCGTGTAAACAACATAGCATATGGATATGAAATCCATGTGACAAACTCTTGTGCAACCTGTGGTGATAACAAACACCACTAACAATAACTAGTTACCATTTAACACATATGATAAAGGACTAATAGGTTACTACAAAAACAGAAAGTACCAGAATGCACCATGACAAAATCATTTGACCTTGGAGAATCATTATTTGACCTTGGAGTGTCATTATATCCATATGAACACACAGTCTTGCGCAACCTAACAATGAACACTTAAAAACACGATTAACCATAATGTTGCCTTAAGAGGGAACCCAAAATGCAGTTACTAGAGATAAAATGAATGCCCTTCAGCTTTAGCGCCTTATCAGCTGTCCTGATGTGATTTGAAGAAAGGTACGTCTAAATTGTACGTCTGCTTCTTACTTAAACATTGTCTCTTTTATCGAAACAGCCAAGAGGTGAAAGAGCGTTGTCTATTTCTGCCCATTTTGTGTCAGCGTTGAAAAAGGACACGTTCTGAAGCAGTTACAGTTCGCTAAAGCACTGATATTGATCTAAACTGAAGCCATCTCGGAACATTAGCTTGTCACATCCTCTCAAACGAGCTTCTTAGATGAGTCATGTCATCAATACCTTTTGTACCTATATTCAAAAATTCAGAAATGATATCAGAAGGATTTATTTTATTTTGTATTTTATTGAAATGTATTTGAAAGAATTTAATATTTTATGCATTAAATTGATTAAAAGTGACAGTAAAGACATTTATACTGTTACAGAAGACTTTTATTTAAAATAAAGGCTGTAATTTTGAACTTTCATCCAAGCATCCTGTAAAATGCATCATGGTTAACATATTAAGCAGCACAATGTTCTCAATATTGATAATAATCAGAAATGTTTCAGAAATTTCTGAAGGATGTGACACTGAAGACTGGAGTAATGATGCTGAAAATTCAGCTTTAATCATAGGAATAAATTATATTTTAAAATGTGTTTAAACAGAAAATAGTTATTTTAAATTGCAATAATATTTTCACAATATTGCTGTATTTTGAAGTAAATGCAGCCTTGGTATAAACACCAAAAAACTTGTTTCAAAAACATTTAAAAATCTAATCTGTGTGTGAACAAAATGGGATATTTTGAAGAATGTTTATGCATGTTTTCCATTTAATGAAAGTTATCATAAAGGTAAAAAACAGTAGTCTACATTATTTGTACAATATGTTCCAAATCTTTTGAAGCTACTTAAATGATCTGAAATTCAATCTCAAATTTGATGCACTTCAAGTTTTCAAAATTTCTAAACATTTTTGAATGAATTATTATAAACCAAGAAACAAGTTTGGCAAGTCATGACACCTCGTGCGCGTGTTCCTCATCTGACACTTGATGGATACCAAAGTGCAATGGTTATATCATTAATTGTTTCATAGTCCATTCACTCTATTACTGTTTAGAATATAATAAACCAGGTCATTATACTGAAACAATCACCTAGAAATAAAAAAAATGGAAGCAATTAAAGCCTGCAAAATTTCATTCAAAATGATGAACTGTATACTTCCAATTGAAATTAGCAATTTTAAATAAAATAATATAATTGCAGTAATGTGTGATATTTGTCACATTCCATTAAGGTTTATTTTCTTATATAATTTTGTTTTTAGGATGAATTATAGCCTAAAAATATAATTTTATTTAGATTCAAATCATTTTAGACTGTCACAGATCTGTATTTTTCATGTTATCATGTTATTCCTGTCAGTATTAACACTTCTGATGAATCAGACTACAAGTAAAGACTGAATAACAGACACGACACACATTTTACTTTGGAAATCTGTTGTGTCACATTAGAGCAGCAATTCAGACTCAAATGCAATCCTACATTGATGATGACTCAGCATTTATTATTTGCATTTAATATGACGCACGAAAAGACAGATTTTCATTTCAGACTGTGTGTGTCTATACTCAGTCAGGATGAGACAGCAGTTTATAGACACACTGGCACTGCTTAATACCACACCTCTCAATCCAGCCAAGTATTGCATCAGAAACGAGTGACAAACACTGTTATAATCACACACTTTACTGTACTGTATATTGATGTTTGCGTAATAACTTTTTTAATGCCCGGGTTGTTTTTCTTATCAATCCCCCTGTCAATTAGCATTACATAACACTGAGGGAAGTTTTCTTTAGTTATGTTATATGAGGCAAACCCTGTTACTCAACACTGATTACTGACAGTTTTAATTCACTCAAAGACAAGTCTAGTCTTGTGGATTTGATAATGTAGTTTCAATCACAACGTGTTTGTTTCATCTTTACCATGGTAATGCATCAGAACATGTAAATCAGAGCACTTTACTGTGTCACCCTACAAAACTATGCATCTGATGTCTACATCCATCAGGATAATGCACCACGTCACAAAACTCCAATCATCTCCAGCTGGTTTGTTGAACATGACAATGAGTTCACTTTAGTCAAATGGCCTCCACAGTCACCAGATCTACATCCAGTGGAGCTTTTGGGATGTGGTGGAACGGGAGATTCACATCCTGGATGTGCAGACAAAAAACTCTGCAACAAGTCTTATCCAGTCAGTATGGAACAAAATCTCAGAGGAATGTTTCCAGCACCTTGCTGTGTCTATGCTATGAAAAATTAAGGTAGTTCTGAAGGAAAAACGTGGTCTAATTCGGTACTGACAAAGTGGTAAAAGTAAGTGAACTTTACCTCATTTCCTGGTTGATCAACAACTGTTTTGGATGAGATGCGGGAGTTGTTCACGAGTCCCTTGTTTGTTCTGTTTGTTCTTTAAAAGGTTTGTGAAAACCTTTTAAAGAATTATTTGATGGACAGAAGATTCAAAAGAACAGCATTTATTTGAAATAGAAATCTTTAGTAACATTATAAATATCTTTACGGTCACTTCCATGTCCTTGCTGAATTATTTATTTTAAAAAATGTCAGTTGACCCTAAACTTTTGAGATGTAGTGTAGGTTATACATTTTCTTCATGAAACAGTAATACAAATATTCCACTTTCAAAAGGATTTATTTTCATTTTAACACCAATATTTGAGAGTGGTCTAAGGCAAGACAACATTATACAACAATAACCAAGAACAGTGATTCACAAGTCAACCAAATCAATACATTCTGCTCAATACAAGTCCAAAAAAGTGTTTCGTTATAATCAAGGTGAATAGAAAGCAAACGGCAATGGGTATGAGACATTTGCTTTAATGAACAACAAAGAGGCAGAACTGAAGTAAATCACCTCCTTCATAATGATTTATAAATGAACACGCTGACCAGCAGAATCTGACATGCTCATAATGTCATGAATAAGAAAATAAATATAATCTTAAAGTTTCTTCTCTGTTTTGGCACTGATTGTCATCTGTTCTACATACTGGATCTATACCCACATATCATCTAATAATAATCATTGAGCTCATTTCCACTAAAAACATTCCCTTTGCATGCTTATATATTAATTTCTCAGAATAAAATAATAAAAAAAAGCATGACAAACAAACTGATTTAAAGTATCCAACACTTGCAAAACATTTATTTGGCTTTGAAAGGAAAGTGAATTTTCCAATACTACATCTTATTCATATTAGCTTTTAAATTATATATGGCTAATGGAGTATAAAAATAGAATGAGTATTAACACACCTGATCCTGGTTTTGGTTTCTTTTTGGCAACTCGTAGTGTTGCAAATGAACTAGGTTTGAAGAAATCCGACATAAGAAGTGATGTGAGGGTCCTACGGAAAATAGAGACTACGTATCTAAAACGCATACAAATATCTAGAATTAAGTTGCCTCAACTTTTGTCAAAATGCCATTTTCTCGCTATAGATTTATAACTTAGTATTTCTAGAAAAAAGTATCTTGTTCCAGAATGCTAAATTGTGATTTCCAAAGATATTCCAACAGCAAACTATAAAGAGTAGTTTAAAAACGTGTAGAATGTAACAGAACGACTATTTAATATCTTCCATCATCCACATTTTCACTATTCCATCTAGAAGTGACACTTCTCGACACCTCTACAATATTGAAAGGTGGCAGACAGCACGATACTGTGAATATCCATGACACGTCCATGCAAAAACATATACACTGACACGCTTATACGCTCACTCAGCTAACCATGTAAACAGTGAGACAGCACGCCACGTGTCCTAAGGCTAAGTAGTCATAGTACAAAATTTATATGGGTTACGAACTACTAATCCAATAGATAACGATATCGGAGCACTTAGTAGAGCCCTGTAGACGACGTCAAAACAGATACCGTGACCCTGGAGGGATCGAACTGGAGACAAGATGAGGAATGATAGAGGTGAGGAAACAGAGAAAGGAGAAGAGATGTAGAGACGAGAGATCTTACCATGTAGGATAAATCCTAGAAAGCCCTAGACAACACATATGCTAGGATTCCTACCACAAGTACAGTCAGGATACAATACTTGGCACAAATCAGACTAAAGACCAGATAGAAACCATGCAATCATCGTTTAAAGTCAAAATGAAATCAAAATTGAAGCTGTTTGCACAATTCTAGATTGTGTGTTCCTTGACAGTGATTTGCCCCAACAAAACAGTCATTCGGTAAAAATGCAGTCAATGCGATAAAGTTGAGCAGTTTAATTTTATGCAAATACACAGCAATGTAATGTTGTGTTGTTTGTTACAGTCAGATAGTACAGGAATGCCTGGTTTGGCAATTTAAGCATGAACATTAAGGGGCCGTTCACACAAAATGTGTTTTGCATTTCAGTGCGCTTCTTTTCTAATGTTTTTCGGCATAAACTTGCGCTAGACTGACATTTTTGACTATTGCATTCGAATCTTGCAATTTGTGCAGCATCTCACACAATACAGCATTCAAGTTAAAAGTCATTTATGTTCATCTGTGTGAACCGGCCCTTATAGCGCAAAAAGTCACTGGTGAATGCAACATTTAAAAAAAGTCTTTGTGTTCTTTTATCAAATTGTAATAGTAAGCTTGTAGGAATGTACAATAAGGGTCGTTTACACAAAAGGCATTTTTGCATTCCACTGTACTTTTTTCATTTTTGTCCCATGTTACCTGCACTAGATGGAGCACTCAAATTAAAAGTTGCTCAACTTTTTAAAATGTGTCTAGACTTTGTGCTGTATTTTTTGTGTTGTTTTAATACAATTTTAATGCCCTGTGCCTCATAATTTTTAAATGAAAAAACTAATTCTGTGTGAACCAGCCCTTATACCACTGGTGGAGGATGTATAAGCATTGCATTTAAAAATGTATTCGTATTCTTCGATGAAAGTGTACTAAAGAATTAGTATGAACTCATCTTAAGGGGCTGTTTACACTGAACTCTTTTTTGCATTCTACTACTCGTCTTGTCCATTGTTTTTTGTATGCAACATGAACTAGATGGATGTGTTTGTTACTGTTGTGCTTACATCTTTTACAGTGTCTCACATATGACGAGGCATTCAAAAAATGTAGCACAAGTTAAAATTTATTCAACTTTTCAAAAACGTGTCTTCGGACCTGTGCTTTTCCGAATTATACTGCCCTGTGTCTTTAGTTTAAAAACTCAAAAACAATGTTTTTGTTACATTGCATTTTTTGTATTTATGTTCTTCTATTAAAGTAATAATAAGTAAGTTACTCTGAATGCACCTTAAGGGGTTGTTCACATAGAATGCGTTTCTACATTTTGCACTAGACGTACATGTCTTTTTCAGCGTCATATGCATGACACAGCATTTAAAAAAGCAATGCTCATAATACTCAAGATAAAATTGTGCTTTTTTCTCTCTACTGCCCTCTGTCATGTGTTCTTCAGTGCAAAACCACAGTTTATGTGAACAGGCCCTCAAAGTGCAGGAGTCACTGGTCAAATTCACATTTAAAAAACATTTTTTCTTCATATTCTTCCATTCAAGTGTAATACAAAGTTAGTATGGATAAACCAAGGAGCCACTCACATAAAACGCATTTTTGCATTCCACGGCACTTCTTTTCCATTGTTTTCTACATAAAGATGCAGATTTATTCTTCCATAAAAGTCTAATTATTCGCATTTTCAGATGTCACAAAGCACCAGCCAATAACACCAACTTTTCACAATCCAGTCAATTCCCGTTTCATTCTAAAATACAAGATGCAAAATTGGTTTGTGAACAGCATTTCATGTTGACTTTAAACTTGGAGGTCAAGGAGCTGAACATTAACCACAGGAACATGACGGCACAGCAGTCACAACTTTGAGAGCAATAGACTTCATCATTATCCTATAATATTGTAAAATACTAACAGTTGGTTAGGATGGTAATGGACATGGATAATATACAAACTGTACTTTACTTTACCGAAGTGCAGCTTTTGCCAAGAGTCATCCCTTTATGTGTGTCTGCCTTTCAAGAACCTGAGGAGAGTAAATATATGCATTTTCAGAGCACGCGTATTGTTATCAAACACCTTTCCCTGGCATAATAAGGTGCTGATGACAGCATGTCACCTTCAGCAGGGTATTCTCGACATCCTCTATGGCAAGACACTGTAAAGTCACGAGCTCTGCTCCAAATTCTAGTGAACTGCCTCGCTCTCTGCTATTTACCTTACAAGGCAGTGTCCTAAACGAAATGTAAGTCTTTTAATGCACCACTTCCCATGAGAAACCTGACTAATGCTTACAGTTGAATACCTCAGATAGAGTCAGAGGTTATTCTGATGTAGCAAATTACATAGCACACATAAATATTGCCTGAAATAGTCACTGAGACAGAGCTGTTTTACTCCATTCTTTTCAGAATTTATCAATATAAAAAAAAAAAATCTGTATTTCTCACAGTGCAGTCTGGGATTTCTCAATCCTTGAGGGATGAGAGGCCTTGCCAAAACAAGATATCTTGCCAGAAAGCATCAAATCTGGGAGTCTGGTGCGTGTCAATAGCTATGTTTCCATCAATCTATTTTCAGGTATTGCATAAACAAAAAAAACACATGATGGAAATGCCAAGATGTAAAAATTCTAAAAACGTATGCAATCAATTGAGGCAGATACATTTTTTATCTAATAAGAAAACGTGCATAAACTATGAATAAATTCCTTGATGTGTATCAAAAAAGTAATGTGACTGCACAATGAGACAGTATAACTGGACTGATCTTGTTGCACAGCGTCTGAAATGTTGTTTTAGTCATTCTTAAAAGCTTGAGCCAAAGTGTGTCAACAAAGTGGTTCGGTATGATAACCTTCCAGAACTGTCTTTCACAGTTCCATTTCCAAACAGCAGGCATCCTCCTCCGAATGCAGGATGGTATGACTGTGTTTATTGCCTTTTGTCTGCGTGCTCTGAGCCATAAGTCATTTATTTTATGATAAAGTCCCACAGTGGCTTCTCCTACTGCAGCAAATGATCTTTTCTTAGTGATATGTGGCACCAGTTTTCACGAAGTTACATTTTTGTTCTCTTCGTCTCAATTGATGGAAATGGTGCTTTATTCATAAAAGTTTTGTGTGATATTTCAATTTTGCGCATAAATTAAATTCGCAACTTTGGGTGGAAACATAGCTATTGATGCCTAGATAGGCAGTTCAACTAGAGTTTGGAACAGAGCACTGAAAAAACGCTCCAGTAAATCCAATAAGAACCAGAATTGTGTTCTGTTGTGCATTAAACCAAATCCATGAATCACATATTATTGTGCATGTACATTAAGATTATTTCTTAGTGTTTCAGATTTAGTCTTGTGCTGTTAGAGAGGAATAGGAGGAGAAGAAGAATATGAATAGAATGACTACACAGAACAGGCACAAACTATTTAGTCTGCCCTCTTGTGTTTTCCGGAGGGAGCCACATACTAAACGCTTACTTCTGCCCTGCAACATATAAGACAACATCTCCAAACAACATCACAGGACAGTAAATGTACAACGACATCACAGACCCAGCAGAAACCTGCGACCCCAGCCTCGAGCTGATATCTTTCTTTAGAGAAGGTGCTGTGCTTAGCTAAGGTTCCTCTGGCTTGGCTGCATCTTTTCCTGAGTTAGAGCTGTCATCCGTAGTGACGGGGTCAGCGAAGGACCCGGCGGTCCCACCGGCCGGCCTGCTGGAGCTGGAATGTGCAGAGGTGTCTTTGGAGTGCGGTTCATTGGGGTTTGCTGTCTTCCCTTTGGCTCGTCTGGAGCTCCAGCTGCTGCTCTGCTTCTCTTCAGTCTCAGGGATGGAGTCACAGGAGTCGCTCTTCTTCACCTCATCATCAGACGTGAAGTCGGAGCTGTCAGACGGACTCAGACCAACTGCGGCAGATGCTGGCAGTTGAATCTTAGGTGATATTAAAAGACAAGAAATATTAATGTAATTTTACAAATCTGTGGTATTTCTATAGTATATTATAAAATTTTGTATTTCGAATTAGCATTTATTTTAGTTTACAATTCAGTCATTTTTGTGCACATTTGTCATTTGGATGTTTGATTAGTATTTCTATTTAACATTATTTTATTATAGAACAAATTACTATATTAACACAAAATATTCCAATATATCTACCATTTATTGAACATTTAGACAAAACATTTTTTTTTATGATCTCAAAACGACATAAAATGCATCATTTTTGATCCATCAGGCTTTTATGGCGCATATAGTGTGATATTTTTATTGTATAGACCTGCTTGTACACACTGTACAGCACTTTGAATCAATTTATATTGTGTTTAAATGTGCTTTATAAGTAAATGTTTTTGTTGTTTTAGAATATGGAGCTCATACTTGAGGAAAAACAGCAAAAAACATACATTTGGTGCACATGCTGATATTTACATGGACAAAAATTCAGATGAAATACGAATAGCTTATAATGTAAACCAATGGGATCAGACTAATTACATAAAATACATAAATATCAGTTGTCCCTCTTTACCTCTCAATAGTGTCTTACTGAGATTTATATGTAATATTTAAATGCAAAACATGTAATACATTGCAATACAAACCCTGATGGATCATATTTTATACATTTTAACATGTTTTTTTTTAATGATGAATGGAAAATCAAGTAAACCTAAATTGCTTCTGTCCAGTAAGTGTTCATCTTAAAATCTTACTAACAATTAACAACAACAACAAAAATATATTCTTACGACCAAAATCTTATTTTATTTCAGTTAGTCCCAAAAGCAGTATTTAAAATTTTAGTTTGAGTCTTTTTAACATTTACATTTTTTTTTTCATCTATTATTTCTATTTTATTTCAGCTTTATATAAACAGGAAAAGTAAAGTCGGCACGGCACAGCTCCTAAATGAAAAATATCCATCTATGTTCTCACCACAGGTGACACCCCGAGCCTAAAAGCTCTTCATCTTTTCAGGTTTATTTCAAATTAAGAAAGTACATTTAGTAGTTGATAACGATTCAAACTTAAGACAAACTTCAATATCTGAGAGGAGTCTTATTAGTGCATAATTAGTACATGCTGGAATTAAAGAGTTAAAGAGACTGAGATTACCTGGAATGGCTCGGTGACGCCAACAATGGAGCTCGTATTGTTGCTATAATAACCCAGTATGAAGTCCCCAGAATCCTTTGGCAATTCTTCCTCGGTAAAAATCACCTGAAGGTTCCGAATCAGAAACTCTTAATTAAAATTCACAGGCTTCAATATGGGACTTAATGAACACAAGTGAATGTCTTTTTCTTGCAGCTAAATGGATGTATGATTTGCCCTTACTTGGTGCTCCTGTCTCAAGAAATCAGACTCTTCCTGCTTGGACCAAACATAACTCACATAGTCTTTATGATGTTTAAACCCAACCTGTGAAATTACATTTTTGTACTTAAAAACACAAATCAAGTGACACATTTTTTATAAATGATATATATCTAAATGCTCAGAACTGTTGAAATTAATGAAATAACCTTGTAAAGCCCAATCCAGTCCCAAGAGCTTCGAGCAAAGTTGGGTGCCACTTTGAAGTTGGCCACTGCATCTGATATCTCTCTCCATTCATCCTCTACAAAGAGTGTCACTAAAGGCATGTCCACCTTATATGGGAACTGCAAGGACCATCACATGTTAAACACATTGCACAAATTCGGCATGAAAGTTACTCTCAAAGTGTACACATTTGTGAGAGGTGAAACACCAACCTAGTACATTCAAATCATTATTGAATGTGTAGCTTGGCATTAAGGGATTACTTCACCCAAAAATTTAATTTCTTGAAAATGTAATCAGCCTCAGGCCATGCAAAATGTAGTTTGTATCTTGCTAGAAACAGATTTGGAGAAATTTAGTATTACATCACTTGCTCGCCAGTGGATCCTCTGCAGTGAATGGGTGCCGTCAGAATGAGAGTCCAAACAGCTAATAAAACATCACAATAATCCATAAGTAATCCACATGATGCCAGTCCATCAGTTATCTTGTGAATTGAAAAGCTGCATGTTTGTAAGAATCAAATACATCATTAAGATGTTTTTTAATTTCAAACCAATGCTTATTTCTTACAACACACAGCTTTAGGCTTCACAAGATTCATAATAACACTTCCTCTGGATTACATTACTGTGATGTATCATACTCTCATTCTTCCACTCATCAAAACATGTTGTTTCTCAAATCTGTTCTGTTTAGAAGATGCAAACTCATCATTTGGATGACATACATACTCAATATTTGGTCTGTTCAATATGAAGATACAAACTCATCTACATCTTGGATGGCCTGATGGTGAGTAAATCTCACCATACTCAATATTTCATATTACCCCAAAAACAGGAATTAGTCATTATAACTAGAGCCATATTAGGTGCTTACCTGCAGAGTGAAAATAGAGGAGACAGGCTTGTGGTCACTGATGGTGAACTCCATGTGACTGCGGTAAAAATGCTGTGACACACAAGTTCCGCTGGCTAGACCTGACAAGGAGCTGCGCTTCGACATGCTGTTGCTGACCTGAGCCATCGGCCTCAACCTCCAAAGAATACGATCAGTCCATGCTGGCTTACGCTTTTTACCACTAAGAAAGATAAAGATTCACTTAAATAACAATGCAATACTAACAGTAGCACTAAATACTACCGATTTGCAGCATATGTGACCCTGGTCCACAAAACCAACTATAGGGTCAATTTTTTCGAAATTGAGATTTATACCTCATCTGAAAGCTGAATAAATAAGCTTTTTTAGACTGTTAGAATAGAATAGAATAGAATAATATTTGGCCGAGATACAGTTATTTAAAATATGAAATCTGAGGGTGCAAAGTAAATATTAAGAAAATTGCCTTTAAAGTTGTCCAAATGAAGTTCTTAGTAATGCATATTACTATTCAAAAATGAAGTTTTTATATATTTATGGTAAGAAATGTACAAAATATCTTCATGGAACAGGATCTTTATTTAATATCCTAATGATTTTTGGCATAAAAGAAATATCAATTATTTTGACCCATTTAATGTTTTTTTGGCTATCGCTACAGCGACTTAAAACTGGTTTTGTGGTCCAGGGTCACATATATTCTCTTATATAATGGAATATTGAATTGTACTTGGTTACTTTGAAAGAAAACTATGGAAGCTTGTCTCCGTCAGAGAATAGGTAACTGCGACTTGATATCTCACAATTCTTACTTATTTTCTAGCAATTGCGATTTTACAGTATGTCTCATAATTCTTACTTTTTGATTATATAAACTTTTTTTGTCAATTGTGTGTTTTAAAATCAGAATTGAGAGATTTAAACTTGTAATTGTAAGAAAATGTCAGAATTGTGTGCTGACATTTTTTCTCAGCACTGCAAACTATAATTCGCCATTTCAAGTTCTTATCTCACAATTCTTAGAAAAGAGGTCAAAATTGCTTGAAAAAACTCTATTTAAACATATGTTTGTGAGTTTAAATCAATTATTGCAAATATCGAGTGCAATTATTATTATTATCTTTTTTATTATTCAGTGGAAACAAACTTTCACAGAAAACACTTTATTGTGCTATAAAATTCAACGTTTTAGAGGTCATACTTCCCTCCCTAATCCAAAAAGTAACAGAAACAGCATTTTCTGACAGCAAATTCATTTTGAAATTAAATAAATAAGACTGAGATTTGCTTATAATAATAATAATAATTTGTTACATATATATAGCGCTTTTCTAGGCACCCAAAGCGCTTTACATAGTAAGGGGGGATCTCCTCATCCACCACCAATGTGCAGCATCCACCAGGATGATGCGACGGCAGCCATATTGCTGCCAGAACGTCCACCACACACCAGCTTACAGGTGGAGAGGAGACAGACTGACAATGAAGCCAATCGGTGTATGGGGATGATTAGGAGGCCATGATGGTCAGAGGCCAATGGGCGAATTTGGCCAGGATGCCGGGTTACACTCCTACTCTTTTTCAAAGGACATCCCAGTATTTCTAATGACCACAGAGAGTCAGAATTTAACGTTTTATCCGAAGGACGGTGCTTTTTCCAGTATAGTGTCCCCGTCACTACACTGGGGCGTTAGGACCCACACAGACCACAAGGTGAGACTCACTAACACCTCTTCCAGCAGCAACCAATTCAGTGGGCAACCAGTCTTTGGCTGCAGGGTGATATGGCTGCAGGGTATATAGTACACATCGCTTCACGTGAGTGTACTGCATGTATGTGGGGAAAAAATAGCCCTTTACAAGTTCTTAACTCTTTTTAGCCCATCTAAATCTGTTAGAAGCATGATTTGAAATGAAGAATTTATGGATCTAAATGTATTACATTTTTTACCTGGTATCATACGTGTCTGTACCCACATCAAACTTATACGTAGGAGGGAATTTAAGCGGCCCCTCATGGAAGCCTTCAAGCACAGTCTCACTGTCTTTAGCCATGTTCAGCTGCAAGACACAGAGAGAGAAGATTCAAAGAGGACACAACTACAATTACTGTCAGTATTAATAATACTAGCACAGGGAAATATATAGGTTCAACAAACATTTATATTGCATTGTTTTGTCAACATCATGACCTAAACTATAGGGCACCCAAATGCCTTGAACAAAACAGTCGCTCTGACTTCAATGACATTTCATATTTTCATAATATTGACAATGTTATCTGTGAAAACATGGTCTTTGGCATTTAGAGGGACTCACCTGGTCTTTTTCCCATAATGTGGAAAGTTTGTTATTGTCAATGGCTGATTTCACAACTTGCATTTCCAGGCCCTCGATTCGAAAGTTCAGGTCTCCAAACCAGAAAACCACACTGCAAAAATGAGTCTATGAGTCACATCATACAGTTTTCAATATACATTTCAAGGTCATAAGGTTAGTTGAATTAACTTCCATCATGGATTGTGTCGCCTTGGGCAGCGGGTCACGTAATCATAATAAACACAACTTACCCGATCTCATGAGAAAACAACAAATCTTACAAATTGTTGAATTAAAATGCATTTGTGCAATTTGTTTCATATAAAACAATATACAATTTGCAGGGAAAAAGTTAATCTAATCATCATTAGAGCATGAGCTTTACAATAACATACGAACGAGACATAAATTGAACACTAATTTGCCAGAAAATGAAATTCCCAATTTCTTTTGACTTGTATGGTATTTTGTAGTAAATGAATAGTCTCTTAGTAGAAGCAAGACAAATTACACAAATGTCATCATGGAAAGATTGTGTGACAAAAAAGCATGAACATCGCTGAACAATGTACAAGAAACAATTCAAATACTTAGCATTGTCATTGCAATATCAAAAATATTATTAATTAATATTTTATTGTAGATACATGTTGTTTTATTTTAATTTTGCATGAAAAACAAGTTGGGTCACAACTTTATGTCCAAAATAAAATCTGGGACCAGAGGCAAAAATAGGTGAGAAATGCTTCCCTGGAATTATAATACAACGGCACCATCTGTTGGTGAGATAAATAATTATGAATTATAATAATTTTGAAAAAGTATTTTGGCACACTTTCTTAAGGTCCAGATGGGAATGAAATATAGTTACAGTAATAGCAATAATGTGTTCATACTTGAATTGTATAGCGCGCGTGTGTGTGTGTGTGTGTGTGTGTGTGTGCGTCTTACTCGTGATCCAGGACGCCTGCAGCTGCTTGTGCTTCAAACTGCTGCTGCTGCAGGATGCTTTCGAAGTCCTCCATGCGCTGGTCTGAGTTCTCCATGTGTGCAGGTAGATGACAGTTCAAGAAACAGATCGAATGGCCAAACACGTTCATGCGAGCGCTGATGCCTCCTTTATTCCCCTGCAGAGCAAGAGAGTCAGAGATCAGTTCATTTTTCTAGATCCTGACTGCCTTAGAAATTCTAAACAGTCCTATACGGTTTCTTCATGAGAGTATTTCTCCCCAAACCAAAGATGCTGTGCAAAAATAGATCAATAAATAATAATAATAATAATTTACGCTTTCATGTCATGCTGTGGATTTTCAAGCATATTGGCTGTTTATGAATACTTATAGAGCACATAAAAATGCTGTATTCTTCATGACAATATTTTAGATCCCTCAATCCTACCCCATGCTTAACAACTACCTTACTAACTATTAATAAGCAGCAAATTAAGAGTTTTTTGTTTTGATTTGTTAATAAGTGTTTCCTTACACTAAAGTGTTACCAAGACTGCAATAGAATACAGATTATACTAAATAACACCGGTCACCACACTTTTCATTTGACACACAAGGAAATTATGGTCCTTTTTTTACAATGATGTTACATATATGCAAAATGCTGTGGAATTGTACATGGTAAAATGTGTTTAAAGTACTGCAGTCTTTTTGGAAACTAAAGGTCAAACTATATAATACAAATATACACAGGGGTTGGTGGATGTGCAGAATTTTGTGATGTACATGCATTTATATCAATGTAAATCTGCAGATCTTTCCATTCAAATCTGCAGGCAAAACTTGACTCATGCGAGCAGAACTGAAATGGTAACTAATTAATACAAATATGGAACAGGTGTGCGGTAACCATGGCAATCAGTCATTAAAACTGAGACCTCTGATGAAACGTGCTGCTGTGCTGAATTATGAGATAAACTGAGTGAATGTCAAAATGTCACAGCATATCATTTGTCAAATATATCATTTTACCAACTATTTGAATTGCTGAAATACACAATCTTTATGTCATTTGCCTTGTAGCAGCTAGGAAATAAGCCACAAACACTTCTCCCAGTTTCACATGTTTTTAGAGTATTAAATTGTATAGAGGTCCTGAAAAGAATTTGGACATAATTACAATTTATGAACTTCGAAGACACAAAAATGAATGGTCAATATTTATTTATACTTGTGTGAATTTTTTTGTTTGTTTTGCTTGATGAGTGTGTTTGTTATATTTATTATCAACCCCTTGGTTTGATATTTTTTTTTACTGAATGAAATGTTTTTTTTAATTGTATATGTGATTACATGTAAGTGTCTGGGTTAATTTACATATTTGGATTATATTATGGATTACATATTATATGTAATCCATAATATTATAGATTATAAAATGTATTCATTATGCACTTTGCAATGCATTATATATTTTCATTAATAACTGCAACCCAAGTTAAAATATATTATAATGTTTGACATTTGAAATGGGTTGTTTTTCATATGTTTTAATACATTATACTTTTTAAAGGTGCAGCAATTGATAATTATAATGTATTATAACTTACAATTATTTATGAGATCATGCAATGCATTATAAGGTGCATTACAAGACATTAATGCATCAAAAACACTTTTATAATAAATGTTATATATAAAGGTTTCAAGTGAAGTGTTACCTAAAATTCTTTATCCGTGATTTAAAAGAGATTATTTACAGCTTTAAGTATCCTGCGGTTTTCATCAAACCTTTTAGAGAGTGCTTATGCTCATTCATGCTCTATGAATTCAGATGAATGTGACTTGGATTTTACTTTATAACTTATTAATACCCAGGGAAAACCAGTCTGGCTTTGGTAGTTCAATCATTAACTTGTTATAAAATTTGACACGTATTTCTGTGGTGAGTTTGTCATTATGATGGCATCATCTTATATTCATTAGCTGTTCAGTACATTATTAATATTTCAGTAAAGCACAGCATGAGCTATTTGACAGAACCCCATTAACAGCTTCCTGTAACCTTTCATTTCTGCACACAAGGATAAAATAAATTGGTAGACATATCAGCTGAGAAACATTCAGATACACAAACATGGCATTCCACCAAATAGTCGCACATTTACATCAGAAAGGGAAGTATGAGATTGCACCCAGAGAATGAAAAGGTCTAAGCGCAGATAACGTACCCAGATCCCGCCGAGGCCGGTGCGAGTGGTCTGTGTTTGAAGGCCTCTCAGGAACGGCAGGTGAAAGTACTTGGCGAAGACCAGCAGCAGCATTCCCTGCATCCTCTGAGAAGTGACCTACAGACAGAGAGAAACACACAGAGATATATGAGCCAACAGGAGATAAGCAGAATTAGAAGAAATGGATGTATTTCCTGCATCCAGTTAATGTATTGGCTTGAAATGACCGGGTATAAGAAAACACACAACCTGAGTACCAAACGCTAACTCTATCATTTTAGAGAAAGAAAGAAAACTCAAACTAAAAATATTTATAAATAGATATTGTTTTCGTTCATTTAAATAAACCTGAAATAAAATATAAATACTAGAATCAAACTATAAAAACTTCTAAATGTCACCTTGTCAATTATCTGAAATAAAATACATTTGAATACTAAAATTACTAAAGCTAAAAACAAAGTAAAGATAAAGCTAAATATAGATTAATAAAAGCATAAAAACAAAAATTTGACAAAAACATTAAACATAAAAATAAAAATATTGATTAAAATAACTAAAACTAAAATAAAGACTGAAAATTAAAAAATAAATGCTAATTCACAATATTAATAAATACCATGATAGTGTAAAATAACAAACATAACAAGTTGTTTATAAACCATGCAGTATGTATTCAAGTTTTTGTATGAATAGAAGATGCTTGTAAATAATATCCTTTCCTTTCATAATGCAAGTGTGTACACTGTATGCAATACTATTGTTAACTAAAACCATAAAAAATCATTGCTTGAAACAAAGTAAACCATGAAAACTGAAATCTAATTTAACTTAAAAAAAATATATATATATATATATATATATATATATATATATATATATATATATATATATATATATATATATATATATATATATATATATATATATATATATATATATATATATATATATATATATATATATATATGTTTATAAACGTATTTCATCTCAGCTATAGTTGCCAGGGCAGTATGTCTCATTTTCATTTAGTTTAACTCGAAGTACCAAATAAATAAAACTAAATACACTAAAACTAATAAATAAATATTAATTAAAACTATATAGATATTAAAAATAATATCAATGACAGTTGTAAGTAATAACAATGACAGTACAATAAAACGTCCCTAAAGGTGAAGTGAAAAACAACAACATTTAATTCAAAGTATTACCAAAATTATAAAAGTACATTAATGATGCTAAAATAACACTGCCAACAATGCAGTGGGCTCCACTGGACCTTCCACTTCCAGTGTGATTAAGAAGAAGGGATTTCAAATGGGATTTTTAACATCCTTCCAGAGAGAGAAGTTCAAAATTCTAGCCTACTGTATACCCTGCAGTGTATAATATATATGCAGAGGTGGAAAGTAACGAATTACATTTACTCGCGTTACTGTAATTGAGTAGCTTTTTTGTGTACTTGTACTTTTTTAAGTAATATTTTTAATCTGTAATTTTACTTTTACCTAAGTATATTTTTTGGGAAGTATTGTACTTCGCTACATTTTAAAACACATTCTGAGTTACTGAGTAAAAAAAAAAATCGCTCCGTGGAAACAACTGCAGCAAATAATGGGCAGAAGAAGAAACTGGCGCTAAAATCACAAGAAAGATGCAGACGGACAAGACAGGCGTTAATGGTGCAGACCCAGCTGAAAACAAAACCCCGTCGTATTCTGCTGAAGTTGAACTCAAAGGAATGAAGTGAACCCCTGGCCATATTCATGCTCTATTATGCAGTGTTAGCTGTGTTTGCCTCGGGAGACCGAACTAGCAGCTTATAAATATATCGACATCGCCCTTCGCAAGCATGTAGAGATAAGATAAATACTTGCATCGTTGCATTGGTGGTTAAAATGAAGCTTTGACGGTTTAGCAAAAGGTTTTGCACAAATGAGCCAAAAAGACAGTGGTGCAGGGTGTGCAATATCGTCTGAGATAATATAAGAATTGTTGTTTTAACGATGTGCGATTTGACATTATCAGTATTTTGCCAAAACCAAACAAATCACTCTAAACAGTGTGCCGTGAAATCTAGTAACGTTAGATTAGACTAATCCCGCGTGCATCTGAGTGCTTTCTTTCACTCGCGTGATTCAGTCTGTTAAAATGCGTTTAGAATGATCACAAAATTGAAGATATAGAAGCAGAAAATGTATATATTTATATAATTTAATATAGTAAGTCAACATAACATGAAGAAGAATGCCGCTTTTCTCAAAAAATCACCATGATTACATAGACCTGTAGTCTTTCTTTTTACACAGTTCAAAAAACAAGAAGTTAATTAAGAGACTTACGTTTTAGACACCATATTGCCTGTTTTTGCTCTATTTCGACAACAAAAATAATTCCATTCACAGTTTTGCGTCTCTGACTCTGAGCAATGACGTGTTTCATTCCTTGAATTAACCGTTTAAATGATTCTGTTCAATCGCAATGACTCACTTATGAGTGACTTGCTGACACCTACTGGTGGTTCTAATTTAACATTTAAAGTATCTTTTAATGTATTTATTTTTTAATTTCAAATGAATATTTAACATTTGTGACCGTGGCATGGAGCACAAAACCAGTCTTAAGTCGCTGGGGTATATTTGTAGCAATAGCCAACAATTCATTGTATGGGTTAAAATTATACATTTTTCTTTTATGCCAAAAATCATTAGCATATTAAGTAAAGATCATGTTCCATTAATATATTTTGTAAATTTCCTAGTGTAAATATATCAAAACTAAGAGCTTAATTTGATCAACTTTAAAGGAGATTTTCTCAATATTTGGATTTTTTGCTCCCTCAGATTCCAGATTTTCAAATATTGTCCTATCATAACAAACCATACATCAATGGAAATATTATTTATTCAGCTTTCAGATGATGTATAAATCGCAATTTAGGAATTGGTTTTCTGGTTCAGGGTCACATTTTATGTCTTATTTATCAAAACATTTCTGCATTTGTAACTGCAGGCTAAATGCATTCAATGTCAGTGTAAATACATATATGCCACTTCAGATGAAGCTTCTGCGTTTCCTCTGCATTGCAAAGATGCATTTTGTTGATACTGATTTAATTTGCCTGGTAACAGCCCAAATGTCTTATTATTCTAATTAACCGATTCATTTAATTAAAAACTGTTTGAGATTTATAGGCCTATCCCAGGTGTGTCAAACTCAGTTCCTGGAGGGCCACAGCCCTAAAGAGTTTATTTCCAACCCTGCTCCAACACATGTAGTTTTCAAATAAGCCTAAATGATTAGTTTAGCTGTATCAGATGTGTTTAATTAGGGTTATATCTACACTGTGTGGGCTGTGGCCCTCCAGGTACTGAGTTTGACACCTTCGGTCTATCCCATTTTTTCCTCCCTCTCATTGTTAAAATGTAACTAAGTAATTTTTACTCTGAGTAAATTTTAAATGAGCTACTTTTTACTTTTACTTGAGTATATTTTTAGACTGGTACTTTTACTTGTACTTAAGTAAAATTTCAGTAATGTAATGGTACTTTTACTTGAGTAGAATATTTTTGTACTCTTTCCACCTCTGTATATATATATATGTATATATATATATATATATCAATTAGTGTAGAAACACTACATACAAAATGCAAAACTAAAGTGAAAATGTATTTATGCAACATTGTTTTCATAGATTTTTTTTCCACACAGAAACTAAAGCCAGATAAAATGAGGAAGAGTCTAACTGATAGAAAATAGAAACATGAGCCGCAAGACCAGCAAAGAGATTTTCATCCTCAGCCACTCAGTCACTGTTACATAATATGACCCCTGAAGCTCTAATGACAACTCTCTCTCTGTGTGTGTGTGTGTGTGTGTGTGTGTGTGTGTTTAAAGGGAACATTACTGACCAGTACATATCCAAAGGGGCTGAGAGCGTCCATGCAGAGCTCGCTCCACTGGTCAGTGAAGAGAACATCTTTCAGTCGTTTGTTGATCATTGAGTTCACTTCCTGTAAGCTGAGACAGGGTGCAAGAAAATACAGACATGAGATGAAGTTGAAATGAAAGGACAGAAAAATATCAGAATGGAGAAGTAGAACAGACCTCAATGCAGGTGGTAGATTATACTGTCTCTCTAGTGTGCTTATGTAGGTCATGTCCTAGATTATGACCTTCACATTATAGCATTATAATGTACTAACTCCATCTATTCTGATGAAAACTTGTTTTACAACTATTGACAGTGTATTATTTTGATTGTCTTTACATTCATTGTAGAATCTTGAAACAACTGTTTTCAACATCTATGATAATCAGAAATGTTTCTTGAGCTGCGAATCAGCATATTAGATATTAGATTTGAAGGAGAAAACAATACATTTTGACTAATATGAAAATATTATAATAATATTATATATATATATATTTATATTATATAACCTACATTTTCAGAAGCTTACTGTTGAAAATTCAACAGTAACATTTGTAAATTAAAAACAACATTTTTTGTACATTTTCTGAGACATTGTCAATAGGAACATTTCCAAGTATGCATCTGTGATCACTTTTCATGCTGAGCACCTTTCATTTAGAAAAGCAGCGGCTCTCAATGGAAATCTCACCCTATAATATACATGTCTGTGTTCCCATCACCAACATTCAGCCCCAGTAATGAAGTGATGTCGTCGGGAGGCATGGCTGAGCCCACGTTCCACGTGATAATGTGCACCCTTTTGGCAGAAAGAGACGTTAGAGAACAGCAGTCATCTGTGTACACATGTTCACACACCGATGGTCGCCAAGTCTCTAGTGCTGGTTGTTATTAGGCACCGCATCCAACAGCAAGGTGAATGTGAGTGTTGTTCCTGTAACTCACTGCTGAATATCTTTAGTTGGGACAGTGAAATTACAAAGCTGTGACTGTTGACACTGACAGAATGTGGGTTTGCCCTATAACTGATCTTTTTAATTTACAAACAGCATGCAGAGACTGTGTGCAAACAAGTATCCTTGCGGCATATTAGTGAATAAACAAATTAAAGAAATGGAAATGGACTAAGAACATCATCAGGACAATTACACACAACACTGCACACTCGCAAAAGCAACCTTGTTTTGTCGTACCACATCACATCACATCACTCCTTTGCAGTTAAATGTGGTAGTAAATCATCTCATTGAAGATCCAAACAATGCTAGGAATATAGAAATATTCAGAATGTTTTTCACGAATTCCACAAGCATCCCTCCACTATTCAGTATCAACCTTCATTTTAAAGAGAGAGAAGAATTTCATATTTCTATAAATGTAAAATATACATCAATTTCAAAATCATTGTTCACATAAAAATGAGAATGTGCTCGGGGCATTCAAGATGTAGATGAGTTTGTTTCTTCATCAGAAGAGATTTGGAAAAAATAGTCTCGTCTGAGTCAGGAGAGAAATATACACAGATCAAGCACCGTTTATAAGTGAAAAACAGTCCAAAATAGTTGTAAACAATCATATGGCTTGATTTGATCTGATGACAACAGGAGACGGACTTTTTAATCTGGAGGAAGCGTTTATGGATTGTGGACTCTCATTTTGGCCAAAAGCAATGGTTTAAAGTTAAAATGTCTTGATGATGTTTTTTCTTCTTCACAAAAACACACAGCTTTTCACTTCACATGTTAACTGATGGACTGGAATCATGTGGATTGCTTGTGGATTATTGTGATGTTTTTATCACTCTCATTCTGACGGCACCCATTCTCTGCAGAGAATCCATTGATGAGAAAGTGATGTAATGTTACATGTCTCTAAATCTGTTCTGATGAAAAAACAAACTCGTTTACAACTTGAGGCCTGAGGACGAGTACATTTTCAGCAAATTTTCATTTTTGGGTTTATTCCTTAAATCTATTTATATTCTTGAATATATCAAAAGGTCAATAAGTATGTTAGAGTGTATATGTACTTCAAATGTAATCTTGCCTGCATCTCTGACCTCACAGCTGATTATTATGTTAAGAAATTGACAACTTGCACTGAGCCTCATGACGTATTTCCATTTTCCAATTGAGTTTTTAGAGTGTATGTGAGAAGATCCACACCTTATTCAGAGACAGGAGAAAAGATTCTGAACACTGCTGTGGTGCATAATTTTCCAAAGCTAGTGAAACACGAGTTTTAATCTAACCCCAGCCAATCTGAGAAAGTAGGGGATGGTAAACATACCCATAAAGTAGAAGAAAAAAATCTTCCCAACCCCAAACATTTGAATGGAAGTGCATATTTTACTCATTCAGGATCCAAATTTGCAAAGGAAAATATACAGGCTATTTAAGCAAATAAAAAATTAAAGAATATATATTCTTTTTCAAAAGATGTTTTATTGTTTTAAAAGTAAAAGCAGCAATAATCTGAGTTCTCATGATTAACTGTAATAGTATGCACTATATGTAGATGCTGTGAATCATAATGTGGAATGTAGAAATAAATGTGCAGGTAGACTACCGTTCAGCCAACAGTACCCAAACCTGCACTTGGCAATCTAAAGTTTAGTTTTGTACTAAAGCAAAACACTTTTGAACTGGCTAATCAAGTCTTTAAGTTCACTTGTTCACCCAAAAGCAGAATGCAGTGCAACAGTTAGCTTCCAGAGATAAAATATTCCATCCACTTTCACCAAAATGTATTTTTAAAGGGGTCATGAATTGAGAAATACAATTTCGTGAGAGATCATTTTAAGAGGTCATTTTACTATAAAAATATCCTGTGAGTTTCAGAGCTCAAAATGTCCTTGTTAGTCCACAGTTTTTATTGAAACCAAGCTCAGAAAATGACTCATTTCAGATTTTGTTACATTATGACGTTATAGTCCAACAAAAGCCTCTGCAGAAATCGAAAGAACAGCAATACAGGATCAATCGACTAAAAATAGCATTACTTTCCAAAGGATCCTAGGGAATAGGATAGGGAACAGTAATATCACAATATGTAAGTATTAGTATTAAGTATCTTAATTGCTGGTGCTGGCAATAATCTCTTATATCTTACTTGCACTATTAGTTAAGATGAAAGCATTTACGAAAATGCAAAACTCGAGTTGTAATGATGAGTTCACTACATTCATGTGCTCAACAGTCTGTCTTCGGCTACAATGCTTATTGCTGAAACCTTTCATGTGACGGGAGTAAATATAATACTATAATTAACACTATCCATCATTAGTTAATCTCAACAGCTGTAATAGTAAAAATGTAGTAAAAGTTTTTGAGAGAGATCTACAAGTAATAGTATTTCATATACAGGGATGTAAGCCAATCACAGCAATGGGCACATCTCACAGCAGACACGCCCCTTCTAATTGAGCTTTCAAATCAGAAGGCTGAAATCAGTGTAGATTTTTTTTTCTCTGAATTATGACCATTTTTGGTGTAAAAATCATACTAACATTACAACAGCACCTTAGGAAGCATTATCAAATTATCTAAAAATGCAGTTCATGACCCCTTCAATGACAGCATGTACACTTTTCAAGACAGACCAACCATGAGCTCTAACATTGTTGGATGCAATTGCAAGAAATAACAACATGTTTTAAGTTAGCTAAATTGTACCTGAAATCCTCCACCACCTGCGGCTGAGTGTCAGCGGTCCCAGCGACAGACATGGCCCTCTGCGGGTGAAAGACGGATTCGGTAGGTGGTGGTCTGTATGACGGGGCCTGAGGAAGCGAGGCGGCCCTCACTGTCATGTGGCTCCGAGACACTGCAGTATGGTCTGAAAACTTCTGTCCAGCCAAACTTGGAGGTCCGTGATCAACATTGAGTTTCGGCTGAGATTCTGAGGGGTGATTGGAGCTGTTGGGGCTGGTTGATTCCGCCTGGTTGGTCAGCTGCTGCGGTTTAGGAGATTCTGGAGGGTTGGGCTCCGATACGTCGATAGATCCTTCCACTCGCGGGCTCCTCTGAGGCCTTCGTGGCCTGGCTGGAGCCATTGGTGGTGTAGAAGGGGCAGGAGAAGATGTGGAGGACGATGATGTATCTGCTGGTCCTTTTGGTTGTCCAGATGATACCAGATCATTAGTCTTGCACTGGCTTTGAATTTGTTGTTCTGGTTCCATCTTTATCTAGCAAAATGAAGCACACCGGTGGATCAATCAGCATATGCATTTCAACTATGTTTACTTGTTAACTACATTTTCAAGTTCTCCTTGGTAAAACTCCTGAAAAAAATCACAATGAGGCATTTAAAAACAAGCATGGCATGTCAAAATAAAGGCTGCTCATATAACATTCATATACTGTGCCCACTTATTTCCAAATGCAAAATGGTTTGAAAGAAATGATGTAAACAGCAACACCTTGTTAAAATGAAGCACACTTTAGCATACCTTGCACACTTTAGAAGCACACTTTAGCATATTAAAAAGACAAAACATTGTAGTTGGCTGTGCCGCAGCGCTGGTCAAACGCTACAGAACACGCAGATGGAGGAAACGCGGATTTTGAACGCCGTTGCCTAGCGTCCATCTTACGAATCTCCGCTCTCTACCCAACAAAACGGACAAACTTCTTCTGCTCTCCCGGACAAATAAGGATTTTTCAAACCCTACTGGAAACTTGGCTGAATGACGCAATACGGGACAGCGCACTCCATCTGCCGAACTTCCAGCTGATCAGATCCGACCGCGATGCAGAATCAACAGGGAAATCATGCGTCGGCGGGACATGCTTTTACATCAATGAAAGGTGGTGTACAGATGCAACTGCGTTAAAGAAGATGTGCTGTTCTGAGTTTTATTCAAAGCCAGATGTCTACCTCATATTAGTGCAATAATCATTTTGACAAGCTGCGACTGATTATTATTTATTTATTTATACAAGCAACTCTTTTTATGTTTATTTCTTTATTCTTTTGTCTTAGCTTAACTTTTTAATTGTACATCACTTTGTATTATGTATATTTCTTTTTAGTTTTGTGTCTATTATGTACCATGCACCTTATGCAGAAGCTTTGCAATTTCATTGTATCTTGTGTACAATGACAATAACAGGAAATTCGAAACACTCTTCATTAATTACAAGCCGTTCTATTCGACGCGGGAGTTTTGTTTGTTCATTATTATGAGTGTCTACATTCCTCCACAAGCGAACGCGAGATCAGCTTTACAGAAACTCGCTGAGTACAATATTTGAAGTGCACATTTAAGTGCACAATTGAGGGCACTTGAAGTAAAAAGTTAGGCCACTGATCACTTTTGTTTTAATAACAGTTATATTGGACACCTAGCTTAGTGACATGCATTGCCTAATCTCTGTAATCCTTTTGGTTTGTTTTAAGTTAAAACAGGATTTTACCGAAACCACATGAGCAGTGTTTGCTTGTACTGACACTGGGTTGCATAATCTTAGAATTTTGCCTTTGAAAAAGTCTTCAACTGATATACTGTGACCAATATTAGAATGAATGTTTTTGTTGTTGTTGTTGTTTTTAATTATTCTTATTTTTAGCATAACTGTGCAGAAACATATCAATTTTAAATTACAACAGTATTATATTCACGATTACACCATAATAACAGACACAACTCTTGGTTAATATTTGATTGGTTGGCACTTGGCATGATAGCTAAAGAGTTAAACACACAGAAGCTCTTCCAAGGTGATGGGTTTCATCTCTAGCTTGAGGGGAGTCTATTCTAGTTTGAAATGACCCTCTCTGAAATGACAGCTGACAGGCTGGACAAAGAACTAGACTAGACATCAGACACAGCTGTGAAAGTTCCCTACCCACAGGAAACACTGCGTATAATTGAGTCAGTCATTTCAAAACTCTTCTTGATATTGTTGTGATGCAAATACCAGAAACAGTATATCCATCAATATACTTATTATGACAGTTATGTTATTGTGGCGAGAGTTTGACAGCCTTTCTTTTGATTCTTGTTGATTATTTTTCTGAGTAATAAAAGGCTTTACTCGCCACCCCTGACTTCCTGGTCCTTCGTCCTATTGAACCTCATTACAGTTATGTTAAAGGTAAGTGGCTCCTGTGTACTAGAAGTGAAAAACACCACTGTATGGTCAAACTAAACATTTAAATATCATCTTTTTAAGACATGTTATTTGATTCATACAACTGATATATTTAGCATTTTATGTAAGGAGTCTGTTATAAATATCTCATTGAATTACACCACACACTTTTAGAATTTCATCTTACTTCTTGGTCATATAAATATCAGCATTTGCACCAAATTATATATTTTGCTCATTTTGGGCATCTGCATAAAACTGTGGAGTTTTATATAAGAAATGATTTATCAATTACAACAAAAAAAAAAAAATGCCTTTTTGCTAAAGGTCCAATTATATTCATTTTCTTTCAAATCAATAAATCTGACTTTTATTTTATTTGACAGGATTAAAATCAATAAACCCTCCAGTATTGCTTTCAACAATACAAACACCATTATCCAAAGCCACTACTCTGAACCTATAGGCATATTAAATATTGGGACAACTAGACAACAACCCAATTTCAAATATTTATATAAAGTCATGTCTATACTGTGTTTCTGCACAGTCAGCTTGCTCTTCGCCTCGCTGTGCTCTGCTCTGCCTGCCTGACCGGCTTTCACTGTATTGACAAGATTATAACAGTCAAGCACACATCTAGAGGTATTTGCTTATCAGTGTGGAATAATGCAAAGCATGTGACCAGCAGGAAAAAGAAAAGAGATAAAAATATAGACTCCACCTAGAAATGACCCTGAATGCAATGAGTCATTGTGTATGTATTTGAATATGCATATACACACATACACCCACATCAATGGATGCATGCAAAATTATAGCAGTGAATCATTGTTTGCATTTGAATATGTGTTTGTTTGTAAATAGATGGGCAGACACAGACAGACAGACAGACAGGAGCTTTTTAGGCATGCAGCCTTGCTGAGTGTTGAAAACTTAGAGAAGCTTGAAAAATTTGACGTTTGTGTGGGTGGGTGGGATTCAATCTCTTCATAGCAACTGAGTGAACTGTACTTGCTGTGTTGTCCATGGTAAAGTATACTTAAAATAATTGCTAATTAGTTAACTACAAATGGTGCACTGTTGTGGCTCAGTAGAGCATTGCGTTAGCAGCACAAAAGGTTGTGGGTTCAATTCCCAGGAACACACATACTGACAAAAAATGCATAGCCTGAATGCACTATAAGTCGCTTTGGATAAAAGCATCTGCTAAATGTATAAATGTAAATGTTGTTTTAGGAGTGGTTTTATATATGCAATGTAAATATTATAATACTTTTGAATCATAGTTATACACTTGAGATTGGAGAATGAGAAATTGCTGAAGGTCACCTTACAATAATGTGCATTATGACCTACTTCTAAAACACTAAAAACACAGTGTGTGTTTTATTAGAAGACGGATGAAGAAGCTTTTGAACCACTCGATATCTGATAGCAATAATTACATTGAAAGGCTGTTTGGGATGAATAAAGCCACAGTTACACAAATGCACATGCATTTCTCTCTTTCAAACACACACACATTGATTAGTGTCACACATTTACAAAACATACAATAGAAATTATAAACAATAAATAAAACCTAGATAGAAAACGTAAACAATCCAGTATCAGTTAAACACCACTGAAGCAAAGACACAGCAATTGGGTCCAATCTAAATGTATATAACCACAGCTGTAATAATAAAAACATAACATAGCCTATTATATTATTAAATTATTTATGATTTATCAATCATATCTGTGCAAGCACTCTGCGTGTTTGCACTTGTGCTCTATTACATATTACAGTTGAACAATTATAGTGTTTGCATCAGTCTATTTCTTACCCAATTTCCTCGTTCAAGACAGACTGAAGAGAACTGGTGGTATGTTGACAGGAAATATGATTGGCACCGCTGTAAACCAGGCTCACTGATAAATATATTCGTGTTCAAATAGTTTCGCAGACATCAAAAAATCTCATCATTATGCGACAATGTTGTCCGAGCTGATAAATGTGAAACGCGTTCACTCGATAGATAGAGCCAATGTGTCACATCAGTACCCGTTCTTCCTGTTACATTACTAGCGAAGGACCTTGAGGTTTAGAGAATGGAGAAAATGGGTCGCTGAAGGCAGGTGCATTTCATCTGCGGATGTCGGGGTGTTCTTCGACGTGAATCAGTTTAGCCAAGCAAATTGCTGCGCTTGCTGTCAATGACAGACGCGAACGGTCACTGCTGCCCTTCAGAACTGCTGCTCGCGCTTCATTATTGCAACAGCCCTGCTGGCATTGCTTTCGTCAGAGATTTAATCACCGCGGACATAACGCTCTTGTCACGTGGTATTCCGCTGAAGCACCGCTACAGATATAATAGATAATATTTGCATTTTCCACCAGAGCATGCGAGGTAGCCAGAAGGTTAAGGTTTGGCATTAGTTGTATGCTCTGTTTCAGTGAAAATTAAATGCCGCGTGAGAACGCTTTGCCGTTGTCATGGAAATCAGCAGGTATCCTTTTTAAGCATACATTTAAGTATGCATATTCACATATTAAGCTTTGAATGCCAAAATTAACGCCAAATGTGGATTTTGCTTATTTTGTTAAGAAATTTAGTTTTTGTTATTATCTCAACAAATTAGAATACTTCATAAGACCAATAAAAAAATATTTTTAGTGAATTGTTGGCCTTCTGGAAAGTATGTTCATTTACTGTATATGTACTCAATACTTGGTAGGGGCTTCTTTTGCTTTAATTACTGCCTCAATTCGGCGTGGCATGGAGGTGATCAGTTTTGGCACTGCTGAGGTGGTATGGAAGGCCAGGTTTCTTTGACAGTGGCCTTCAGCTCATCTGCATTTTTTGGTCTCGTTTCTCATTTTCCTCTTGACAATACTCATAGATTCTCTATGGGGTTCAGGTCTGGTGAGTTTGCTGGTCAGTCAAGCACACCACCATGGTCATTTAACCAACTTTTGGTGCTTTTGGCAGTGTGGACAGATGCCAAATTCTGCTGGAAAATGAAATCAGCATCTTTAAAAAGCTGGTCAGCAGAAGGAAGCATGAGGTGCTCCAAAATTTCTTGGTAAATAGGTGCAGTGAAGTTGGTTTAAAAAAAACACAAATGGACCAACACCAGCAGATGACATTGCACCCCAAATCATCACAGACTGTGGAAACTTTACACTGGACTTCAAGCAACTTGGGCTATGAGCTTCTCCACCCTTCCTCCAGATTCAAGAGACATTGGTTTCCAAATGAAATACAAAACTTGCTCTCATCTGAAAAGAGGACTTTGGACCACTGGGCAACAGTCCAGTTCTTCTTCTCCTTAGCCCAGGTAAGACGCCTCTGATGACAACTGTAGCCAAATTCCTTGACACGTCTGTGTGTGGTGGCTCTTGATGCCTTGACCCCAGCCTCAGTCCATTCCATGTGAAGTTCATCCAAATTCTTGAATCGATTTTGCTTGACAATCCTCATAAGGCTGCAGTTCTCTCGGTTGGTTGTGCATCTTTTTCTTCCACACTTTTTCCTTCCACTCAACTTTCTGTTAACATGCTTGGATACAGCATTCTGTGAACAGTCAGCTTCTTTGGCAATGAATGTTTGTGGCTTACCCTCCTTGAGAAGGGTGTCAATGATTATCTTCTGGACAACTGTCAGATCAGCAGTCTTCCCCATGATTGTGTAGCCTAGTGAACCAAACTGAGACCATTTTGAAGGCTCAGGAAAACTTTGCAGGTGTTTTGAGTTGATTAGCTGATTGGCATGTCACCATATTTTAATTTGTTGAGAGTGAATTGGTGGGTTTTTGTTAAATTTGAATTAAAAGAACCAAAGACTTAAACTACTTCAGTCTGTGTATTGAATTCATTTAATACACAAGTTTCACAATTTGAGTTGAATTACTGAAATAAATGATTTTTTCACGACATTCTAATTTGTTGAGATGCACCTGTATGTCACACCGTTTCAAACTGACTTTATTAAGTGATTACATGCTTTATGCATTACATGCTCAAATATTTGCAGACTGATTAATCCTATTTATGAGCAATAATAAACAGATTGTTTGAAATATTTTAGTAATTACAACTAACCGCTGATGGGCAGGTTGATGTTGTTTAAATTTCCATTCGGTTGCTGTTGAGCTGCATTCTGAATGCACCTGTCATACCATTCATTTGATAACAGCATCTTATAAGAAATTCACCACTTTGTGATATCTTACCCCAGCACTTCAGACCAACATATGTAATGTGCATACCTAGAATCATGTGTTGCATGTATGTTTATTTGCATTGGGTTTATCGAAGATTTTTAGCTAAATTGTATTATGCGATATGACTGTAGTGTTCTTTGTATTATATAGCTACAGAAAGTGAGGCATTTTAATAAGATAAGATGTTTATGTGTTTGTGAGAGTGATTATGTAAGCTGAAACTGCCACTGGTTAGAGTGTCTTCTACAGTATTTCACACTCTGGTGCACACATAGACTCGAGTCTCTGTACAGCGTCGGCTTCTGCACAAACAGAGGCAATGCTGCTCACTACACAATATTCACGCATTTAGGCTCTGTACATAGTTCGAACTAGATATTATTTCCATAAACTATGTTTTTTTATTTATTTAATTGTTTAATCTATTTTTTTAATTAAAGAACAACTACAAGGAAAAAATACAATTAATCACACCCAATAAAGTGTATAGTCAATTTTTTGTCTGTATTCATCTGCTTTTATGTTTGGTTTGTCACATATAGTCCAGTCACCATGAAATCAAAATTGACTATATTTCATGAAAACAATGATTTTTTTCAAAATAGGGAGGAAAAGACTCTTATATATATATATATGTATGTATATAGCGCAGTTATGCATTTGCATTCAGATCAGTCTCTATTACAATGTGTAACATTCATTTTACCATCCATTTAACAACCGATGGATAATAACCAATAATTTTTTTTATCAGCTGTTTGGACTCTCATTCTGACGGCACCCATTCACTGCAGAGGTATAAGTGATGTCAGATCTGTTCCCATGGAGAAGTTAATCTACTGTACATCTATGATGGCTTGAGGGTAGCAAATATTCAAATTTTGGGGTTAATTTCTTTAAAACATGGCTGCAAGATTTGTATACCAAACCGAATATGACTTAAACGTGCGACAGGTGTACTCCAAAACATCTGCATGTTTTATAACATTTGTGTATTATGTAGGCAACTGTATATTTTAATTATTGCATTCTATTTTCTAAACATGTTAAGTGTATGCATGTAGCCTAGCCTACTGTACGGGTAAATGTTCTGCATATGAAGGCTGTCACAGAAACCCAGAGCAAACACTGATATTGTAACATGTTCAGGTTATCACTAAACCTGTAGTCCCGTTTGCACCGTATTTCACATTTATGGGGAATTTCTCTCTGCCTCTGCCTAGCGATAGCTGTTCCCAAGCAAGAAAAAAGAGAAAAAGAACCGTGACGACGTGGCAGAGTCTGTGTGGAGAGCAGACAGCTTGAGCTCGAGCATCGTCTCCGGCAGCATGTGGACGCTGATCTTCACTGCCCTGTTTCTTACCTCAGTTATCTTCAGACCAACATATGAAGTAATGAACCTAGAATCATGTGTTGCATGAGTGGTTTATTTGCATTGGGTTTATCGAACACTTTTTAGCTAAATTGTATTATGCGATATGACTGTAGTGTTCTTTGTATTATATAGCTACAGAAAGTGAGGCATTTTAAAGATAAGATGTTTATGTGTTTTGTGATGAACGTGTATGTAAGCTAATCCCACTGGTTAGAGTGTCTTCACAGTATTTCAGTTGTAAATAGACTGTGTCTCTGTACAGCGTCGTGAACGATAACAGAGCAATGCTGCTCACTACACAATATTCACGCATTTAGGCTCTGTACATAGTTCGAACTAGATATTATTTCCATAAACTATGTTTTTATTTATTTTATTTTTTAATGGATTAATGGTTAAGTTTTTTGAAGAAAATAAAAAAAAATAAAAATTAAATAAAAAAAAATACAATTAATCACACCCAAAATAAAAAGTCAGGTATATATTATTTTGTCTGTATTCATCTGCTTTTATGTTTGGTTTGTCACATGCATGTCCAGTCACCATGAAATCATTGACTATATTTCATGAAAACAATGATTCTGTTTTCAAAATAGGGAGGAGCTCTTATATATATATATATATATGTATGTATATAAGCGCAGTTATGCATTTGCATTCAGATCAGTCTCTATTACAATGTGTAACATTCATTTTACCATCCATTTAACAAGATGGATAATAACTTTTTTTTATCAGCTGTTTGGACTCTCATTCTGACGGCACCCATTCACTGCAGAGGTATAAGTGATGTCAGATCTGTTCCCATGGAGAAGTTAATCTACTGTACATCTATGATGGTTTGAGGGTAGCAAATATTCAAATTTTGGTGTTAATTTCTTTAAAACATGGCTGCAAGGTTTGTATACCAAACCGAATATGACTTAAACATGCGACAGGTGTACTCCAAAACATCTGCATGTTTTATAACATTTGTGTATTATGTAGGCAACTGTATATTTTAATTATTGTATTCTATTTTCTAAACATGTTAAGTGTATGCATGTAGCCTAGCCTAGGCCTACTGTACGGGTAAATGTTATGCATATGAAGGCTGTCACAGAAACCCAGAGCAAACACTGAAATTGTATCAGTGTTATCACTAAACCTGTAGTCCCGTTTGCACCGTATTTCACATTTATGGGGAGCTCTCTCTGCCTCTAGATAGCGATAGCTGTTCCCTTCAAAAACAGCAAGAAAAAAAGAGAAAGGGAAATATGAGCGCCGTGACGTGGCAGAGTCTGTGTGGAGAGCAGACAGCTTGAGCTCGAGCATCGTCTCCGGCAGCATGTGGACGCTGATCTTCACTGCCCTGTTTCCCTCAGTCATCTTATCATATGAAGTGGACACGAAAAAACTCAATGGTCTAGCGAGAGCCAGAGTGGAGGTGAGTGAAACACTTCATTCAGCTTCAATCCCCAGCGGGTGATGCGGTCGGTATCAGACAGAGATATAGCTTACTCGACTTGCAAACATCCGAATTTACCTGAAAACACTTAACGGTAACCTTCTTGTGTAACTAGTCGTTTGTTTTTGATGAACGTGTATGTTAGGCTAATCCCTAGAGTAAGGGAGACATTCAGGAGCAGTTGTAAATCTGTGCTGCCTCAATGGTGAACGATAAGAGATTGGTAATAGCTCAAATAGCTTTTAAGCTATTAAGTTAAGTATTTGTGTATGGATTAATGGTTAAGTTTTGTGAAGAATACGTTCCGAAATGAAAGCGTTTTGCTGCAGAATTCATTAGATAAAATTAAATGTCAAAATATAAGTCTGTATGATATATTCACGTCAAAATAAAAGTCAGGTCTATATTATTTTGTTTTTGCTATTTTTTACATTGCCTATTTGTATATTATTCTTTATTATTTGTGTCTTGTCCCGTTGCTGTCATTCTGTTGCATTGTGGAGCTTCTGTCACTATAACAAATTCCTAGTGTCTGTGTAAACACCTGGCCAATAAAGCTCATTCTCAAACTCCAACAGCACAGAGCCTTTCACTGTTTTCATTTTGCTTTTGAGACCGATATTTAGTTTAAAATGTGTATTTTTGGTAAAGATTTTGAGTGTCTTTGAGTCATTTAATCATTCACTCAACTGTTTTTTCAAAATCTCTTACTCTTAACTTGCATTATTAATGTGTTGGACAACAGCAGTACCACATTATTATGCTGTTGGTCTGAAAAGTTACTTTCAGATATACTTTTAAGTATTTCTTTGTAAGTCAGAGCATCAAGTTTTGCATGTCACCAACATACATAGTCAAGCAGTGAAGCAGAAATCATTCTTAAACCCACCAAAATCATGAATGAGAAGTCCCAGTGCTCTTGGAACTCTGACGACTAATCCGATTAGAGAACCTAAATAACAGTCGTGTAACAACATTTTGTGACTAGAAGTGTACTTTATTTGTTTTTACATATGTTATTTCTCAACTTTCACCAGACATGTGGTGGATGACAGCTGAATAGGCTGAGGGAGGTAAGCTTATACATTCACTTCATACTGTATATCATCACTGTGATATTCATGTTCTCTAGACAAACAATGGTAATTAAGTATTACTGGAAACTTCACTTCAGCTCATCTGGTTATGTTGTGTTATTTACGTCTTTCTCCTCTCAATTCATAACAGGTCAAGGCCTTTGTGACCCAGGACATTCCTCTTTAGTATCCTTTAAAATCACCAGATGACCAGTCAATCAGTTATGGAAAACAAGAATTTCAACAAAAAAAATGTAACTTTATAAACTGACCATCAAATTTACATGTTTGAAAAATGTATTTAATTCATATTTAAAAGTGCTGTTAAATATAACAATAAAAAGTTGATTTATTATGAATTTAGAATTCATTATGATACATTTACATCTACATATTACAATTGTATAATTGTAAATATCTAATTTATAAAAAAAAAAAATCTCCAAATTTATAATTTATTCCATCATATTTTGAATTGTCATTATATATACCTGCAAACTAGTCGCTTTTTGGCAATATTCACCGTTTTGAATCAAAATGTGTTATTTTATGTGAATCGCGATCGTTGTATGACATCAAAGCACCACGAGAGCTACAGAGAGCAGATGTCGTTCTAATTGTGAGTGAAACAGACACAAAGTTCGCAATTTGTATTACAATATTGACTGTTTTTGCTGAAGTTCGCTGACGAAGTTTCAATCAAAGCCACAGCAGAACTGTTTTGTCTCCGAGCAACATAGCGGTGTTTCGTTACTGAATGAATCCACATTGTTGAATGAAGTGCGTCAATGATTCAGTAACCCATTCATAAAGACAGTAGTCACTTGCCTCGTTTTTGAATGTATCAGCCGCTTGAATGAATGACTAATGACTCACTCATTAAAACAGTCATTTACTGCCATCTACTGGTGGTTTGCTTTCATATTTAAAAGCATACCATTTTCCCTAAAACATTTGTAACTTGCATGCTCAAAAATATTTAAAACATTAATCTTATAAAATTATTTATGCATTTAAATTTTTTTGGTGTAAATGCATTTATGGCACATCAGCTTCATCAGTTTGTGCAAATACATCTAATACCACTTCAGATGCAACTTCTGTTTCCTCTGCAGTGAAAATATTTATTGACAGTATGCGCACTCTAATGTGAACATTAAAATTTTACTTGAAGCATATGTTGCCTTTTTCCTTTATTTTGTTGTCAAAGTGCACCAGAAAGCTTCATTTAAATGTGAAATTCTCAAAAACATTCTTCTGCGGGGGCAGACTCGCCTTCAAGTTTTAAATTCCAAACTGTCACCTTTTTGACCTCTTGGGAGTTTGCAGGTATGATTATAGAGGACTAGAAATGTCAAGATATTTACTGTAACAAAATGCTGCATTAATGAATAAACATGAATAATTATAAACAATTGTATTCAATTATAAAACAAATCAATTGAATCAGTATTCATGTTTATGTATGCATTCATATATTCAAAATATTAAGGCTCCTTAATGTTGTAAAGAAAACTTATGTTGAATCTAAAATATATACATCTAGAAAACAATAACAGCACCTTTCGCTCTTAAATGTATCTTTTTACAATCTTTTGTCTCGCACTCTTTCCACTCCCTTCTCACTTTTCACTTCCCTCCAGACTTATATTCTGTGTGTCTTTGCTGCAGCTCTTACTCTAGTTCTCAAGATACAACATCCAACTTCAGCTAAGGTTACCATGCTTTCTGTGGTGGGACAGAAGTCTGTGCTGTAATTCAATAAAAAAAATGAAACCTTTATAGGGTTACAGCTTTAAAACAGATTAACTTTGAGCTGTTCGGGTCATTGTCATGTGATATCCAGTGGTATATCCACATCTTTCAATAATTTCTTTGTTTAGCTGGAATGCAAATCTATACATTGACACCTTAACGCAATCTAAGGCTGTGACAGAGACGGGTGTGATTCTCAGGATACTTATTTCTGATATCTGTCAGGCAGTAGACAGCTTTAAGTGTTTAGTATATCCTTAATGTTCATCTATTCAGCCACAACCTGGTGATGAAGCACATTCCTGGGGCTGACCCTGAACTCGTCCTTCTCAACCACTACTATGAAGAACTAGATGTAAGTAAAATGTCAATGCTTTGCAATTTGTAATTATAATTTCAACATCCTTTTACATTTACATTTACATTTAGTCATTTAGCAGACGCTTTTATCCAAAGCGACTTACAATTGGGGAGTACATAAAGCGATTCATCTTGAAGAGGCAAACATACAGAGGAAGTGCCAATAACACCAAGTCTCAGGCATTGTTCAAATAAGTACAAGCTAGCAAGGGAAGGAGAGAAAGATAAAGAGAAAGATGAAGATTTTGAAAAAGTGAAAGTTTTTATTTTTTTTTATTTTTTATATAGTCAAGTAGAGTTGAAAGAGATGAGTTTTCAGTTGTTGCTTGAAAATTGACAGGGATCCAGTATTCGGATGGGGGTGGAAGATCATTCCACCGGCCAGGAACGGTGAAAGAGAATGTTCTGGAGAGTGATTTTGAGCCTCTCTGTGATGGTACCACGAGGCGTCGCTCACTAGCAGATCTCAGGCTTCTGGAGGGGATGTAGATTCGTAATAGTGAGTGGAAGTAGGTGGGTGCTGAGCCTGTGATTGTTCTATATGCAAGCATCAGTGTCTTGAACTGGATGCGAGCTGCAACTGGTAGCCAGTGCAAGGAGACAAGAGAGGTGTAACATGGGCTCTCTTGGGCTCGTTGAAGACCAGTGCTGCTGCATTCTGAATCATTTGTAGAGGTTTGATTGTGTTTGATGGAAGTCCAGCTAGAAGAGCATTGCAGTAGTCCAGTCTAGAAATGACAAGGGCCTGGACAAGAAGTTGTGCAGCATGCTCTGTCAGAAAGGGCCTGATCTTTCTGATGTTGTGAAGTGCAAACCTGCAAGATCGAGCAGTCTTTGCAATGTGCTCTTTGAAGGTCAGCTGGTCATCGAAGATTACACCAAGATTTCTGACCGAAGCTGATGGGGTAATTGTTGACGAACCTAACTGAATCGTGAAGTCATGCTGTAGAGTTGGAGTTGCAGGGAAGACAAGAAGCTCAGTCTTTGCCAGGTTGAGCTGTAGATGGTTTTCTTTCATCCATGCCGAGATGTCCGCCAGGCAGCCTGAGAGATCCGCAGCTACCGTTGGATCATCTGGTCGAAATGAGAGATAGAGCTGTGTGTCATCAGCATCGAAGTGGTAGGAGAAGCCATGGGCCTGTATGATGGGAGCCAGTGATGTAGTGTATGTGGAGAAGAGGAGGGTCCAAGAACCGATCCCTGGGAACCCCAGTGACCAATTTATGTGCTTTGGATACCTCCCCTCCCCAGGCCACCCTGAAAGACCGACCAGTGAGATAGGATTCAAACCAGCGAAGTGGAATCCCAGTGATATCCAGTGATGAGAGGGTGGACAGGAGGATCTGATGATTGACAGTGTCAAAAGCAGCAGACAGATCCAGCAGAATGAGGACTGATGATTTGGAATCGGCTTTTGCAATTCGCAGGGCTTCAGTGACCGATAGTAGCGCAGTCTCAGTTGAATGGCCACTCCTGAAACCTGACTGTTTAGTGTCCAGTTTGTTGTTCTGTGAAAGAAACAATGAGACCTGGTTAAAGACAACTCATTCGAAAGTGTTTTGGCAATGAATGGAAGGAGAGAGATAGGTCTGTAGTTTTCCAAAAGAGAAGTGTTTAATGTGGGTTTTTGAGCAGTGGTGTTACGAGCCTGCTTGAATGCAGTGGGGAAGATGCCTGTGAGGAGAGATGTGTTGATAATGTGTGTGAGTGCTGGTAGGAGTGTGGGAGAGATTGCTTGGAGAAGGTGTGAGGGGATAGGGTCTAGAGGACATGTTGTAGGATGGCTGGAGAGGAGAAGTTTGGATACTTCCGCCTCAGTGAGGGGACAGAAGGAGAAGATGGGAGTTTGAGCAGTGGATCTAGTTGGTTGGGGGTCCTGTGTGAGTGGAGGTGAAAACTGACTGCTGACTGTTTTAGTTTTGTTTGTAAAAAAAGTTGCAAAGTCATCAGCTGTGATAGAAGTGGTGGGAGGTGGTGGAGGGGGACAGAGGAGAGAATTAAATGTTCTGAAGAGATCACGCATATCTGGAGCATTGTTGATCTTGTTATGGAAATGTGATGATTTGGCAGTGTGGACTTCAGCAGAGAAAGATGAAAGAAACAATTGATACATACTCAGGTCCGACTGGCTCGTTTGATTTTCGCCATTTTTCTCTGCCGCCGAGTCTGGTCCGATGTTCACGAAGAACATCAGATAACCAGGGGTTAGAAGGGCAGTCCGTGCTGGCCTGGAGGAGAGAGGACAAATGTCATCTAGACAAGTGGTTAAAGTAGAGCATAAAGTATCAGTAGCAGCATTCACATCCAGAGATGAGAAATGGGTAGGTGAGGAAGAGAGGAGGATACTACAGAGGAAAGGCGTGAGGGAGAAAGGGAGGCGTGGGTTTCGTCTAAAAGTAACGATGGTAAGGGGTTGGTGGCAAGCCTGGTAGCAAAGTGTAATGTGAATTTAATGAAGAAATGGTCAGAGATATGTAGTGGTTGTACCAGAATGTTATCTGCAGTACAATCGCGTGTAAATTAAATCAAGTTGGTTGCCTGATTTGTGAGTGCTAGTAGTGGTAAGGCGTTTGAGATCAAATGAAGCTGAGCGAATGAAAGTCTGTAGCATAAGGCTTTTCTAGATGAATGTTGAAATCGCCAAAAACTAAGAGTGGAGTTCCATCCTCCATGAAAGAGGACAGCAACCCATCCAGCTCCTCTAGGAAGGGGCTAGAATTTGACCAGGGGACGGTAGATTACCACAATCTGAGTTTTATAGGAGCCATGACAGTAATCGCATGAGATTCAAATGAGTTGTAATTGCATAGGGGCGAGTGGGTTGAGTATTTCCAATTATTTGAAATGAGCAGACCAGTGCCCCCACCCGACCAACCTGGCGTGGGGTGTGAGAAAAGAGAAATTGTTAGAGAGGGCAGCTGGAGTTGCTGAGTCTTCTGGACGAATCCAGGTCTCAGTCAAGCCCAAGATGCTGAGAGTGGATTGTAAAGAAAAAGCGGAAATGAAGTCTGCTTTGTTGACAGCTGACTGACAATTCCAGAGAGCCATAGAGAAAGAAAGAGGTGTAGTAGAAGATGTAGAGATGGGCGCAGGTTAGCAGGATTACGTTGCCCTGCGTGTGATGTTAGAGCGTGGTCGAGACAACCGGAATGGTTTTGAAACACATGATAGAGGTGGAAGTATGGAGGATAGCAAAGGAGAGGTGTGTGAGGGAAGGGAGGAAAAAATATACCTGAATGCGTTGCGGTGCCGTTGCTTTCGGGTGAAGTCGCACAGGAAAAAGTCGCTTGTCTTTACACTCGTCTGTCTTCACACGAGGATGCTGAGCAGCTTCCGCCAGGCCTTCGCGTCAGCCTCGGACATCAAATAAATACACAGTCTAATTAAGAGAATAGAGTGAAAACAGCTGTGAGGCTTCTGATTAGCCCAGCCAATAAGCCTAACAGAGTGCTAATGGCTCGAGACGAAACAACACCTTGCCCAAGGAGCAATGGAGGCGCAATTGATTATATTTACCAGTAAGTGCAATCAAAACTATTCAACCAACGAAAATGCAGACTACAAATAGGTAGGAAACGAAATATTCCTTCCTAGGAGCAAGTAAATAATTTAAACAACAGATCTATGAACAAGTATTAAAGACACACTCACAAGCTGACGTCCTAATCCTTTTAAACCAGGATTAGCAACCTCAGACTACCATTTCTGCTCCAGTGTAGAAAAACCACAAGCACTTCATTTATTCTGTCTAGTGCAACCCTCACAAAAGTGTCAGAAGTCTTTTCTGGAAATCACCACTTGCATGATATGTCTGCTGCTTTCATGTTTTTAACCATTTGGAGCCTGATTTACTAACATTTTGCATCAGCAGAAACCTGCTTTTGGCGTTAATAAACTACTGTCAGAAAAAATTGCACTGAAAAGGCATTGACAGAGTTATATTTGTGGCCGAGCTTATTGCATTTGTAGGAGTTTCCCTTTCAGACACACAATTTATGTATTAAACTTCATGAAACAGTTGTGAAAGTTGCCATTATAAAGTCTGTAAGTCAGACTCTCCTTCACTCGCGTTAAATTCTATGCATCCACATGATTATTAAGGTTTATAATAAAGATTTACATTTTAGAGCTGTCGGGATGGATTTTGCGGGAAATTGCATGCATATGCCAACTGGCAGTGCGTGTCATGTTCCCTTTAGGATCACTCAACACTGCATAAGCTAAGATGCTTTGGGGACGCCCCTTGTGCCGATTGTCTGAAGCCCTATAGAATCACGGCGATTCATTGGCTGATGGCGCGGATGCCGTCATCGACGTTCTTACGTTGCCCCAATGCCCACTTTGGTTCTCCCTGATTTCCCCGGCACCCCTAGGTATAGATGCTTTCGCTCACCCTTGGCCAGACATGAGGCTGTACATGTTTCCGCCCGTCAAGCTGATTCCAGCAGTTCTGTGCCAGGTGAAGGAAAGCGGTGTCCGTTTCCTACTCGTAGCCCTGTTCTGGCCAGCCCAGATTTGTATAGTGGCAGGATGGTCCTCTCCACACACTTTTATCAGGTTTTAGAACTTAGATCTTGACACGGCTCCCGGTTCCCAGGTTTTATCTGCTTGAACCAGCCGTGTAATCGGTTCATAATCGGGCCAGAAAGGGCAGTGTTTTTAGCTTGGCGTGTTTGGTATATCGTTCCCAAAGCATCTTAGCTTATGCAGCGTTGAGTGAACCTATGAAAGAGAACGTCTCCGGTTACTCGCGTAACCCTTGTTCTCTGAATAGGGAACGAGATACTGTGTTTACAGCCAAGCTCCTCATGCTGCCAAAAGGGGCCTTTTCGGCAAAGAAATCTATGAAGATATCGGGTTTGCCAGTATAAGGAGGCGACATAAGAATGTTGAAAACGGCATCTGCACCGTCAGTCAATGAATTGGCGTGATTCTATATGTAACTCCCGGGTCCGCACCATCATACCGAGCGGGTCTCGAAACTGGGATGCCGGCGCGGGAGGCGGGCGCTCTACCAAGGAGGCTAAAGGCTACAGCCTGCATCAGTCACTAGAGTGCCTCTTTTTGAGGTCAGGGGAGTGAGGTTTACACACAGCCCTTACTGGCATACATCTGTTACACATAGGGCTTCAGACAATCGGCACACCTATTCCCAAAGCGTCTTAGCTTACGCAGCATCTCGTTCCCTATTCAGAGAAAAAGGGTTACGCAAGTAACTCAAGATGTTTTGTTATCAAATGTACAAGAAAAAACATGGATCATTCAAAACGAAAAACCAGTTATAAAAACTAAACAAAAAAACATTATTTATTTAACCCATAAGAACCCGGACCAATTTCTCCTTATAGGAAAATTGATAATTTTTCATGTTACGTTTTTGAGAAATGAGCAGCAGAAAATATATAACACTAAAATAATGGAATCAGCTAAATTAATTGAGCAGCTCATGACTATTACATACGTCACATCAAAATTCCACCTACTTTTAAAAGATCAATAGCCCGATTTGACACACGTCACCAGAATATATTTGTAACTTGTTTTAAATCAATTTGTTCAATAAATGTATTAATATCAGGTTTAGAGTAATCTAGTATATGTTATTAAAACATTAGAATTGTTGCATGGGTTGAAACATACATTTAGTAACAAAAACAAGCGTTTAAAGAAATTGCTGACACTGTAACATGTGCTAACCAGACAGAACACCATTTTGGAAATGTTGCGATTGCAACCAAAAATGCACAGATTGTGACTGAACCGGAGTGTCATTACATGTCAATTAGGGACTTCCTGAGTTGAAAGTGAGGGATAATGCTTTAAAAAGACCTTTCCAGATAATCGTTGCATCACTGTGGGTTCTTATGTCTCAAATAGGTGTCTTGTATCACCGGTGCCTCGAACAACATTCATCTACCCAGAGGAGCAGAGTAAAGCACAACCAAAATAGCAATACACATGCTGTTTTAACCACTAGATGGGATAAAAGTCACAGTGTAGGCTACTGTAGCTTTAATAGATTCCTCATAAATGGGATTATTTTTGTATGAACTGATGTGATGCACTTGTCCTCATAACCTATGCACTTATTTTTTTTCTGGTCTCAGACTTATAAACAGAGCTGTGTGTTTGTCTTTCAGAGAATCCCATTATCTGAAATGACTCGAACTGAGATTAACAAACTCATGGCAACGCTGGGCTTTTATAAGAAAGAGAATCCCGAAGACCAAGTGCCAGAGGAGTTCCGCTTCGCTCCAGCAGAAGACAGTCCCTTTGAAGGCCAATCCCCCGCCCCGCCCCCTAAGACAGATACTGACCAATCAGAGGCTGATTCCCAGCACACAGATTTGTAACCTCTTATGTAAGAGATATGGCGTGGGACACCAGTGGTGTGAGACCTACTTGATTTACAATTATCGTGAGAGCTAAAACTGATCCAGGCAAGCTCTCTCCAGAGTTTAATGTGGCCACATTATTGTTTAAAAATAATTCCTACTACTGTCAACACACATTCAGCAACTTGATTGGATTATGAGTGGTGTTACGGAGCTAAAACACTGATTGGAAAATGTGCATTTAGAAATTCAGTGTAAGTGTGAGAGCTTACATGTGTACGAGTAGTTTTTGTTTGTGAACTGTGGCAGTCAACTGTAACGGTTGTTTGCTCTCACTGTTCTGTACAGAACCTTATTTCTGCCCAAAGGGGACATTAATGATGTCCACAGCTATAAAAGCCTGAGACTGGCTGCGGACTGATGATCTCTGTTCTCATGGGCACAAATCAGGCCTCCAAACAGACCGTGGGAGCATAAAGGTACCACTGAGAAAATAAATGGCTTACACATTACAGCGAATGAGTGTTTTCTTTTATTATTATACAAAAGTATAAAGCCTTGGCAGTCTGGGGAAAAATCATGAATCTTTTAAAGTCTTGAAAGTTGTGAAATGGTATTACAAGAAAAGTCAGCAGCAAGAGCAATTTGATAAGACCAATGTTAAATAATGACATTATTAATAACAGCAGTAAAATAGTTCAGCAGCTTAATTGCATGCTTTATGTGGTGCTATTTATTATGCATATACAGTATAAATACACACATACAGGATATATATTTAACGTATTTAATATTACATTTTATTTAATATATACATGCATGTGTGTGTATAATAAATATACACAGTACACACGTAAACATTTTTTATTTTGGATGAGATTAATCGTTTGACAGCACTACCATCTATCCATATAGATCTAGAAATTGACCGATCGATCATTTTATACACATACAGTTGTATACTTGTTTTTGGAGTTTTACTCAATTTAACTTTTTTTTTACCATCAATAAAACATTCAAATGCATTTATATAAAATGATCTGGAGTCATTTAGCTCACTGTAAAGTTTTTTTGAACTCAATATGATAAAATCTTTTTGATTTCCTATTTCAGAACAAGCAATAAATGACAAACACATTTTTGTGTCATTTATGGTTTTAATGATTACTATACAAAACCATGGTGTAGGGGAAATACTGAGTGAACAATAGTTTTTGAATGAGTGTGTACAAACATCACAATGTTAATGTTCACCTTTCAGTGTTAATGAATGTTAATGAGCTCTACTCATACAACCTTCAAGTATCAAACAAAGTCACTTTCTGGCGTGGCTGCTGCAGTAGCTCCGTTTCGTCCTCAAAATTAAATTATGTGCATTCATTAAAACAATTAAAACTACAACCATCTTTAGAACCAAATATATAAACATGTTTGACCTTTTCTGGTGAATTTACAGCTAAAATATTCTTCTCAAATTAACTCAATACTAGGCTTACTTGTATATACACACCGTTTAAATTACACTGTTTCTGGCTGAAAGCCATGTGTAAAGATGCATAAAAACAGACCCTTTAAGCTTATGTTTTGGGCCAAACACCATTGCGTCCAAAAGTTCAGCAATATCAAAAAATCCCAAATAGACTCAACCATAAATAAGGACCGATCATAAGTGCATCTATACATGCATATTTGTGTATTTGATATCACTTCAAAATGTGTTTGTCAAATCTCAGTAAGAAGAACGAGGCAGACGTCTGACATCTGCAGATAAACTAACCCAATGCTCTGTGTTCAGTGTAAAACCAAACTTTCAATTATGTGAAAAACATTTTAAAACAGGTCATGAGCTGCATCTTTCACTCAGCGGCTGATGCCATAACAAGCAGTGAGATTAATATTCTTGCAATGTTTTTTAAATAAACAATATGACATACAAATGAACATATAACCTTCATTTCTTTTTCAAACAGAACTAAAACTTCAAGTAAGCTTGTGAAAGCTTGCAGGTCTGAGCTCCATCCACAGCAACAGTACCGTAAAAACTTGTAAAACCATAGATATGGGCATTCAACATAAAATCATGTTTCGTTTTTAGCACATGGAATCAAGTAAGAGGCATCTTGGGAGTTAAACTAAATATAACCTCTTGCGATTTTCATTTTTTGGTAAATATTTATGGAGCAAACTACTGTACGTTTAAACAAACTAGTGTAATATAAAATAAAATAAACTTTTTAGTTCATAAAAAATCCCTAATGAGTTTTTACAGCTGTTACAGGAGGAGTTGTTTGGATCTGTCTGGAAAGTAAACACAATTTTAACTGTTGAAATGTAACAGGATCAGAATGAAAAAATGTTATAGTGTGTTGAGCATCAGAAGTCAGTGGTCTGCTGCGCCCGCGCCATCCTCATCTCATGCTTGCGCAGATGGTTCACCAGAGACTGAACATACGTGAACACACACTTGGAGTCTGGTTTCTTACCCATGATCATCATGTCCTCCACCTCCAGCAGGGGCATGCAGTTAGCATAGGCCCTAATGAAAAGACAACCACAGAAAAATGATAAAACAATGCAAACGAAATGATGCTTTATATGCCATCTACGTTAACTCTGTACAGTTGATATAACCAACAGGGTGCAGCACTGCCATTTGAGATCGCCAATTGACTCACTATGTACTTGAGAATAAAGCAACTCCTGCTGCTTTTGAAGCAGTACAGTTTAAATGCATCGACATTATGATGTCGATTACCACAAAAATTCATATCGATTTGATAGTGAAAAAAAACAACTGTATTTACAGTAATCCTCCAACAACACAACTTGAGATGAGGCATTGCACCGAAATCACAAACTATTATATATGTTAACATGAAATTGGTTATGAACTGTGTACAGTTCCAAATTTTCAGGATGATTTACACCAGGACATTTCATAATGGGGTGCGTAAAAAAAGTATAGGGGGAAATACTTAATGCGTTACAAAATAGATTGAAATACTCTTTAATTAGTAAATAGAAAATATGCTTTTTAAAATAAATTTTCCACAAAACTATATCATGCTCAGTTTAATTATTTTCTCTAATATATATATATATATATATATATATATATATATATATATATAGTTTTTAATATTTTGAATTCGATTTTATTTTATACATTCTGTTTTTATTTAAATTCTAGGTAAAATCTTACTAACATTGTTGTTTTATCCTTTTTTTTCCTTTAAAATGTGTCTAAATGGTTTTTATTAAATTAAATGTTCAAGTTTCAGTTTTAGTACTTCAAATGTTTTACTTCAACTAGCTGAAATAAACATTTAATGAAATATAGTAAATCAACTTTATTTCATGTAACGAATTATATATATATATATATATATATATATAGTTTTAGATTGATAAGCCTGATGTTAGGGTCCTTGATAAAGTTTGGTATAAATGCACTTTTCGGTTTTAAACCCTCCCAAATGCACAGCTCTATAGACTTCCACTGTAAGTGCATTACTGTTAACTTAAGTTGTACTGAATTCTGAATAATTTACCCATTGCTACTCTTCTAAGACAGACAACAGGGAATTCTCTAGAAGCTGTGATAGCAAACATTCAGCATGTGCCAAGAACAAGCTTCTGTTCAGTGTCCGATGTGCTCTTTACACTGGTAGCTAAAGCAGTGTATCTGAGCAGGCCAGGCTTTGATGGGCTCCTTTCACAGGTCTATGAGCAGGACCATGTTTGGGTATCCGCGTCTTCACTGCTTCGGTCTGTCGTTTCATACGCTTTCTCTTGGACAAAAGCAGGTGAGCTGGCAGACACACAATATTTTGTTATGCTAACTGTCAGAAACTTACTAACAGAATGCTGATAAAGACCAATACCTGTCATGGTGCGCGTGTGAGACCAAAAGGCCTTACCTTTTAAGCTCAATGTCCAGGAGTGCTATAACTGGATGTAATATGTTGAATTTTATTTGGCACTAAGTAACAATATCAAACATATCAAATATTGAAAATATCAAACCAAGTGGCATATGTTATTTCAGTAACTTTTAACCAGCTGATGTTTTTCAGTGGCTGTATGAAGTCAGTGCACACAGGAGTTTAGGTGAGTAGTACTTGGCTTATCACATAATAATAATATTTATTCCCTGTGATGCAACCTCTGTCTGAAATAAAACCGCTTTTATTAAATCTTGAGTAAAAAATTAGAGTGTGCACCTTAAGGTTGCACTATATATATTGAAATAAAATCGATATTTTGATTGATCTTATTTATGCAGCTTCGTTAATTTACTGTGAACTGAGTGATTCTGAGACACTTAAAACATTATCATGAGCTGCACGAGTAAATGAACAGTGCTGCACTAAACTCTGAATCGCGCTATAAATATATTTGTCAGAAAATCACCAAAGGTAAATACAATATAGGATATTATGTAAAGTACATTATACATTTCCAACCATAAATATCAAAACTTTATTTTTGATTAGTAATGTGCATTACTAAGAACTTAATTTGGACAATTTTAAAAGCAATTTTCTCCATATTTAGTTTTGCACCCTCAGATTGCAGATTTTCAAATAGTTGTCTCTCGGCCAAATATTGTCCGATCCTAACAAACCATAAACCAATGGAAAGCTTATTTATTCAGCTTTCATATGATGTATAAATCTCACTTTCAAACAGTTGACCCGTGTGACTGTTTTGTGGTCCAGGGTCACATATAAGTACTGCAATTTTACAGTGTATAAATACATTTACTGCACAATAGTATTATTGCAATACATTTATTATGTTATACTATAAATATAAAAAAATCTATTATAGTCATACTGAAAGGAAAACTAAGGAAAACAGGCCCACTGTAGGAAAACTAAAGCGGATTTTTTTTTAAATAACTTTATTTTAAAAACACTTTATAGTTACTGAAATAGGTTTGAGTTAGTTATTCTGAATAATACATCTTTTTTTAATTAAATTCTTACCAAAACTGCACAGCCCTAAAGTATGGACCAGACTCCAAAAAAATCAGCTGTATGCTGATAAGCTTACCAAAACAATCACCACAATAATTCTAAAAGTATTATTTTTTATTTCCAAATATAGCCATTTTATCTAGTAAAAATCCTGTATTTTTTCATATTGCAAAATAGTTAGTTTTACCCAAGATTGTGCACCTTTAACATAATGCCATCTAACAGTGATATTCATACATTTTTAGTGTGCAAATACTTTTTGGAGGCCATTATATATGGTATTACTGATTTAATGTGTCTACATTAACCAATTAAATCCAAATCAATTAAAAAATGTAAAATGTTTCCTGATTCTCTAATAGTTAGTCTCGTCCTGATCATTACTACTACTTTGATTTTTTATTTTACCATCTATTTTTTCAATGAATGTTAGAAGGACATTTTTGAAAGGTTAGTTTGCTCCATCATGTTTAATTCTTGCCAGTCCCAAGATTGACTGAGTGGAGTTTCTCCTCAAAGATCTGATCTGGCTCTCACCGTTTGCTCTGAGTTTTGACCCTAGGATGAGTTTTTGGTTTTGACCAAGCCCTTCTGCACCAGTCCCCTGTAGAACTCCTGGAGGTACGTGTACACGCACTTCCAGTCCGGCTCCCGCATCCGCACCATATCCTCCACATCCAAAAGCTGCGGACAGTCTGCCAGCTTCCTACTCTCACGCCGAGGTGGGGGACAGAGGAAGGAAAGACGACAGAAACAAGTGGGATATACAAGGCCAGTGAGGAGAGAGAGAAATGAGACAAGACAAAATCAAAAAGCCAAAATTAAACTCCGTGATGACAGCATATGTAACTGTGTTTTCATGCCTTACATTCACAAATACATGTGCAAAGACAAACAACATCAAAAAGAGCAACATTGCATCCATTCTGTGATCTCATTATGCAAAAGTGACAGTGAACAACACCAACATACAGTATGGAGAAAATAACAACAATGCAAAAAGTGATGACTAAACATGTAACCCCTCGTCTCCAGACAAACACTGTTTGTCTGACTGTAAAACAGCATGTAGAAGCTCAGTGATGGGATCATGCTGGAGCGGTGGAGACGGATCTCTTTAAAGGCACACATCTGTTAAAGCTTGTAAAAAACACCATCATGCCAGGTATTTAAGGCATGACTTAAAACAGGGACTTAACATTGTTACAAAGCTGAATTTTCTGTTTCGCTTTCATAATGCAACATTGACTGCGTTTACATGCACATGAATAATGCGATTATTTCCAATAATCAGAGTAAGGATGCATTATGATGTTTACATGTCACGAGCAAGGCTCTTACTCCCGTTTACATGGAATTTCCATTCTTCTTATTATTCGCTAAGAATTGTGGTATATTTTTTTACTGCCATTATTAACATACCTCATTGCACACCACAAATTATGGACTCAGAAAGAGCAGGTGTGTTTACTGGCCGCTGTTTTAATTTATTTATGCCTAATGCATAATGATTTAGTATGACTGTATTCCATGCTTTTCAGCACCATAGAAATATAATGGAATTTGTTTGCCTATATGCTGCCGTCGTGTTCTCGCCGTTTCTGGATGAGGGTAAGGAACAGAGTCTCTGGCAGCGAGTTGTGTTTTCCCCAGAAATGCGATGCTTTCTTCCCCGCCATCGTTTTTAATCTGCGCATTACTACAGGGCCGCGTCCCATCATTCATGTACATCACGGACGCATTAAGGTGCGAATAAGGTGTTTACATGCCTGTATATTTAGATTAAAATCGGCGTAAGCCACCTTATACGATTATGCTTGCTGCGATTATGAGCTTAATCAAATTAATTAAATCGAAGTATTGCGTTTACATGAGGTAAAGATTAAATCGCAATATTGTCAAAATCTCATTATAATCGCATTAAGAGGGTGCATGTAAACGCATTCGGTGTCATATTGTCAGAATACAGAATTTATCAGTTTGAACATGTTCCTGTGGTTCAGTCGTAGAGCATTGCGTTAGCAGCGCAAAGGTTGTGGGTTCAATTCCCAGGAACACACATTCAGACCATACAAATGTATAGCCTGAATGCACTGTAAGTCGCTTTGGATAAAAGCGTCTGCTGCATGTATAAATGTAAACATGACTGCTTTGTTGGAACAGCATCCTTGCAACATGCCTGTTTCAGAGAAGAGCAATGAGAAGTGTTACGTCCCATTTGTTTAATTCCCTGTACATCTGTGATGTATGTGGTCACCATTTATTTATTGCAATGTGGTGGTACTTTGTTTTGTACTCCCTCTCTGGTTGTTTTCTCTCTCTCTTTCTGTCATCTCTTCAGACAGGTATGAGCGTCAGCTGTGCCTAATTAAAAGGGGGGGTGACCTGATTGGTTGATGAAATGGAGAAGTCGTAGGTTATGGGGCAGTCGTTAACTAACATATTTTTAGTCAACTAACTAAAAATATGGAGCAGCTCTGTATAATTGTGTATGTGCCAAATAAAGCTCATCTGAGCTTAATTCGTATTTGTATTTGAAATGGGAGCTGGTGGATAAAGCTGAGGTGGAAAACCAGGAAGCTGAGAGTCTTTCCTCCTGCCCCAGCATGTGATTGTTGAGCCTGTGTAGGTGTGTTGGTTGACTGTTGTGAGGGTATCTTTTGTTAACCAATCTAATCTGTGTATAGTCTGACTCTGTTGAACTGTATCATTCAAGTTCCTTTGTCTGTATTTCATTTTGGAAGCCGTAGAGAGGTGGACGCCATTTTCTTTTGCTAATTGTGTTTTTGGTCAGATAGTGAGTGAGGTAAAAGTTAAGTTGTTTATTTGCCTTTTCTTTATTCAGGTAAGATAGTTTGATCCTCCCAGCATTTAGACCTCTTTTGTTTGTTGTTTTGGCCTGGTCCCCTCTTGAAGTTTCTTGCTTCCACTTGTATTTCTTCTAATGAAGTTTTAAATTAAAGATTTAAAAACTATTTAAATCTGTGGTGATTGCTGGCTGGGACAGGAGTGATGACCTCCTTTTCTTGTTGCACCTTTCCCAAACCCCTAGGCGGGGAAGGAATGTAACAGAAGGGTCCCTTTTAGATTTTCAACTGCGATAATTCATGTGTTCAAATTATGATACAACTTGGTTAGTTGGCCACAACAGCAATTACAGATGGTGCCTTTAATGATGACAACAGTTTGGGGTAGTGAGATAAACCAGTGCTCACAGTCAGGTGGAGGAAAATGAAATGAGAAAGTGTCTACTGGAATTATCTGGACACAGACAGACTAACCAAAGGGGAAGCAGGTTAAGGCCTATTCTCAGGTCAAACAATACTGACTTTGAGTAATGCTCTTCTGTTAGCAGACACTATTCTGGGGAAACTCGTGAGCGTTCAGATGGAGGTTTCTCATTTAGAAATACATGAATGTTAGGTTAACTGGGAAATGAAAAAGGAAATAAACAGGAGAAATGTAAATCAATTTAAAAAGCTAGTAGTTAAGGTTTAGTTATTGAAGTTGAACAAACTCAAGGAAATTACAGCTAAAAAAGATGATTAATCTGAGAGGACTGGAGATGCAGTCCTGGAGATCAGAAGAACTTAAAATAGACTCAGAATCATAGCACAACATTTACAAAAACATTTACTTTTGAATTACTCAGCAAGGATGCATTAAATTAATCGAAAGAAAAACAGTAAAGATCTTTCTAATGTTACAAAAGTTTCTATTTCAAATAAATGCTGTTTTTTGTTCTATTTATCAAAGAATCCTGAAAAAAAATGCATCAGGGTTTCCACAAAAATATGGAGCAGCACAACTTTTCAACATTGATAATAATCAGAAAAGATTTTTGAACAGCAAATTGGCATATTAGAATGATTTCTGAAGGATCATGACACTGAAGACTGGAGTAATGATACTGAAAATTCAGCTTTAACATTACAGGAATAAATTACATTTTTAAATATATATGGATATATTTAAATATATCCATTCTAAATGGTAATAATATTTCACAATATTACAGTTTATACTGTATTTTTTGATCAAATAAATGCAGCCTTGGTGAGTAGAAGAGACTTCTTTCAAAAACTTTTTTGTATCCTACAAAGCCCAAACTATGTACAGTATATGAAGGCAGGTTACTAAAACAAACTGAGTGTTTGCCTAAGTGTGTTATTTGGAGTTTGACAATATTAGAAAGATGGGGGAATTCACTAAGAATCAGTTGCGCCTGCTGCTGATAGCATCATTTATTTGCACACGCTCCCTGCATGGTTTCAAAATATGACTCAGAAAATAAATCATTCAAAATAGGTAATGCCACAAAACAAGCCTACAAAAATAAGAGCTGAACACAATTTTCATGGCATATGTCAAGACGGTTCTGAGCTGTAGGCTGTAGCGGACGCAGCAGACCACCTAAATCTGGCCTCGTTTACTGAGACTGTACAGCCTCGCTCCACCGCTGAGATATCCAGGCACTTGATCAGCTCAAGATGCAGAAAGTGCACATGACACGTCTGGATACGTGCCTGGTTATAATAACGGAATTAAAACAATGTGCACAAACACCTGTTTGCTGCCAGCTCTCCATCTGCGGTAACAGCAACACATTAATTGCATGAGGGAGGCTGAGGTTTCTAAAATGCATGTGTATGTGTGTTTTGTCACTAAAGAATAACATTCAAACATAAGTTGTGACATTAAATGCAACATGTTAATGTAAGAATGCATTAATGAACATGCTATAAGGACACACAACTGGTTGAGCTAGACGTCAGAAGCAACTGTTTAGTGAATTCGTCCCGTAGTGCAGAAACTCAAATTTGAGTTGCATTTCTGTCTGGTTCTAAATTCTTTTGTATGTGTTTGATCATGTGATAAATGCGACTCTGAACTCACTCTGCTGTGCTGAAGGCAACCTCAAAGTTCTGCTTGCGGTTTGCGGGACTGAGGCTGGAGTAATCGAAGGCCTCTGGAAAGAAGTTATGCACCAGAGCACAGAACGCCATGCCATCACTCCAGCTGGAGGAGAAGTTCTGGATATTCACATTCTTCATGACATGGAGGAGAGAGAAACGATATGAAGCCAGAGAGCAAAGGTTGCCAATAAGAACGTACACTACCGTTCAGCTGTTTGGGGTCAGTAAGATTTTTAAATGAGTCTATTCTGCTCACCAAGGCTGCATTTATTGGATCAGAAATACAGTAAAAACCAAAATATTATAAAATATTATTACAATTCAAAATAACTGTTGTCTATGTGAATAGGTTTTAAAATGTAATTTATTCCTGCGATGCAAAGCTGAATTTTCAGCATAATAACTCCAGTCTTCAGTGTCACATGACCCTTCAGAAATCATTCTAATGATTATTATCAATGGTGAAAACAGTTGTACAGTTTCACATTTTTGAGGAAACAACTATATATTTATTTTCACAATTCTTTGATATAAAAAGAGCAGCGTTTATTTCCACTAGAAATGTTTTGTAACGTTACAAACGTGTTTACTGAGACTTTTGATCAATCTAATGCATCCTTGCCAAAAAAAAGGTTATCATTCCCTTATAAATAACTTACTGACCCCAGGCATTTGAATGGTAGTGTAATTAAACAAATACAGCAATATTAAAGAAAAATGTGAATAAGAAATTTAAAATGAGTGAATAATGACTTCTATTTCAGTCTGTTTCTCATATGAAGCTACTTTAGTACTTTCTACAGTACACAATGAACTATATTCCAAGTCAAGGACTGTTTTTAGGGCAGTTTGTGCTCCTTTGTCATTTTTGGAGCTTGATAGCCCTAGATCTCATTCCCTTTTAATTGTATGCACATGTTAAATAACTGTTTTATGAATGAAAGAAAGAAAGAAAGAAAGAAAGAAAGAAAGAAAGAAAGAAAGAAAGAAAGAAAGAAAGAAAGAAATAGAAAGAAAGAAAGAAAGAGAAAGAAAGAAAGAAAGAAAGAAATAGAAAGAAAGAAAGAAAGAAAGAGAAAGAAAGAAAGAAAGAAAGAAAGAAAGAAAGAAAGAAAGAAAGACAGAAAGAAAGAAAGAAAGAAAGAAAGAAAAAAAGAAAAAGAAAGAAAAAGAAAAGTCAAAATGCTTTGGAACAACTTGAGGGTGAGCAAATGATGATTGAGGTTTCATTGTTCATTGGGGATCTGATTTTCTCCAGTTACCTCATAGGAACGGGTTTTGGATCTGCACCAGTCCAGCAGCATCTGTTTGATGGTGTTCGCATTGGGGACACCAAAGCTTGTGGAGCGCTGCACCTTGCTTACTTGAGTAATGGCTGCTACTTTACTTGAGTTGCTACAGTCAGAAAGAGAAATGCTGTTGAACAGGTGGTATTTCTGTCAGCTAAATGAGCCTGAAAGTGTGTGAAAACCACAGGCTCACCCTCCAGAGCCTCCAGTGTTCTCGAGCTTCTCGATCATGGCTTTCCGTGCCTGTGCTGCAGATGTTTTGGGTAACGTCTGAGCCCTCATCAGCTCCGATCTCTCCGCCTGTCTGTGCTCAAGAGCTGATGTTCTGCTGGAGCTACGAGATGTGTTGTCCTCACGGTCAAAAACACTGAAGGAAACAGAGAGGAAACGTATATAAGAAAGAATACATAACAGAATCACAGAATCACAGAATAAAACAGAAAAAACTATGACCTTAGGGTGCAGTATGTAATATTGACAGCTAGGTCAATTGAGTCAAAATTCAAAATACTGGAGAGTGCTGATGCTTAAGAAAAAAATCTTATCGACCTTAACTTTTGAACAGTAGTGTATGTACAGTAGGATGGGATTTTTTGTATGTACACAGTAGGATGTTAGTATTACATTAACTGGCATTACTGTGTTATATAATGCCTGAATAGTTTTCTTGGGAATTATGAAAAAATTACTAATTACTAATAATTAAAAACTACTGTGTATAAAATAAGACCAGGACCAAAAAGAGTTCATCTTGACTTTAAAGTACTCACCTGCCAACCTGCCTAGTGGACGTGGTGCTGGAGTAACTGTAGGATTTTGTTTGCACTGTGCCTTCTGATGAGATAGTAAGAGAAAAGTGGGTTTGACGTGGGTGCTGGTAGAAAGTAAAACTGAGTACGGAGTACAAACAGAGTAAACTTACTGTCTGTCTTTTGAACATAGCTGGATTCCATGATAGTGCTGCGGGACGTCCTGCCACTATCATCTGCACACACAAGCAATGACAGTGTCACGATCAAATTACACAGAAAATGAGGCTCTTGTTGAAGGATCCAGGCAGCATTAAAAAACTGGACCCCTGCATGTATAACAGGTAATAATTCAGTTTAGGGAACAATTCTAGCTGTTTATTAATATGCATATTACTAGAATATTGGCTGTTTGTTTATTAGTATATACAAAGCACATACTAATGCTCTATTCTGCATGACCATATTCTAGAATCCTACCCCATACCTAAACTTAACAACTAACTACCTTACTAACTATTAATAAACAGAAAAAAAGGATTTTACTGAAGCAAAATTCATAGTTAATAGTTAATGGTGAGAATTGGACCTAAAAATAAAGTGTGACAATATAAGAACTTTTAATCTAAAATGACCAGTACTAAATTAAATAAAATCAATGGATTCATTTACATTCTTTTGAACTATTTGTGTGCATTTACCAACAGAAATGAGTCATAAAAGTGAGAGAAAGAGACTAAATATACTTTACAAAAGAATTGAGATAAATCTAACCAACAGATAAAAAGTTGGCATAACGTCATGTGTAAAGCGTTAGTTAATATACGGGTCAAAATTTATACAATACAATGTAACGTCTTAACCCATTTCCACAGTAATATTCCTGTACAAAACATATCGATTTTTAAGATGCATGCACCAAATTTTCAGGTCAAAACTGACCTGAATGCAATTTTAAAGGTACACAAGTACTTCATTATTTTACAGGAGAGTTTTAGAGAGCACCTTTTCTTCGAGGGCTCTTAAAATGTAAAAAGGATTCTGCTGATATTAAATAAACATTAATTAATTCTTGTAAAACAAAACTATGATTGTTTTTGTTGCAAAATCTTTGAACATAAACCTTACATTGTAAGTAGGAAAAAATATAGCTAGTAGAGTTCACTACATTACTGCTGTTCTACCTGAATTGGAAACGCGATTGGTGACGTGACTGATAGTGGAGCCATCTGCGGAGCGCTCAATCTTCTTCATCACGACTTCACTGTTGTCTGCACCCACCCGGGCTTTCTGAGACTTCTCCTCGCGCTGCTGTCTGAGCTCCTGCAGACGCAGATCTCGTTCCTTCTCTCTCTGATCTGAGGTCACAGGCAAAATGAACCGCGTCAGGAAGAGAAATTAGGGTAAAGATGGAGAATGGATCAGTAATGCACAAAACATGAGTAATCATATTAGTACTTTTTCTAACAATCAACATGGGCAAGACTATCTGACTAGGGAGTGTGTCCAAGAAACTTGTTTGAAAACATTATTTTGGAACGCTAGTGAAATCACACACTTCAGACTCCATCACTATCATGTTTAAAGCACTTGTGTGGAAGCGTCACTAGTGCGACACATCTTAGATTAACACCATAGTAAGGTTGTGCAATATTTACTATCACTATATCATAATTGCTGTTTTAACAATGTGCCAGCTGACATGTGGCTTTTCCTGAATATCATGATTGCAAATTGTGATATTGATGTGATAATTATAAGGTAATATTATAAATCCATCATTATTAATGCTCTATTCCACCAAAAAAAATTGCCAGACAGTGTTGTTTAGTTTTTGAAAGAATCAGCTTTTTTTTAACAAATCAATGACCCAGTCGCTTCATTCCTGAAAGAATCAACCATTTGAACGAATCAGTTGAAGGACTGACTTCGTTCGTTAAACTTATCACCATCTACTGGCAGTTATAGTTTTATATTTAACATTTTATTTCACATCATTTATGCAGTTGTAACTGCAATGTAAATAATGTACGCTATATTTGTGTAAATGCATTCATTCTAGGGGTGGGCGATATGGCAAAAATATCATATCACGGTTATTTTAGAAATATCACGTTTCTCGGTTTTCTTGATTTCACGATTCTTTATCATGTTGGTTTTACTATTTTGTCTGAGCTTTACAGCCAAAATAATGTCCCTATTATAAAGACAAAACATTTCATGGTTACAAAATATAAAAAGGTATGGTGGATATTTAGGCCAAAGTGGGCGATGATAAAAATCTTTGTCATTATTTTAACTTTGTTATTAAAAATAAGAACAAAGATACACATTACAAATATACAAATAAAACAAACCGTGCTTTATTTTCAGGTACAATAGGCATATTTAGCAGAGCATTCAAGAAATTGAATGAACAAATATATACAAATAAAACCCTAAATAGATTGATTCATATTAAAGCTGTATTATTTTTTCTGTCAAGAGTAGCGAGTACTTTTTTATCTTTGTGTTTTGTTGATTTAGCATTAAATAATACAAATTCTGTCATCTGTCTGTCGATTCTGTCAAAGTGTTTTATATTTATCCCATCATTTACTCATTCAAGTTTAGTATTAAACCTGAGTGAGTGTCTTTCTTCTGCTGAACATAAATGCTATTTTGAAGAATGTGGGTAACCAAACAGTTGCCGGTCCACAGTGACTTCTGTAATATGTTTTTCCTTCTATCAAAGTTAATGTGGACCAGCAACTCTTTGACTACCCACAACTGTCACAACTGCAGTGCAGAAATGGATTTTCTTGATACGATTTCATTTGATAGGTCACAATCGTTGAATTTATTGATTCAATTTGAGAATTTGACATAAAAGCTTATATCTAAAATGGTTAGAAAAGGATGCCTTTATTAAAAGGTAAAAATGTAAATCATTGCACAGAGTATGAAAAACTTGTTCATGACGGGTCTAAACCAGTCAACTTACCTGCATCAAATTTAGCAAAATAATGTCTCATTATTGACCAAACCCCAGAAAACAGAGATATAATTTGTCAATATTGCACACCCCACACCATAGATGATCATAACACTGTGTGTACATTTGATCAAGCAAACAGAGCAAGCAGATAACCAAATACATATACTTTCATGCATGGTCAAAAAAACATGATCAGATCACACAAACCACACGTGGCACATAAAAACTACATACCTTATCTTCAAATTAGGGCTGCACAATTAATCAATTTTCTAATCGCGATTACGATTATGGATGCCATAATTATGTAATCGATCAAAGCCGCGATTACAAAAATAAATAAACAATTAAAACTTCCCACTTGCATTATTCTGTGTGCTTAAGAGGTGTTTGCAGCGCGGGGTTTAACCAAATCAAACACACTGGATAAAAGACATTTTGTCTAACTGATAGTCATTGTCACCATGTTGTGCATGATAGATATGTTAAACGCCAAATGTGTCAAAAGTAGAACAAAATAGCGGTACTTGTTTGAACTGCACGCCACACTGACCTTTTATCTGCTCACCTCAAAAGAACACAGCGCAGTGCGAGCTTAGATCGTATGCGTTTATTACAGTGACCAGTCGCGATCACGCACTAAACAACGCTGTGAAATCCAGTAAGAAGCACTCGAGTTCAGCAGAGTTCTCCAGTACAAATCACATCTCTTTCATTTAAACTAGTTTAAAGCCAAATAAATCCGAGCTGTTATTCTCATCAGCACTGATGCAGAAACAGTACAACAACGATCCAGTTAGAGGACGTTTAAATCCACAAACCACCCACATTTACCATAGTTTTACTGTAGTAACAATGGTACGGTGGCAGAAAAGTAGGATATTCATATTGAGTATTATTAATATACTAGGAGTAAAGGAATATAATTGCATTATTTAGTTAACTATTCTATCATTTGATGTGGATTTGTAATTGAATGAATGTCTTTAGGCTACTGTTTTTCAATACAAACACCATAGAAACCATATAGTTAGGCTACTTTTTTACCATGGTAATGAGGTGCTGTACTTTTGGTTATGTATAAAAGATGAGGCTGTTACAGTTTTCACAATGGTACTGTCAAGTGTACATCTGCATCCCAACTCAAGCTCTTGTTCTAATGTGCATTTCTAACAGACAAAACTTGTAATATTACATGTTCAGTGCTACCAAATCAGGTGCCGGTGCCACGGCTCTCCAATGTTAGTCTGGAGCCCTGATGATATAAATTGTACTGTAAAATGTTACTGTAATTTGAAATTCCGTCTGTTTAATTGTAAATGAAATAAAGAGCTTAAGTAACCATTTTTTTATAAAAATATTTTTTTTTTAGTATAACATTATTATACCATGCATACTTTTACCTTTTTTGTTTCAAGAAGGAACCAAACCAATGTATAGTTGATATTTGAGGCTCAATGCTATAGAAACACAATAAAAGTTCAGGAAGAGTGTTTTCAGCCTTGTTTAATATATATTTTATATAAAAATATGGCATGCAGCTTCAAACAATGGCATAAATCTGTTCAAAATAGTCGTTGTTAATAAATCGCAATTACAATCTCAAGGGAATAATCAACAATTATGATTTGTCATAATCGTGCAGCCCTACTTCAAATGCAAACCAAGTCTAAGCAAATCAAGTCTAACTGACCCTTCACTGAGGACCTGGGCATTAGCAAAGGGTCAGTAGGGCAAAAACACACACAATCCAGAAACCCTACCCATTTCCTCCAGTGTGCATCCCAGCCTAGCCTCTGAGAGCAAAAAGAGAGAAACAGCACTCAACCAAAGGGAAGTAAAGACGACAGACTGTCTGAACTGATACACTTTCTATGTTCACGCCCTTCAGTATATAGAGAGAATAAAGAAAGAAGAGAAAGAGAGATGAGTGGTGTGCAAGAAAACAAAAGTAAAGATTATCACCTCGCTTTTTCTTTCGTAGTTCTCTCATTGCAGTCCTGATCATTTTCCGTTCTTCAAAATCTTTGCAATCATCAAGCTGTTAAAACAAACAAACCCCACCCCAAACAGACCATAATAATAATAATACAAATAACAATAAAGCAGCTTATTGTACTTCTATACTGCCAAGCATTTTAAAAATGAATAAATCCATCATGCACAATAATATCAGGAACTTGTATTTTAAAAGTAAAACAGGGTAAAATTTGCTATCTTTTTATTTCTTTAAAAGAACAGCAAAATGATGTGGTAAAGAGTAAGCAACATAATCAAGGAATGTTGTGAGACAAATTTAAACTGATAGTTCATCCAAAAATGTACATTCTGTCAAAAAGATGGTCAATAGATTGATGGTAGCTACTGACTTACACAGTATTTTGTTTCCATACTGTGGAAGTCAATGGCTACCAGCAACTGTTTGGTTACTGTGACGAGTGGGGCGGGGCCGAGAGCCGTGGGAACGGAGCGAGGCCGGTGGAGTGAATGATAATGAACGACACCTGCGCCACTCACCGGTCTCGAGTCCCACGGAGGAGCTTCGGAAGGAATAAAAGGAGGAGTGACGACATTGGAAGACGAGAGAGGACCAGGCCTGGATTTTAGTTTGTGTTGTGTGTGTGGCAGTCGTCCGTGAGGGGCTGCCGCTTTTCTGTTATGTTTGTTTATTTGATTAAATGTGTTTTGAATGTTCGCCGGTTCCCGCCTCCTTCTTCCCGTACATATCAACTTCATTACAGTTACCAACAATCCTCAAAATTCCTCAGTTCTTTGATATGTTGATATTTGTATATAACAGCAGGAGAAATAAAGTACCATTTTGTCCAGGATCTCCTCGTCCTCAATCTCCTGCAGCTTCTCTGAGGTCAGCTTATCAATTAGCACCTCATTTTTGATGGAGGTCATGGATGAGCCGTTAGGAGGCACAGGGACGTCAAGGGACGCCTCGCTCACAGATTCACCCATAAGAGATATGTGCTCCATCTCCATCTGTGTGTGCAGGGCGATAAAAGACAATGCATGTTACACTAAGAAGGTACACTTCAAAAATGATTCCCAGAATGCCCATGAGGCCGCTCACATTTGATGGTTTTCTGTTTAAATAACTGTTCTTCTTAGCTTCTTTCTTGTCAGTTAAGTTAATTTGGGTTGTTGATAAATGCATGTTTATTACATTATTTCATGTAATTTGTGTTACCATGATGGTGTTTTGTATTTGCATTTGAGTTTATGAAAGCATGTATCTTCTAAAAAGTAAATGCTTTACTTTATCAAAGTACTGTATTTACTAATAAACAGAAGGACTGCGTGAGGATTAGTGTGACAACATTAAACCGTATTTGAACAAACAATAATTTGACATTAATCAAAAATAAATAAATAAAAAATTAAGACCATGTAAAATATTAAAAACTTTTAAAAGGTTACTGCAGACACACAATCATCACACAATGTCATGTTATATCATGTTAAAATGCATTATATTGGTGCATGGAAAGAATATATATTTATTGCTGACAGATGCCCGTTAAGACCTTATACTATGGCACTAAAACACAGTGATGACATTTATACTTCTGAACAGCTAATCCCTAAAGCAGGCTATAATCGACTGCAACACAATTGACATCAGGATTTAAGAGCAGAGGCGATAAAAATAGCCTTCCAAAAATAAAACTGGCTGAGTGATGGAGAGATGGTCAAAAAAGAGCAATGAGCGAGTGAAACCCGTAGAGCGGACAGAGGAGATGGAAAAAGGGGGCTGGTGGAAGAGAGGGAATGCTTCTGAATCTGATCTATGACTACAGCTGTGTTTACACAAAAGCCGTGGAAGCTGGCTGACATTTAGACAGGAATGAGAGCTCAGTGATTTCTGTGAATGTCCCTGAGCGCCTCAGCCTGCTGCTCTCATCCACGTCACACTCAGTTCTTCACTGGTCTCTGCGTCAATGAAGCGCCGTGGACGTGCAGGCGGTTAGTAATGGAGAGTGTTTAGAGAATTAGCACCTTGAGACGATGGAAAATTAGGTATCCAGACTATATGAAATGCTTGCGTCAAATGAACAACTTTAAATCTATAAATTGCAAAGATTGATGCTTGTGTCTTTTGCTTGTGCTCCTAAGTAGATTTTTTTATATTTCAGCTTCAAACTGTATTTCTCATATATATATATATATATATGTGTGTGTGTGTGTGTGTGTGTGTCTATATACTGAACAATGTGTTAAATAATATTGACAACTAATTATCGTCAATTAATAATATTTTTTTATTTATTAAATAATTACAAATAATAATTCAATTAAATGTATTGGGTAGCAAAATACAAAGGAGAACATTTTAAAACAAACGTAATCCATAATGCATGACTTCATTATGAACAAGCCTAAAATACACTGGGACTCTTATTTTGAAATGTAAATGCTTAACTATTGTTGGCTGCTCATTCAAAAAGGACGATACAATATGTACTCTTACAGCCATCTATAAACATATTACAATATAAAAACCATAAGGTAAACTTTGTCATAATTCATCAACAGTCATTAATTAGCAATCATTTGGCATAAGTGCATGGTATGCATTGATTATGTATGATCTGAAAGCGAAGGCCTGTAGGACATGAAACAGCAGCACATGTTTACTTTGAAACATGCAGCATGCATATTTACTAAATGCAAGCATAGTCTTTTGAAGTTTAATATTTACATTAGTATCAGTAGCTGTGTCGTGATTGCTGTTTTTCCATTAAAGACCACTTAAATGTATGATTTTAATACCTGCAGGGAACTGTTTTATTTGCATATGTGCTCCTAAGTGCATTTTAAAGTTCACACACACACACATCTATTTTTAATCACAAATGCAAGTGAAGCGCTCACACTGTCAAACCCTGCAATGAAGCAATTGTTAAGTCAAATCGGGTAAATGCATTAGGGTGTTAAATTAATTTAACAGCATTAGACATATTTAATTAATCTCATATGGTAATATGCTAACTTTGGCAGCCCTATTAAAAATCATTGGTATGTAAATGCAAAAGTGCTATTTCTAAAATGAGAGTCTGGCATTCATTCACAATTATTTACATCACCAAACACATACAAAGACCTGCAGCAGACTTGTGCAGAAATAGACTGAATACCCACACTGCAAATCTTGTGCCACAATCAGTTACCATCTTTTTACATCTTACTAATCCCAGCTTAACAAGGCTTTGCTTCACACTAGTAAATCCAGACAGGTTTTAACCCACTTTTAACCAACTAAAACATATTTTAAGAGGTATACAAATATTAAATTTCAATCTAAAACTCTAATACTTACTTTATTTTAAACATTAAATTATGATGACAGCAGATTCATGAAGGAAAAATTATTTTCCAGCATTGGTAAGCGTAAGCATAAATATGCAAAATACTACTTGTTTCAATTGGCAAAATATTACAATATCCATCTCTCTGAGTCACAGTTCACCTCAGAGAATAAATATTTTTTGCATACCACAATGGTAGATGTTATTGATGGCCAGGGTTTGCAATTAGTTTGCTTAGGTGTTCTTCTGAGTAGTAAATAAACAGGCCCAAATTGAAAGGCCCACACCAAGTGGTCTCTACATTTTGTTCATCACAAACAAATTAAGCTCAGATGAGCTTTATTTGTCACATACACAATTATACAGAGTATAATGAGGAGTGAAATGTGTTCTCTGCATTTAACCCATCCTAGTGCACACACACCTGGAGTAGTGGACACTGCGGCGCCCGGGGAGCAGTGCCTTGCTCAAGGGTCTCACCTCAGTCATAGACACTTCCTGCCAGAGCTGGGATTCGAACCCACAACCTTGGGTTACCTCGGTTTTCAAGTCCAACGCTCTATCCATTAGGCCACGACTTCCCTATTATGCCCTCATATACCATTTAGTTCACTTTATCGCAGAAGAAGTTCTTCACATTAGCAAAACTATTCATTTTTACAATCAGACAAATGTCTGGAGTACCTGAAAACCACACTCGAGAGTAAAAGTACAGATACCTTACAACAAAAATGACTCCCTTACAAGTCACCAATTCCAATTCGACTTGAGTAGAAGTCATAGTATCTGATTATAACAGTAGTAAAGTATTTTACTTGTACTAAATCTAGGCTCAAAAACACACTTGTCCTCAACATCTAAAAGAAATGCCAGCGAAAAAATAAGCCACAGCTCATTTGTGAGAAGAGCAATCACATGATTATTTATTTAAAAAATCAAAATAAAACTGAATTGCAATAAATCAACAGCCTGAAGTCTCAGTTAAGCTCAAGCACTCAAAAAGGGCATAAATCAACCAATATCTTTCAAAAAGGTCTCAGTCATGTCACTTCTAATGAGTTAAAATCTGCTAAGGTGTAATAATAGAACACCCCAAAAAAAAAAGAAAAAAAGAAAAAAAAGTTAAGTGATTTTTCACTCTCATTTACAACGGGGTCTGCATTTTTGTGGGTTCAATTATTTTTTTATAAGAGCATCAAAATAATTTATTTTCTGGTTATAAAAAAGGCTTGATTTTCAACGTGCACAATACACAGTGGTATTTATGAGATGATGATTTGTTGCATTTAATTACCCCTTAGCAGATTTTGACTCACATTTGCGATTCACAACTACCTGCTAATGCACTCCCATTAGTGTAAATTAGTGCTGTTGACAAGTTTGGGTGAGTAAGGGCAAATCGCACAAGATGTAGTACCTTCAATGGCCTGTAAGATATCAGATCAGAAATAAACTGCTGCAGAAAAAGTTAGGTGCCATGCAAAATGTAACTAGTAATTGCATTTCTCATGACAAATGTTTTGGAGTAAAGAGTACATATACTTATTCAAAAATGTAGTCAAGTAGAGAGTAAAAGTTGCTAATATCTTTTAAATGCAGTAAAACTACAAAATAGCCAAGAAGACAGTCACTCAAATACTTTACACCACTGGAAATTGTCATACATGCTACCATCCTATTGTTCTGTGAGGTAATTTTCTATCATTCATAAGCATATATGCAAAATACTACTTGTTTCAATTTAGCAAAAGCACAGTTCAACAACTGGAAGAGAAACTTTTACAAACCACAATGCTAGGTGTTCATGATGGTTGCCAGGGCATTGCACCAGTAGTAAACTGGTCCAAATCAAAAGAGTGGTCTCTAGATATGGCTCATATCCCAATGCAAGTCTGTTTTTAGCTCACTTTAAATTGCAAAAGTGATTATTTGCCTTAGCAAATCTACTTATGTTTATATTCTGCTAAAAAAGCCACACTTATAATACCATGCTATTTTTCCTTGAGATACTGGCGGGTGGAGACGAGACAGGTGATGCGTGGCAAACGGCAGCAAAGGTTGGAGGGTGTAGCAGTGGGTTTACTTCCCCATCAGAGGGATTGGCGTTTGCTGGATCCACGTCTTGCTCTTGTGTCAGTTTTGGTTCAGGCAGTCCAATGGCATCGCAAAGCGCCATTACTTGCCTTACAAGCTTCTCCTGCTGGATCCTTAACCTCAAGTTCTCCTGCTGTAAGGCAACAATGACCTCGATAACAGGCACAACCTGGGCTGTCGCTTCCTCCAAACGGGCCTCTACATTTTTGCCGAAAATCTTCAAATCGCAATGTACATCTTGAACAGCTCGCTGAAGATTGAGTTCCAGCTCATAGAAATGTTCATCTGTTGCTTTTTTGTCTTCATCGTCTGCAATGGTCTGTAACAGAAGGTCTCCAATCACAGCCTCTAGTCCCGACTCGGCACAATCTTGATCCAGATTGTCCTGGAGACTGACTTGGTCGCCTAGGTCTGGTGTGGAGTCCAAACTAACACTAGGCATGGTCTGTTTGGTTGCTTCTTTAGTAACTAATTAACAGATTCCAAATAATCACCAAAAGCTCCAACAATGAAAGTTTACAAGAACAATCAGAGCAAATTGCCTTGCAATAGGTACAGACGACAGAAAATATGCCTAGCTTCGACTCCAAGTTGAGACAAATCCCAGCCCTTTATACTCACTCCAGACCCCCATCAGCTGTCCAACACATTAGCCAATAGCGAACCTTGGAATTCCGTCACCATGGCAGCTTGAGGCCCCAGAGCCCCCGCTAACTCAGGTGCCACAGTCATCTATTTATCAACAGTGGCCACTATTCCAGTGGGCAATCACCCATAAGCCCCCGGCTCTCTTTTTTTAGAGCTCTTGTCCTTCACACCTTTCACTAACAGAGAACAAAGTCAGCAGAGCAGTGGTGAACAATGTGACCACATGTACAATGTATACATGTATAGTGCAAATCCAAGGCACAAATGGTTTTTTAGCTTTTTTCAGGGTGTTTGATCGATCTTAAACCCTAGATGTACTACATCAGCAGGGTAGGTTCCACCAGCCCTTTGTAAGTTCTTACTTTTACTGTAACCTAAAGTCCACTCTACACATTTAGTAACTATAAGCTAGCTTGTTACTGTACTTTATTTGGTTGCACCAATTGTTCTTAAGGCAGAATGCAGCTAGTAGGTCTTAAGTGCTCCTAAAACTAACACAGTTATGTAATATGACATTTAACCTCAATGATTCAGGATGAATAAATAAACTGGGTCCCACTCTATTGTAGGGAGCAAGTCTCACTATAAACTATGACTTTTACCACAAACTCCTAATTAGCTCCTTTAGTTAGTAATGTAGTTGTTAAGTAGTTAAGTTTAGGTATGGGGTGGATAAAGGGATCTAAAATATAGTAATTCAGAATAAGGCATTTATATGTGCTTTATAAGTACTAATAAACAGCCAATATGCTATTCATATGCATACTAATAAGCAATACATAATAATTAGTCCCTAAACTAGTGTTACCAAATATAAAAAAAACAAAAAACAACATAAGAAATGGCATTATTTATTATGACTGATTATTTTTAACACCCACAACACATATGTGCTGTTTGAGTCAGGATTGTGTTGAAGATCTGCTAACAAAGTAATTTATTAACATAATGTTCTCTCATTTAAATGGTAAACGATTGTAAATGTCAACATTATCATACATGTCTAAATGATTGACAGTCTATCAGGTAAAAAAAGAGCTTGCTGATGCGATTCAGTCAATCTGTCGTTTTATTCCAAATGTTACTCCTGCTCACAGGCCCCTAAATATTTAAGTTATATCTAGAGTTATGATTCAACTCATTTTAATGGTGCAACAAAAATATTTAGTGCCTCTTTATGTCAAAACTAGGCTAAGATGTAACTTGTAAAGATGCACTTTAAACTCATATGATGAAGGTTTTCCTACAGTTGAGCTTGATGTCTTTGTAGACACTTCAATAATAAGTGACTTGTATAAGGAATTCAAGCTACACTTATCAGTGCACATTACTTAAGAACCCATGACCTTGTTGGTATTGTTAGTGTTATTCTGTATTGAGCTGAAGTTTGTGGTTAAACTGATGTGCAGGCAGGCCTTTTATCATATTGACATGCTGTATGACTTACATTCAAGACTAATGGATTATCGAGAAACAAAACGGACAGGGACTTGTTGCTATCCATTGTATTTAATTGGATGGAAGCAGATCTGAATGTGATTTTGCAGTGGATTGTATGAAAGCGATGGGATTTAAATGGAGTAAATGATTTAAGTGGACTAGATGAAATCTGGCGTATGTCACCTGTGAGAAGACGCGAGACACCAGCGCAATGGTCATACAAGTTTTCATAGACAATCAATGGAAAAGTAGTGCACTGGAATGGAAAAACATGGTCTGTGTGAATGGCCATAAACTAAATCACTATTTAAAAAATGATGTATCTATAAGCAAATTTATGCAAAAACAAATATTCCACAATGTATTTAGCTCTGTACAAGCAATTCATTGAAAGCTGTGACACGTTTCATATTTTTGGCCTTGATTTGACATTGCGTAACCGGTGTGTCACTAAAAAGCATATTAGCTGTCATCAGGAAACTTTCAGTAGCCAAAACCACCTCTGAACATTTTTGACCCAGATGACAGATCATTCAATAGCATGACTGCGTCAGCATATATTTGAGGCTCAGACAGCTATTCTTATCAGTCCGGTCTCATTCAAGCAACAATGCCTGACCCTCTGACTTACTGACAGCCATGCAACTAAAAATATCCGGCATAGTTCAAAACAGAGCATCTAAATATACCACCGCAAGCTGTAAAAGAGTGGCCACAAAACAAACCCCGTGAAGAATGTAAGGTACGTACAGCCGGAAGGGACAGACCAGCAGTACTTTGCCGAGAAAAGTAAGAAAATGTCTGTTTGGCTTGGAACATCATCCCATAGGCATCCATGTATGAAATTAAAAAGCTATTATTTCTTTCTAGGAAAGAGCAGGTAAAAGTACAGGTTAGCATCGTGTGGTGGATGTCCAGAAATAATCAGTGACTGTAGTTAGAAGCTTTCTGAATAGCACAGATTACTTTAGACACAAAGTATTTAAATATATGTTCACTGCACATATACATTAATACAATTAATGTATATATATTTTAGTGGTGTCAAAATGAGTTCGTTAACACAGGCGATTAATTTTGTCAGATTAAAGTGTTACAAATATTTAAAGCAATTAACGCAGGGGCGGGGCTAGGGTTAGCCACCCCGTTCACAACTGCTACTTGTCTCTTTTTTCTTGAAAATGATTGCGTTTATTTAGATGCAGAATGTCTTTATGACCACATCAATTGGGAGAAGTTTCAGACGTGTGCTCTACGTCGCCTCCGCGCCAGGTGCGAATTAAACGAGCGTGGAAAAGATACTGTACTCATAGCTAGGGATGGGTACCGAAACTCGGTATTTAATCGGTCTCGGGGCTAAATTATAAAAGACCGGAGTATCGATAAGCTCTGACGTTAACGGTTCTGCTATCGGTACTGGAGAAATTAAGAAAACACACATACATTTATTATTGCTATATATATACACATTATCTTGCAAATTATATCCCGCCAGAGTCACCAGCTGTTTTTATATGCAATAATATTCAAACTCTTGTCTATGATGCATTTTTGCTATTCCCAAATCAGAAGCGCGATCGCTCACGTGGATGAGTTCAGCACGCGCAACATAAGCCCTGTTTATGATAGAAGAGAGAACTAACCATTAAAACATGCTTACACTTTAGGCCTGTGGCTGTTATATTAAACTGAGTTTATTTAATGTTTTTTAGCTTCTAAAGATTATAGCCGTGTTTCTTCTAACACAACTTCCTTCTCTTCACAGCGGCGCGCATTCGCTCCTCCCTGACCAAAACTTAACATCAGAATCAGATCAATCGCCTGTCGATTGTTGTAAAATGCCGTCTTTACAGTTACTAAATTGCTGGACATGTTTGATAATGAAATGTTGGAAGTACAATCCACACGAGATGCTGTTCCTCAGGCTGAAGTGTGTGTGTGTGTGTGTGTGTGAAGGTGTTTTATGTAGGGGGTGCTGTGGGGGTAGTCAATTTCTGCATATAAATATTACGCCAAATAGAAACAGAAAATCGTGCTATAGCCTACGCACTTTCATGAGATCGTTAGACAACAATTAGCTATTTTACAAATGGGAATAGGCTACAATGAATTCATAACAATGTTTTACATTCAAGCTACATTCAAGCTTAAGAACCCTTAAAATGTATAGTGAAAAGTTTTTTAAAAGCATCTGAATGCAATAAAGTAATTTTAAAGCTGTTTTTAAAGCATTTGCTGCATGGATTAAAACGATAGGCCAATAAATAATTCACATCAGTCAGACAAAATTGCATTGCAACAAATCCTTTAAATTTCAAGGACAAAGATTTACATACTTTTTTATTGAATACAATTATAAAATAAAACGCAAATTATAATCGGGCCTGTTTTAGGCTTTCCTTATTTTTATATTTTAGATGGTGAGGTGACGGGAAAAATGACTCGCCATTTCCTCATTGGAGAAATATATGCATCTTAACGGATTACATAGGCTAATGAAGAGTTTTTGCTTTGCTTTGAATTATTTCGTTTTAAAGTAGTATTTTAAAGCTTTCTATAGATATATTTATCATATCTCTGAGCCAGTTTCGAGTTGCCGAGTTTCGTTCATCATTGAAGCCTCTTGTTCAAAACCGGAAGAAAGTGCATTCTCTGTTTTCCTATTTTATAAAAGCACAATGTTGATATTGTGAATGCACACAAATAAAAGTAGACCCTTTACAGTTCAAAATGATATATTACTCTTACCTTTATGAGAAAAAAAAAATCACACGTATTTTAAGTTGTTTTTACTGTAAGAAAAAATCCTCCATGTCCTGTAAAGCTCGCTTCAGCTTCCACTCTCCACACAAACTGTTGGATATTGCACATTTATATAGGTTAAACATTTAAACTAACACTGTGATATGCTTGAACTGTTTATAGGCCTATCTATCGATTTTATTTTAGTCAAGTCTTGATGATTTGATAAGGCTAAATTAATCAAACATAGGGGATCAACTCTGATGCTGGCCGCTTGGTCGTTGCTTAAAAGAAAAAACATTTAACGAACAAAAAATGCTCCCAAGGTTTTTCTAAATTAACTTTATGAAGAAAAAACGAAACATCGTCTAATCACTTTTCCATTACATACAAAACTGAACTATTTTAGCTATAAGCTGTTTTGGGAGAAGGGAAAGACTCATATCGCTGAGAACAAAAAAAAAAGTACATCCATGATATTTCCATGTTCCGCTTTTAAGCCACAACTTACAAATTCTTCAACACAATCATAGCATTCACAAACATAAAAGCAAGCATTGGCAGTGCTGCGGCGTGATTTGACAGGATGCGCAACGGCGCATCAAATAGCCCTGCATCAGTTTAATAACTTTGATAACTTTAATTCTTACAACTGTTAAATTAATGGGCAAATGGTAAATATGTCGAAGATCACATAGAAATAGATAGCAAAATAGCCAATGTAAACTAAATGTTATAAACATCGGAGCAACCATATACATTTTAAATGAATCTTTATTATAACAAATTTAGCCTATATATTTTTTTATTCACAACAGTTTACAGTTGCCCTGTGTGTGTGTGTGCGTGTGTGTGTGAGTGTGCGTGTGTGTGTGCGTGTGCGTGTGTGTGTTTGCGTGTGTGTGTGTGTGTGTGCGTGCGGCGGCACGCTCAAGCCGGCGGCGTCAAACGATCAAATACACACACAATAAATGGTATATTTGTCAGTTTGTTTAACTTTGTTTCTTTGTTCATGTTCTTACTCTATCTTATCTTATGTATATAAAACACAAAAATGCCTGCACACTGCTGCATTTACAAATTGATGTTTTATATTTATTTAATGAAATATTTATTTAACATCTCAGAATATAAAGCCATGTTAATTAAGCTGCTAATCTATCATAGAAATATATATTTCATACATATATGTGTATGTATGTATGTATATATGTATGTATATATATATATAAATAACAAAAAGTATAAGAATACCGTTAAAGCACCGGACCGATAAGCAGTATCGATAAGAGTAGTAGTACCGTTAAAACCTTAACGATACCCATCCCTACTCATAGCGTGCACTCTTCATATACACGCACAAACGGTGCTGGGGCGCGCTGTAGCCTGTATCATTTCATATCAAATAGCGAAAGAAACAATGTTCATGCAATGTCGTAGTTATGCCTTCAGTTAAGGCATGAAGTTACCAAAAAGCAGGGATGTCATTTGAAGCAAAAATAATATTAGAAAAAAGCTGGGAATTATTTGATTATTATTATTATAGCACCCCTTCACTGTATACATGCACGCACGTCACGTTATTGGGCTAGTGTTACACACCCATAAACAGAGAGAGAGAGAGACCATTCACACTTTTAATCTGTATGATAATAAACTATTTAATTTATTTAAAGATAGGCTATCTTAACTCAAGCCATATAATGATTGTAACATGCTGAAACATATTAAAGGGGTCATATAATGCGATTTCAAGTTTTCCTTTCTCTTTGTGGAGTGTTACAAGCTGATTGTGCATAGATAAGATCCCTGAAGTTGCAAAGACTAAAGTTTCAAAACCAAAGAGATGTTCTTTATCTCTACCACGCCCCTAAAATGGCTCATTCAAACACGCCCCCACATGTATACGTCAGGATGTGGAAATATTTGAATAAGGCGTGGTTTCAGTAACTGCAGTAGTGTTAGAAGCAGCCGTGTCAGGGAGACACTGTGTGTTTCTAGGCGAAAGCAAAAGCACTTTATTTGGCCTTCTCAAAGTAGATGCATTTAGGAATCATTAAGATTACTTCCAACAGAACAGCCATGTATTTTATGGACGACAGTTTCGTGACCCTAGGAGAGGAGGCAATTCTGACTTTGCTATGACAATCTGACAAATGCTGAGTTTTGTGCGTTGTGTGTGTGTGAGTGGTGAGTGAGTGAGTGAGTGGAGTGAGTGAGTGAGTGAGAGAGAGAGAGAGAGAGGGTCACATCACAGCACATCAGCTTAATCGCGGCTTAAGTGTGTGTGTGTGTGTGTGTTTGAGCAAGAGAGAGACATCATCACATCACAGCGAAGTGTACAGCCCGTCAGAAATAGCCTTAATCACGGCTTGTGTCTGTCACGTGACTCTGTTCCTCTTCGGCTTGAACTGATGGTAAAACTAAGGACATTATTAACGGTCTTTAATTTTGAAAGCTGAAACTCCAGATTATGGAAAGTGGCGTTACATTTCCGACGTGGCTTGTGGTGTTCGGCCAATCACAATGCACTGGGTCAGTTGTCCAATCAGAGCAGACTGTGCTTGTTGGAAGGAGGGACTTTGTAGAAAACTAATCGTTTAAGAAAGGCAGGGCATAGAGGACCTACAATAATGTACAGTATTTGAAAAATAATGTTGTTTTTTTTACATTAAAGAATGTCAACATATTCTGTTACACCAAATAAGGATCTTTAAAAAAGCATCATATGACTTTAATATAATAAACGTAACAATGACAGCACGTATTAACATAGCAGTCCATCCATTAGCATAAATCAACTGCTCATAAGGTATTAAACTGCTAAAAAAATACTTTCTCTGGCAATTATATCGTTTGGTAATTATACTGTATATTAACTGCGGGTATCAGTGAGCCGTTATTAATATGAGGGGAATTGAAAACGCTTTGGAATGCAAGCGACTGTTTTACTTTCACTTTGGAGATTCGCGATCACATGTTTATACTGTGGAGTAGCAGTACTTACCACACATTTTACAAGAGTAGATGTTTGTCAGGTGCTTAGGGTCTGCAAATGCATGCATTTGCCATCGTCCTACTCTGTTGCTGGTAAGTGAAACTGCATGTACTGTAGTGTAACAGGCTATCGCTAGCATGCGGCAAACCATCTTAGTTATCCCTTTAGTGGCTCAATAGAACATGGTATTTGTTTTCTGTGCCTTTCCCAGTACCTCCAACTCAGTCAGGGATATTTGTTGTCCACACAGAAATCTTATATGACATCGTTCTTAGTTGCAAGTCTTCAGCGTTCGCGTGAGAGTGTGTTAGTTTGTTGACTTTAGCCCTATTTGCACGGGATTAGTATTATCTGGGGACCTTGTGTGATTTTGAAATTATCGCTTATTAGTAGAGACTTTAAGACCTGAAATGTGTTAGAAAAGGTAAAGAGAGTTGTGAGAAAATAAGATGCTTGTCAGATCCACATCACGTTCAGCAGCAGCAGCTTTAAAGCAATAGCAGGCAAATAAGCTAAAAACAGCTGCTGTTATGTTTATTAATCCAAGAACAAAAGAAAAAAGAGGAAATCAATAACTTTTATAGCGTTAAGGGATTTATCTATATTTAATGTATAATTTAGTGTTTGGTTACTATTCATTTTCTGTATATTTCTGCTGAAGGGCACAGGTAGCTAAATATGTCATTTATTATAATGGGTTCATGTGAAGATTGTTTTAAGTTCACTTAAATTAGAAGTTAAGTCTACAGTCAATGGTTAAATATTAAGGGGAAAAAATATTTTATAGAGACATCAGTAGTATTGATATCAGTGATGCTGTCCTTCAATCATAAAAAATATGCCATTAGAGAAGTATTAAAATATAATGTGTTTATGTTGTTTGCACATTGTGCATTTGAAGATTGAAAGTGAAATTATTGCAATATAAAAGTATATTTAAAAACTTTAATGTTAGGTGCAATTAATTGCGATTAATTTTAGAAAAACGTGCGATATTTATACATTGAAAAAAACCTGTGCCATAAAAATGCCACGATTATTAGATTTGTGCTGCTGCATTAAACATTTAGACCATTTTACCCCATTCAGAGCAATGTTATACATAGATTTTGATAAGTTGATTTTTGTCAAATATATTGACATTAGATATTTTCACACAGCCAGGGTAAAAAGGCATTCCATATAAAATACAAAATATTTAAAAATGCTAAATAAAAATTTAATCCAAAATCAATTTCACATATTGATCGGCTGTGATTTTGTCACCTTGAGCAGCATTTTTGCTTTCACACTGGAAATTGAGTCATTTGTGGTCAGAAGAGCTGTAGATTATTTCCCACACCACTCCTTGTGGTTTTCTCATTAAGTCTCTCCAAACCCTACTTCTAATTACCATCCAATCAGTGCTAAACAGTTTGACCTACATCTAGTACAATCCGTACCTCAAATCACCATTCAGGAAATTGCTTGCAAAGGGCAAACAACATCCAATTTAAGACCACACAAATGCAGCCATTATGATCAGCTGTTAGGCATTTGTCTGTCATTCACAGTTATCATTGAATTTATATAAAGCTAAACCAAACCTGTACAGAGTATGCATTAACTCCAGCGGTTCATGCTTACTAGTACACAACACAACAAATCACTTTCTATTCTTCAAATCCTACTCATTTTTACCTCTGACCCAGACTGCCGTATCCAAATTGTCCTTCAAATCATGATTCCTGCTGTACGTTTTCTTTCTCGAGGCTTTCTCTTTCTTCTGTTGCTCTCACACTGAGATATTAATCCCTCATTGGTGCGAAATAGCCTTGTTAACCTGCTAATGAAGCGTCAGTACTTATCCTTTAACAAGATTACCACACTGCCCCACATAAGTTACAGACGCAACAGGTTTTACCAGCAAAATACACGTTTACTTAACCTGTTGTGATGTTTCTCTATATCTCAAATGATTTACCTCAATTATATGCACATAGGAGCAGCTTTTCCTGCCTTGTGAAAAGGTATGTTTAATTGTATTGAATATGCACTTGTAGTGTACTTCTTAAAGGTTTTGAAGAAAACTAAAACTTAAAATACTTAAAAACTGGACTTGCAGATAAAATACTAATGAAAAATGACCACTTAAGTGTACTTAAAGAGACACTTTCATGACCGTTTCTTAACACACTTATGCCAAATTCAGACTGCATGATTTTAACCCCGATTTTCATTCTCCGTCAGGTTTTGCGAAATCGCAGACAAATTCCTGAAATCAGAGAGGCGAGTCAGTACTCGTTCATGTGAATTACCAAAGATGCGATCTGAAAGAATCACAGACGTGTCGCCGTGAAAATATTTAGCATAGTAAATATCTGGACCTTTTAGCGATTCCAAATCTTGCTGCTTGAAATGAGTTCTGACTGAAAAACACATCGGCAATGACCTGCAGCCGATGAGAGAGCAAGATACAGGGCAGCGGGACGGTCACGGAGTTAAATGAAACAGTTTGTGGACCAGACAGAGTTGTCTGCGAGAAAGTATTCAGACCTCCAGGTTGTTGTTGTTTTTTTATATTGCAACCATTTGCTAAAGTGCTTCTAATTGTTATTATTATCATTTTTTACATCAGACTACACTCCATAACCCATTTTGACAAGAACATTTGTGATTACAGCAAACTGAACTATCAAACTGGCATAAGCATTCAGAAACTATAAAACATTTTAAATTTAGCTCAGGTGCATTTCATTTCTCTGGATTATCTTTGAAATAATTCTACACATTGACTGAAGTCCCCAATGAAACCTGAATACGACTGTCCACCATTGGTCCTCGTCCGACCTGACTGAGTTTGAGAGGATCGGCAAAAAGGAGAGGCAGAATATCCCCAAAACTAGAGTGCTAAGCTTGTTGCATCAGACCCAAAACACTTAAAGCTGTAATTGCACTCAACCAAGTACTGCATTATGCAATGTGATACTTCAGTTTTATTTTTAAATATTTGCCAAGTTATCACAAATCAGTTTTTTTGCTTTGTCCTTACTGGGTATAGAGTGTATATTGGTGAGAATTTTTTTGTTTTTGTTTACTTTTTAGCACAAGGCTGCAACAAAGTGTGATTAAAAAAAAAAAGATGACATTTCTGAATATTTTCGTAATCTAATCTGTATTGTTTTCATAAATACTATTTTACTAATGTGCTTAAGAGTACATTTTCACAAGGACTGTCATCCTCAATTGTTTACAGGTTTGCCGATATCCTCTTAAGTGTTTATTATACTCTGTGCAGTATTAGCTATTGTGGAGACAGGCAGGCTGCAACACACACAAATTCCAACTGCAATTAAATGTGGGATTGTATCAGAGTTACTACCAAAATTGCAATGATGTCTATCAAAGGTTTCACATTTCACAGCTGAACAACAATTTCATTTGTTTGTTGTCAAATTTTTGACAATTTTAAGTAAACCTGTCAACAGAGGCACTGTGTTTTAAAGGGGTCATATGATGCTTTTTTAAACATCGTTATTTTGTGTATTTGGTGTAACAGAATATGTTGACATACTTTAATGTTCAAAAAACATTATTGTTGGTCCTCTATGCCCCGCCTCCCTGAAACGCTTCGTTTTCGACAAAGTCCCTCCTTCCGACAAGCACAGTCTGCTCTTATTGGCCAACTGACCCAGAGCTTTGTGATTGGCCGAACACCACAAGCCGCGTCGTAAATGTAACACCACTTTCCATAATCGCGAGCTTCAGCTTTCAAAATTAAAGTAAAGACAGTTAATAATAACCTTAGGTTTAAGAATAAAGTCACGTGACAGACACAGTGATGAAGCTTGTATGTGTTTGCACTAGGGCTGAGCGATATATAAAAATGTGGATCTCTATATTGTCAACATTTTTACGATATTCAATATATATCTCGATATCTTTGCATTTGCAAAAAAAAAGATTTTCTATTGCCCCTATTAAAAAAAAATATATATTTTTAATAGAACAGCTATTGTTACAAAATAAATCAAAATGTTTAGTGCAAATTTAAGTGATCATATACTGCTTTTTATTAAATGAACATGTGTGTGTGTGTGTGTGTTTTAGTGCATGCAATTCACAATTTACACTTTGCAACTGGGGGGAATAATTAAACTGGGATAAGAATTTATATATTTTTATTTTTTGTTTAAGTTTTTAGCTAAAAACACAAGTCTGTCAACTGTCTCTGGTTTAAGAGAAGCTCTGTGGAATGAAACTATATTCCCACTGGCAAAAAAAAAAAAAACTCTCAGATGGGCAGCTAGTTGCTGGAACAGTATTTCTGGTTGCTGGTAATTTCGTAGCTCATTTTGCAAATTTGGGGAAATGTGCCTCATGAATGCTCCACCACCATGAGCACAAATTAATAGAATGTGGTTTATTTTACCTCATAGTGGTACTGATTCATTATAGGCTTTTATAAATTAATACCAAAGACTTATGCACTCTCTCTGTCTATATTATGAAAACACGTAAAACAAATGACAAATATTATAACAGTGAAATAGTTAATTCCTAATTGCAATCACCTATGTTTCTCTATTAAAACAACAGCGGTTGAGTAAGTGCATTTATTCAGCAATCACAATCGCAAACAATACAGTCGAGATCTCATGACACAGACTGCTTGAGTGACACTTTAATTTAGATCGCTAAACGCCAGCTTGTTTGTCCTGTTTTCAGAATATCGGCGGCAGCACTTCCGCAATGAGGAGCGAACAGGTGCATATGGTTGCCAGATTCATTAAAATAAGAAAAACACAGGGTAGAAAGTGTATCCTTTTAATAGCGATGCTCTGATTTGTGAAATTGAACTCTAGGTTAAGAATATTTTGTATTCCCAAACATTCTTCTTAAGAATATTCTTATCTTTTTTCTTAAGATTGCTCTTCAGACAAAATAAATTAAGATGTTCTTAAGAATATATTTGAGAACTTAGGAATTATTCAAGAATTGCACTTAAGAACATTCTTACGAACTTCATGGAATTTATCTAAAGAAATGTATTAACTTATTTCTTAAGAAGATTTTCGTGAATCTGGCCCCTGGCAACCGCACTCATGAAAGCTTGCGTAGTAGAGGCATGTAGAGCAGTCCGTAATAACATTTTGTCTCCATTTTTTTGAAGAAAATACAGCAAAGTTTTTGGTAAAGTGTAAAAAATAAATAAAAAGACCCTCCCCCACCTCAAGTCTCTTGTGCGGTAATACGTAAAGGAACGTAATATTGGACATTCAGCTCGTTCTTTTGGTAAAGTATGCTGAATTAAAAATGTTCAATATTCACGATATATTAAAATGTTACATCTTCGTCAAAATTATTGCGATATTATCGCTAATATTCGATACATCGCCCAACCCTAGTTTGCATACGAGCCGCAGGTTGTGTGACCGTGTCTCCCTATCTCACACACACGTGCACACACACACACGATGCTGCGACGTGACCCCCGCTCTCTCTCTCTCTCTCACACACACACATACACACGATGCGCAAAACTCCACATTTGAACAGTCAATAGCAAATACTTAAACTAATAACAAAACATACAGTCGCTGATTCAGAAGCCCCAGATTGTCATAGCAAAGTCAGAATTACCTCCTCTACTAGGTTCGGAAACTGTCGTCCATACAATTCATTGCTGTTCTGTTGTAAGTAATCTTAATGATTCCTAAATGCATCTACTTTCAGAAGGCCAAATAAAGTGCTTTTGCTTTCGCCTAGAAACACACAGTCTCCCTGACACGGCTGCATCAACACTACTGCGGTTACTGAAACCACGCCTTCTTTCTTTGCGTGAACATTTGGGCGGCATTATGCAAATATTTCCTCATTGTGACATTTCCACATTGTGATGTGGGGGCGTGTTTGAATGAGCCGTTTTAGGGGGGCGTGGCAGAGTCTTAACTTAACTTTAGGTTTTGAGACTTTAGTCTTTGCAACTTCAGGGATCTTATCTATGCACAGTCAATTTGTAACACTCCAAAGAGAAAGGAAAACTTGAAATCGCATCATATGACCCTTTAAGTGACGTGATGTGTGGCCAAGTATGGTAACCCATACTCGGGAATTTGTGTTCTGTATTTAACCCATCCAAGAACACACACCATGAACACACACAAGGAGCAGTGGGTAAGTTGCGGTTTTTAGAAAGTGTTCATTTCTTTCTGTGTTGCCATGTCTGCATGTATAAGCTTAGTTTTTCATAAAGATGCTTATTTATGGGCAGACATGTTGTTTTATGCTTATTTAAAGAACTGAGTACCGTATTAGAGCTCATTTTGGTGAAGTCGCTTGTTTGGCTTTGTTTTCCTAGGGAGATCCAGCAAACTGCTCAAAATGTTGAGGTCAGTACGATTTTTATTTGAAAGAAATTGAATATTTTAATTCAGCAAGGACACATTGAATTGATAAAGTAATAGTGAAGATTTTTATATATGTTCCAATATATATTTATATATTTTTGTTATGCTGTTCTTAACTTGTATAAGTTTCCACAAAAAAAATAATCAAGAGTGTTTCTTGATCAGTAATCAGCATATTAGAATGATTTCTGAAGGATCATGTGACACTGAAGACTGGAGTAATGATGAGCTTTGATGACAGGAATGCATACAATTGTAACATATATTCACACAGAAAACAGTTGTTGTAGTTAAATTGTAATGTTTCACAATATTATTGTTTTTACTGTATTTTTGATCAAATAAATGCAGCTTTGGTGAGCAGAAGAGACTTCTTTTGAGAAGTGTACTGACTCCAATCTATTGAACAGTAGTGCAATTGTCATTACATTAACTTTTCAGGATTGAATTTGATTGTAGAAAGTGTTTCTCACTGCAATGAATGTCCAACCTTTGTGTAAGGAAGGAGATTAAGGAGTATCAAGGATATGTAACTGCATTGAGATCATGATCTAAATGTCTTCAATCACAAATGTTAGGTTAGTTAAAGCAAAGTTCAGATCATTCTTGGCCTGAGAAACAAAAGTGTGATCATTTCACCTGAAGTGAAAAAAAAAATACATTGAGGTATGAACATGGATGTGGGAGAGAGAGGGGGCAGGGGATCAGGAAAGGTCTGCGTGCCAGGACCTGAACTCGGGATGCCCGAATCGCTATACTGTATATGAAGTATAGACTACATCTGCATGCAAACATAGTTTTGTTTTGTGTTAAAACAGTCAGTGTATGCAAAATACCTTAACAGAGGATCCTGATGAGAGACTTGAGCTGGTTACTTTGAACGGCATTGCTCTTAAACCAAGCGTCAGCTCTGAGAGAACATAGAAAAACAGCAAAATTAGAACATTTAAAACACTAACAAGATTTAGATGAGACTGAGCTTCTTAAGAACGTCTAATGACAGTGTACGTTTGAAAACATCATACCACCCTAAGAAATATTTACACAGCACAGTTCAGATGTTAAATAGAGCTTCAGTTGGAGTGGATGAGAGTGAAGTGGAGCCCGTTATGTAAGCTGCCACAACGGCACCACATAGGGGTCATAAATTAGCATGGTCACATTACTGCTAATCTAAACACTGCTCAGCGCCCTCTGTGCTCTCTGGCTGTTCAGCATGGAGTACGCAGTACGCACTCCTTGCTGCATTAGTGTGTACTGGCCACAGTTATTATAGTTAACTAAAACCGTAAAAAAAAAAAAAAATGTTGCTACTTTAAATAAAATAAATGTTAACCGATATATGGGAACCAGTCTCGATTTTTATTTGTCATGTACAGATTATTGAAATTGAAGACACTACCGTTCAAAACGTTGAGGTCGGTCAGTTTTTTTTTAAAGAAAATAAGACTTATTCAACAAGGATGCATTAAATTGATCTAAAGTGACTAAGACATTTATAATGTTACAAATGTTTTCTATTTCAAATAAATGTTGTTCTTTTGAACTTTCTATAGACCCTTTTTCTGTTAGTAAACATTGTGACGTTTTTCTGTGGGCGGAGCTTAGCTGGAGGCTAAAGTTAAACTTTAACTTTAACAGACGAAACCAGATTGGCCGACCCGCACATGCTTTTACTCAAAGGATAGACGATCTGACAGGATTGTTACTATGAGGTGGATCACATCTAACATGTATAGTAAAGACACTCACCGTGTCAATCTAGTCATGAAGATGTATATATATTTCCATTTCAGCAGGCACCTTTTTTTACAGCTACATTATTATTCCAGCCACAATTAATCACAACAATGTATATACAATTACAAATGATTAAGCATATAAATCGTCAGTTTGTTGTTTTACACACATGCACACAGACATTTTATACATGACATAGTAGTGAGATAAGGAGAATAAGAAATCTTTAGATACGCCCATAACAACAAAAGACAATACTTTATTTAAGCTTTTCTGATAAAAAGGGTGATCTGCAAACGCGATCATGTTTGACGATTGTTTCGGTCCAGTCCACTCGTTTTATCTCTAACCACAGCTGTTGTCGTTTTTTTGTCTGGCAGTGACAGCATGTGATTAAATGTCAAATTGAAGCCTCCACTACATCGATTCGGGCACCCAACATCACAACAAGATATTTTAAGCTCCTTGTGTAGTCGAATCTGTGCTGTTTTGAATTGGCCGCCTCCAGTTTTTGCTTTGTTTTGCCTCCATCTAGCGCTGTGACGTAATTGTGACGTCGGCGCTAAGTGTCTATTCAAAGAATCCTGAGATAAAATGGTTTCTACCAAAATATTAAGCAGCACAACTGTTTTCAACATTGATAATAAACAGAAATATTACTTGATCCGCATATTAGAATGATTTCTGAAGAATCGTGTGACACTGAAGACTGAAATAATGATGCTGAAAATCTGCTTTGATCACAGGACATTTTCACAATATTTTGAAAAAAAAAAACAGTTTTATTAAATTGTAATCATACTTCACAATATTACTGTTTTTATTATATTTTTGATTGAATAAATACAGGTTTGTGATCATAAAGATACTTCTTTCAAAAACACACAAATCTTAACAACCCACACTTTAAAAAGTACAAGTGTACAAAAAGTCTCTGAATGTCTAGATTTGTATTCTCCAATCTAATTAATAATTTATGTTGTTTTTCCAAGAGACCTTTATAGAATTCATTGAAACCTTCATGTTTTATCCAAAGACATCTGGTTTGTTTAAATCCATAAAAAGGTCAATCAATTCCCAAATAAAAGGCTCTTCGTTCAAGAACACGCTGCTGACGAAATCAGAGTGTGTACAAGACTCTTAAATAAAGCAGCCGACTCTGTTTATGGTATCTTCATCAGTTAGCAAGCGATTACACAATACGTCAGTGTCCTTATGTGGTTCAGAGAGAAGGTAAACACTCTTTTACTGCAGGTCTATATCATTAAATATCCTGAGGCTTTCAAGCACGTTTCCACTGCCTGCGAGACCTTTCAGAAGCAAGGATGAGCAAAACGCTTCCAAAAAAGGAAGAACTTCAACTGACAGAGCTGTGGCACTATGACACATACGGTCTGTTGATGATACTGAGAAGAGACAGACATGGAGAGATCTGACAAAATTAGGAAAATAGAGATTGTGTTTATGCATCAGGCGGGTGAAAGAGGGTGAACTGGCATGTGAATTATGATTATATGACAGGGGTCCTCAAGCACACATGCCAGTTAACCAAAATACAATGGTTATTTTATGGATATCACTGTGCTGGTATGGCACAGCTATGTATAGTCTATATACACTGGAACAGTATAAAAATAAGCTATTTTTGAAGGAAATGCAAGTAAAAATGGTTTACGTATGAAATAACGGTTAACTCTTTACTTGAGGCCTTTATTTATAATGTATTTTAAATACATGAATTATGCATTGTAACATCTTAGAATTAGTGGTGTCAAAATTAGTGCGTTAACGCAGGCGGTACATTTTTTCAGATTAACGCATAAAAAATATTTTACGCAATTAACACAGGGGTGAGGCTAGGGTTGGCGACCCTGTTCACAACTGCTGCTTCAGTCTGTCTTTTCATGAAAATGATTGTTTTTATTTAGATGCAGAACGTCTATATGACCACATCAAACAGGAAATGTTTCAGATGCGCGCTCTACATCAAAAAGGCGATTAAAGCTGCCTTAAAACTGTGTGCATGCATGCATGCAATGTGTTATATATGCGTGACATTTAAGAACATGTCTCTGAAATGGTTTTAAAAACTGTCCTGCGGCACCCCAGCATGGTCTCCCTCATCTAAAACATCCGATTCAACTCGTCCACCTGTTATTAGTAGAAACTCTAAGACCTGAAGTGGGTCAGAAAAGGTAAAGAGAGTTGTGAGAAAATAAGATGCATGTCAGATCCACATCACGTTCAGCAGCAGCAGATTTTAAAGCAATAGCAGGCAAATAAGCTAAAAACCAGCTGCTGTTATGTCTATTAATCCAAGAACAAAAGAAACAAAATAGGAAATCAATAACTTTTTAGCTTTAAGCTTCAACTCATTAGATTATTTTAGAACCTAGAGGATGCTAAACAAAGTATGATACAAATTATATTCTTAACAAATAAATAAGTCTGGTAACAACTTACAGTAACTTATACAACATTAGTTAGCTAACATTGCTTGCATGACCCACTATCAGTGCATAAAGAGGTTTGCTTCAATCCATGTGAAAATGAAGACAAAAGTCTAGATCATAAATTGAGAAAGCGATACAAAACATCCTAATGTTTGGAAGACGAAATTGTGCACTGCTGGTTCAATTGACATGAAGAGGAAGTTAGAATAAACCATTCTAGACAGTACTTAGACAAGGTCAAATCTTAACACCCACAATGTCGTCGAGAACACTTAGGCAAAACCCACAAAAATGACTCTGAGGAAGAGCTCAGAACGCTAGTGCAACTTGGGGAAAATATTTTGCTCATGAGGCCAAGAAATGAAAATGTGGTCTTTTTGGTAACACTTTAAATTACTGAACACACATTCACTATTAACCAAGACTTTTCCCTCAGTATACTTCTAATTACTGCTCATTGACAGTTAATAATGTAGTTTATGTAGCAGCTGTGTTTAGGTTTTGGGTAAGGTTAATGGACCTTAAACACGGGCATGCAATATGTGCTTTATAAAAAGTCTTTAAACAAAGTTACCATATGGCTTCAGAAGACTTTCAGTAAAGCACAAACTATGATTTTAATAATTTTTTGCTAGTTATTGTTCATTTTGAATGGAAATCTTGTGTTCCACAAAAAAAGAATAACAATGTGGGTTTCAAGGGACATAAGGGTGCAAACCATCTAAGATGAGATTATTTTCATTTTGGGTGAACTACTGTGATTTCCCATTCATACGTACCATTCAAGAGCACTGGGTGAAATCCACTCCCGCTTAAAGGAACCAGAACAGTTTCCAGAAAATAGATTCTTTTAAAGTTTATATGCAAAACCACTAAATAGGCTTACTCATACTTCAATTGAATCATGGAGACGGAATGAATGGAAATATTTCATTTTAGGGTAATATTTACAGCATGGCTGCCAAACGGAGAATACGCACAGCTTGCACTCCAATTTATTCCATCAGCTCACTCAGCCTTCCCCATAAAACATCTGTGAAACGCATAGTTACTACCTTTCCATTTCCCCATTTCCAGCTTTCTAGGCCTGTGACCTCACTACTTTAGGCAAAAATCCATCAGTACTAAGGAATACTTTTAGAATCATCATTTGAAACCAATCTGAATGAATCCTAATACCAATTTTCATACAAAATTCCAACTTAACACGAAAATAAAGAGCTAGATTCAGTAGTTTTCAACTACTATGATTACCATCAGGAATCTAAAAGAAAATTTAAAATTGAGATTTCCTTCTAATCAGAAATATGTTGTTGGATTTTATTGTAGTTTTTCGGATATTTTAATGCTTTTTAGTGGACTAAAAAGTTTTAGTTGGTAACGGGACTGGCAAAGGACCACGAGTTGGGACTCGACCTTGAGTTGCCAGAGGTGCAATTGCACGGCACGTCAGTGTGCTAATCAACAGCTTATCAGTGCTGACAGAAATATATTGTTTAACAATACAAGATATTAAACAATAACCAACAGGGCTCAAAAACGTTGTTCAAATTTAGGAAACAAGACATGGGACTTTAATTTCTTAGGATTAGGATCCTTTAGAATTGATTATGGTCAAAAAATACGGTAACACTTTATTAACTTTATTTTAAAGACCAATTTTCACTGTGAACTACCATGCATATTACTAGCATATTGGCTGTTTATTAGCACTCATAAAGCACATATTAATGCCTTATTCCACATGACCGTATATTAGATCCCTTAATCAACCCCATACCTAAACTTAACAACTAACTTACCATTAATAAACAGCAAATTAGGAGTTTGAGGCAAAAGTCAAAGTTAGTTAAAACAGTGAGAAGTGGACCTTAAACTATAAATATATAATAGCATTGTGTGTTTTGGATATTTTATACATTTATGTCTTGACAAAGTAGATCAAGAGAATTGTTTTAGATGTTTGAAAACAATGATCTGAAGATGTCATCTTTATAGATGTCATCTTTTTATGAGAAAAAAATAAATATATCGTGCATCGCAAAATTTGTTACTGATGACTTTGGTGTTAATTGGTTATTTGTGATGAGATATAAGAGTCCACGGTGATGCTACATTTTTACATTTGCCATCTTACATGTAACACGCACTTAAATCCTGGTAACGCATACAAAAAATAATGGTGCTGCAGATTTACAGATCAAAAATGTATGTGCTTATCGTATAAAGATAAGAAGTGTCTAAACTTACACTGCAAGCATTTTTGTGTTGATAAAATGTCTGCAAATCAAATAATAAGACATTGGCGATACTTTTCTGGAGTTAAGCCACTTAAACATGGATTTCAGAGAACAAAAAAAAAACATGATGCATCTAAATATTTTGTGATGGAAACCATTTTACTGAGAATGGCTCGAATATGATGTTATGAGCGAAAAACAATAACCTGTGTGCTTGGCCACAAATGTACAGTGTAATATCATTACAATTTAAAACAACGGTTTTCTATGTGAATGTATTTGAACGTTTTTACAAGAAGTCTAATTTCTTCAATCAAAAATACAGTGAAAATAACAATATTGTGAAATATTATTATAATTTAGATTAGCTGTTTTCTGTTGTGATGTTGAAATGTAATTTATTTATTCATGTGATCAAAGCTGAATTTTCAGCTTTCATCCTTCGGAAATCATTCTAATATGCTGGTTTGCTGCTCAAGAAACATTTCTGATTATCATCAATTTTGCTGCTTCATATTTTAATTTCTGCAGGATTCTTTTATGAATAGAAAGTTAAAAAGAACATCACTAATTTAAAACAGAAATCTCTTGAAACATTATAAATGTCTTTACTGTCACTTTTTATCAGTTTAATGCTGAATATAAGTATTAATTAAAACAATTCTTTAAGAAAAAATGTATAAATCTTACTTACCTTAAAGTGTTTAACATTAGAATATATTGAATATTTACTTATTCATATAAACAAAATCAAATATGCTAACTTGATTGACATTGATGATAGAATTTCAAATTTTTTGGGTGAACTATCCCTTTAATCAAAAGTCTTCACTTGCTCTCCATCTAATTGAATTGTGTCTAGAATAAACAATTGCGAATTTAAGGTTATTAATTCCATCTCATTTGGGATTTTTCATCCCTACGGATCATGCAGGATGTTTTGTTTTATGCAGAAGGGGAGGAGACAGGAAAGACTGATTAAAGCATTACACTGGACTGGGCCTCTAAGCTTGTGAATGTGGTAATGGCCCTATTAGGTCATAAGGAAGAGTGAAGATCTTGGGATATGGCCTGCTGACTGCAAGAGGGTGACATCTCCATACTTTAAACAAAAGCAGAAGGACACTGACTTGCTGCTGGCCAACTATATTGTCAGGTATACAGTGGAGAAGATGCAATTATAAATAATGAACTAAATTATGAACTAATTCTAGGGCACAGGTAAATCCACCGTTAGTTAACTTTCTTTTGAGGTGTATTTTTATGAGAACATGCAGAACTGCTCACCTGAATTCTTGCCATTAGTAAGAGAAGTCAACAGAGCATCTCTATCTGATGTGATCTAAGAAAAAAACAACTCAAAATCAACTTCTCATAGCATAAAACAGTTTACAATAACAGCAATGTCTGTTTACAGCAGTAAACATGGTAATTTATATTCATGAAGAGATGATTTATCAAGTTTTATCAAGAGTTACACTAAATACCAAAATATACTTTTAAAATAAATTAATACTTTTACTCCGCAAGTATGCATTAAATTGTTTAAAAGTAAGAGTAAAGACATTTAAAATGTTAGAAATATTTTTTATTTCAAGTAAATGCTGTTCTTTTAACTTTCCATTCACCCAAGAATCCTGAAAAAAGTAGCACTGTTTCCACAAAAATATTAAGCAGCACAACTAGTTAAAAATGTTAAATACTCCTAAAAAACCTGGGAGAAAATGTTTAATCCTAAAAATACATAAATAATAAAAAGAGATCTAATTTTCTACAAAATATGACCAGTTTTCAACATTGCTAATAATCCAGGCGTTTCTTGAGCGGTAAATCAGCATATTAGAATGATTTCTGAAGGATCATGTGACACTGAAGACTGGAGTAATAATGCTGAAAATTCAGCTTTGATTACAGGAATAAATTACATTGTAAAATATATTCACATAGACAACAGTTATTTTAAATTGTAAAAAATATTTCACAATATTACTGCTTTTACTGTATTTTTTATCAAATAAATGCAGCCTTGGTGAGCAGAAGAGACTTCTTTCAAAAATATTAAAAAACAATCCAACCTCTAGCAGTAATGTACTTGCTATAGGATTTGTTACACTATGGTGAAGTTTGTAGTGGTTTTAAGCATAAGTTACCATGTAAAATCTATATTCTGGTCTATAGATATGGCTCTAGTAAATTTAAGTCTATGGGACTTTTTTGACCGTTTTATTGTCAGCCAGACAAGAATTGTAATAGCACACTCTCTTCAACAAGCCATATAAATGATAAAACCCACTAACTCTAAATATGATCAATAGTAAGTGTTTCTCAGCCAAACACCACCAATGATTCATCACATCTGAACATTGTTATGGAACTGAGGAACGTCTGAGCAAGTGGTGTATGGATTCACAGAGATAAAACAGGACAGTCTCAAACAGAGACAAATGGTACCTCCTGGTGGAACAAACAGAGCAAGTGTTCCCATGAGACACCTTTCTTTTCTACTTGCCTTCGGTCCCGAGATGTCTTCAGCTCTCTCATTCAGTGAACCTGCTGTGCTCGGAAAGAGAGTCGTCTCCACGCCGTTGTCAAGTTTCTTCAGGTCTCGATCCATCAGCGGAGCCTCTGAATTCATAGCTACCCTGACTTCCTCTCCAGCTGGTCCTGACCGTGAGCTCTGGTCCCTCAGAGGAGGTTCAGCAGTGGACACGGAGTCGTGGCTACGGTCTGAGGCGCTGGAGTTCAGCCTCTTTCTCTGATGGGAGCTGCTATCATTCGATTCTCCGGAGTCGGAACGCTCTCGGTATGAAGGAATGACTTCTGAGGAGGGTGAGCCATGATCGTATTGGATCCGATGGGTCGGAGGGCAGGAGACTTTCTCTCTGACCAAAGGATCTAGTACTAAAACCATGTCAGGGTTCGAGGCTACAAGAGAAGAGACAAACATAACTATAAGTGCATTAAAATAGGATATTTGAGGTTAGAATAAGGGTGTTTTCACCAGTTTCCTTTAAAATAATCAACCTCAGAGCAGTTTAAGTGGAACAAAATGAGAAAACAAGAAAAAAAACACTGGATTCAATCTTTATAGATTTTATCAAGCTATAACCAAGTCTCAACCTCAACACACTTTCCATTCATGCTATTCATTTTAAAACCTGGACTAGTGAAAGAAAACCTTGTTTGGCATCTGTAAGATTTTTTTTGTATTATTATTCAGCAATGATGCATTAAATTGATCAAAAGTGACAGTAAATAAAGACTTTTACATTGTTACTAAAGACTTTTCAAATAAATGCTGTTCTTTTGAGGTTTATACTCATTAAAGAATCTGTAAAAACAAAATTTATCACAGTTTATACAAAATATGAAGCTGCACACCTGTTTTTAACATTGATAATAATCAGAAATGTTTCTTGAGCAGCAATTCAACATATTAGAGGCTACGTTCACATTGTCAGTTTTGGGGATTGACAACCGAATTTTCTTTACAGGTGTGAGTCTCGAAATGTCCCGTTCACACAGCAGCTTAAAGTTGTGTTTAGAATACTTTTTGTATGAACGTGCAACGGGAGTCAAGCCCGTATTCCTCACAATTAACCATAGCGACAGTGACCAAAGTAAAATCAAAGATGGCGCCGTCCATAAAACTGAAAGTCTTATCATTTTCTGACACGACAAGAATCCAATCGAGCCCCAAGTTCTTTCGTCAAATCTTCATTAACCGACAGCAGCTTTTAAATTTGGGTGGAGAGCGGAACAGAACACAAAACTGAAGTCCCGGTAGAAAACTGACGGGATCTAAAAACTTTCAGATGACACCCAGCTCATTTCTCCATCACTGTAAGTGACTGAAACCACACATGAAAATATGTAACATGCGTTTGTGCAGCAGAGAAGCTCCCTCTTGCGCTGTATGACGTGACCGACAACTAGTTGTCCAGTCCTGTTCACACAGCGCATGTGTTCCAAGAATGCGGTTGTGATTCCTCACAATTTACAGGTGTGAGTTCGGTTATCACACCCAGAAAAAACGAACTGTGTGTGAACGTAACCGTATTACGGACTCAAATACAGGATTGACAACCGTATTCTGCTGCTGTCTGAACGTGGCCAGAATGATTTCTGAAGGATCATGTGACACTGAAGACTGTAGTAATGATGTTGTAAATGTAGTTTTGATCACAGGAATATATTACATTTTAAAACATTTCAAACAAAAAATTGCTAATTTAAAATTAATATTTCAAAATCTTCCTGCTTTTACTCTATTTTTGTCAAATAACTGGAAAAAAACAAATAATTCCAACCCCAAACTTTTGAACAGAAGTAAAACGGTAGCAATTTCCCAGTGCAATTTTTTTTTATAAAACCTTGTAAAAAAAAAAATGTAACGCTACAGTAGTCTTGGATTTTTGGAAAACGTATTTCAAATAAAAATGTATCGTGGTTTGTTGGTTATAAGATGTTACATACTCTGTGTTTACAGATCCTGTTAGCATTTAAAAAATATGGGACAGTTAGGAATTGCATTGCACTGTAGGGCAAGGCCTAGCTAAAAATACTCAATGCGTACTGAATACTGAATGAATGAACACTGCATATTACATTTATTTCAGGGGACAGATTTACACCAGCATGTATGGTGAAATACTAGGTTAACCACATATAAAAGCAAATGTATGCAGCCAGGCACAGACAAAACAAACAGAACCTAAGCCAAAGGAATGTCAGATGGTTATTGTAATGAGCTGTGCATGCTGGGTGGAGATAGGACATTTCCTTTCACATTTCCTGAATGTTTGCACACTCCGAGCAAACGCTGTTTGGGAGGACAGCGATATCCAGACACAGGATACACGGTGGGCACAGGAAGTGACATTAGCATCTCACGTTTAGAGTCCCACCTTCAGCTGACAATCAGCAGAATATTTAACATTTTACACGTTTGCATGTACAAGCTCAAATTTGAATATTCTGTGCAGCAGTTACTGAAAGTTTCCAAATTCAAACCTGAGAACAGAGATATTTTCAGTTTGTGGCAAATGCAAAAATTGTGAATTGCGATACAAAAAAACGCCTATATCACTTATAATACCCGAGAGATTCACATTCACGCATCCATCTCAGACTCTAGTTGTAATGAGAGCGAGCTAATGCTCTTTTAAGGTAACAGCGTTTCTGAGCAGATCCCTGTAATTTGTAGGAAAGCAGTCTTGCCGACATCTTGATACTTTTCACATCTGGTCAGGAAGTATCGTTCCGTTTCCACCATTCTCAGATCTCTGAAGGAGCAGAATACAGTCTGTGCTTTTGGGTTGCTCGGTCTAAATGTACACTGCATTCTTTTAATTGCTTATACGGAGTAAGGATATACTCCTCAAAAGGCCTTTTCAAGAACGTTTCCTTAAATTAAAGTTATGATAATTATAAGATCGTTTTTTTATAGCAAGATGCAGCTGAGAATGTTGGATTTTACATTTAATATTTAAAAATGAGAAACACAGAGGACAAAGTGATAAATTGCAACGAATTTAATATATCTATATCGATCGATATATATATATATATATATATATAGATAGATAGCATAATATAATTGGTATTATCAATCAAACTCCCTTAAATGACTCTTTTCGCTCAATTAAGTTACTTTAAATGATGCGTTTAAGACGTGTTATTGTGAGGTCTTGAGGCTTTGGCCCAGTCGAGTGCTTAATTTGATTCCCATCTTGTCTGCTTTGTTTACCACAAGTGATGTGGCAGGCAATGCAGTTCAGAGATCCAAACCCCAGACGCATTCTTCTCCTTCAGCACAAAGAAAGGCTCTCCACACTCTCAGACAAATGCTAGGCTATAAAGTAGTGTATGTCAACAATCTCTCAATCATATCTTTTTAGACAAACAGATTTGTTTCAGCTGGAATGGAAAATGGGTTTATTGTAACCTTTGTTGAAAGAATAGTTTACTCTGCAGAAATGACAGGAAAAGCACTAGTCCGTTTGACCCTATATTTACATGGAGTATTGCATTAACTCCATTTCAAGTCAAAGAAGAAGTTAAGTCAAATTTTCAGTCAATTGTGACCTATTGTTTAATTATTTTAACTTATGTTATAATTATGACTTTGCCTCATAATGTTGACTAAATATTGTAATCACTTAGTGTCATAATTTTGACTTTTTTTCTTATGACTTAGTATAAGTGACAATTTTGACTTGTTAATATGATTATCAATTTCAAAATGGAGATTAAAAAAATCATAATTATAACAGTCACAAATATGAGATACTAAATCATAATTATGAGATAAAATGTCCAAATTGAGATAAAAAGTGATAATTATGACAGTCAAAATTATGAGATACCAAGTCATAATTTACTTAATTATGACAAAATACGAAATGAGATATGGTCACAACTGACTTAATTATAAGCAAAGTCACCGCATAATGTTGACTTTTTATGTCATAATTATGATTTAGTATGTCATCATTTTACTGTCCCAATTATGACTTATCATCGGATTCTGAATTATGACTTCATAATTTTGACTGTCATAATCAAGACGTTTAATCTCATAAGTTTAATCTTTTATCTCATTAACATCTCCTTTTGCGTTCTCCAAAAAAATATGTGTGACATATTCCTTTACCATTTTGTAATTAGTTAGACCATCCAATTTTAAGCCACTATGTTAAAAGCACCGAGAGCCTGATGCTTTTGAAGTACCACGGTATTACCACCTGGCACCATCGCTGTACTACAATGCCCCAACAGTGCTTTTTTGTGCAGGAAATGACAGGCGAAAAAAATGCTTTAAGGATAAAGGAGCAAAAAAGTTTACAACACAGTCTAAGTTCTACCTTTATCAAATTTATATATTTGTCTTTATCTCAAAATGCTCAAAAAAAGTGAAAGTGATGTAACATACGGCCAAGTATGGTGACCCATACTCGGAATGTGTGCTCTGCATTTAACCTATTCACAGTGCACACACACAGCAGTGAACACACACCCGGAGCAGTGGGTAGCCATTTATGCTGCGGCAAATGCGGGGAGCAGTTGGGGGTTTGGTGCCTTGCTCAAGGGCACCTCAGGCGTGGTATTGAGATGGAGAGAGCGCTGGATATTCACTCCCCCCACCTACAATTCCTGCCAACTCTCTAACCATTAGGCCACGACTTCCTGTCGACTTCCCTCATAAAAAGAGTCTCTGAGCCAAACTTCAAAATATGTGCATGACAAAAAGCTTGTCCTTCCCTCATTCTCCACAACAACTGTGTATAAATGCTTTTCCCAGTCCTGTCCCAGCCCCAAACATCCTTTGTCTCTGTCTGAAAAACAAACAGTGGCTTCCCAAAATGTCTAATTTCTGCACTCATTGAGGCCGTCTTCACTTGGCCCTGCTCTCACCCAGGCCAAAATTACAGGGTTGAGCAGTCGAGTAAGGACCACTAACACCACAAATGTCAGGGTCACCGGAAAGGAGTTTTACTTCAACAAACTTTGTATCTAAATATAGGGGTTGACCTGGTGGGGGATGAAAGTCTGTGGGACAGGCATAAATTAGCTTTACATCTCTACGGGTGCGGAATGCCCCCCTCAGCCTTGTCTACCTTGACGTGGAATGTTTCTAAACATTTATTTTCTCAGATGGACATTCAGATGATTGACAGATTGTTCTGTGTGATTTTACTTGCCTTCTCGGTGGTTCTCAATTCTCTCTGACTGGCTGGTGAGTGCTTCTGCCTTGATTTTCTCGTGAGCGTCCTGCAAAAAAAAAACAAATAAACGTGCAATAAATGCAATAAACTGCACAGCAAAAATAGTGGTTCCCCTCCATGGGAACTCGAACTGCGTCCCCTAAGGGTCGCTACGGGGAACGCCCTCAGCGTGACTCGTGTCTGAAGATACATATGTAAAAACACCACCTGTTGGCCGGCGACAGCCCATGACGTCACTACGTGCCACAATATAAGTGCCGCCGGAGAATACATCATCAGCTTTTTCGTCTTCACTGACTGGTTTGTTTGAAGCGTGCAATCTGGTAAGAGTACAGTTTTCTCTATCAAATGGCGAGCACTAGCAAAGGCGTTTAAGATTGTGTGTGGGAAAATCGGGACCCACCGCGATGACACACACAATCTTTGTGTCTTTGTTTGGGCAAAGAGCACGCACGCGATGTCCTTGAGGGGAAATCTGCGTGCACTGTGAGCTTTTTCTATGTAAAAGCTCCGCTCTCGTCCTGTCCCTCTGTCCGAGGAAAGAGGGGCAGCCGTCTGCTTCCCGCGATTCGGGACCCACCGCTGCCGAGGCACGGAGGTAATGAAATTAGCAGTTGGATGTGGCGATGGTGAGAAAGAAAAGAGGGACCGCCCCTTTTCGCGCGCGTCGGCCGAGAACGAGAGTGAGCTGCTGGATTGTGACGATGCGATCTTTCTGACATAATCAGATTCAGCGGCTAGTGCTCTTCTCTGCATATGAACGAGTTTTTGGGGGTTGTGGATCATAAAAATTAATCTTTCTGGCCAAATCACCCCCAGATCGAGTGAGCCTTCCTTTCTTCATAAAATCTCGATGTGGAGAGTGAGAAGGAGTGAAAAAAAAAGCTATTTTTTCTCGTATTCATAGGTTTCAGCATACTATTTATGCTGACACTGTGTGAAAATGGCTATGAGGGGATGTCCCCTGTGCAAGAGATGATAAACAGCTTATCTCTCTGTGGCAGACATCCTCTCAGGCTCCCCTGGCCACCTAAGCCCCTGAATCTCGCTTAAATGGCAGGGTATATGCAGCAGCAGGTCAGACCGTCGCCGTTGCACACTAAGGCGTACCAGACTGATCTGCTGAAAGACCTGGATAAGTTTCTATATAATCCAGGTCTGAGCCCGAACCAGGGTCCTAGCCCATCTCGGTCTGAGGGTCAGAGATGGGCTCAGAAGGCTAGTCTCGCGACTCATGCCCTCCTCCTCCTGCGGCTAGGGTGAGAGAGGCGGGTCAGAGAGAGGCAAGCCCTCTCATTCCTCTCTAATTCCCTGTAACCACCGTAAATTTCACCTGACCGAGGTTGGGTGGAAATTTCCTGCCAAGCTAAGGCAAAAAAAGGGGAGTTCCCTCTCATTCTGAGGAATGAGTTTTCCGGGGTCACCTATGCCCTCCGGAGCGTAAGTCGCTCTCCTTGCTGGTCGAGCTAGCATTGCTCCCCTCACTATAGAGGGTCACCTTTGAGCATGCCGCTCCCTGCGGAGCGTCTGAGTTACCTCTCATTCTGAGGAATGAGTTCTCCGCTCCTCAGAGCTCTGTGATAGGTCGCTCTCCTTGCTGGTCGAGCTAGCATTGCTCCCATTATAGAGGGTTATCTATGAGCATGCCGCTCCTGCTGAGCGGTGGAGTTCCCTCTCATTCTGAGGAATGAGTTCCCGCCTCCAGAGCTCATGGTTGGGCTTGCCGCTCCCTTCTGAGCGGAGTGCCTTCTCATTCTGAGGAATGAGTTCTCCACTCCAGAGCTCGTTATAGGTCTCACTCTGAGTAGTGAGTTCTCCGCTCTAGAGCTCCTCATTGGTAGCTGAGTTCCTCTCATTCCGAGGAATGAGTTCTCCGCTCTCCAGAGCTCGCCGTCGGTAGAGCTAGCACTGCTCCCCTCAACCAGAGGGTCACCTATGAGCATGCCGCTCCCCTTCTGAGCGTCCGAGTCTCTCCGCCCCCAGAGCTCTGTGATAGTGCCGCTCCCTTCTGAGCGGCGGAGTTCCCTCTCATTCTGAGGAATGAGTTCTCCGCTCCTCAGAGCTCTGTGATAGGTCGCTCTCCGTGCTGGTCGAGCTAGCATTGCTCCCCTCACTATAGAGGGTTATCTTTGAGCATGCCGCTCCCTGCTGAGCGGCAGAGTTCCTTCTCATTCTGAGGAATGAGTTCTCCGCCTCCAGAGCTCGTTATAGGTCTCACTCTGAGGAGTGAGTTCTCCGCTCTAGAGCTCCTCATTGGTAGTGAGTTCCTCTCATTCCGAGGAATGAGTTCTCCGCCTCCAGAGCTCGTTATAGGTAGAGCTAGCATTGCTCCCCTCATTAGAGGGTCACCTTTGAGCATGCCGCTCCCTGCGGAGCGCCTGAGTTCCCTCTCATTCTGAGGAATGAGTTCTCCGCTCCCAGAGCTCTGTAATAGGTTGCTCTCCTGCTGGTCGAGCTAGCATTGCTCCCCTCACTATAGAGGGTTATCTATGAGCATGCCGCTCCCTGCTGAGCGGGAGTTCCCTCTCATTCTGAGGAATGAGTTCCCCGCCTCCAGAGCTCATGGTTGGGCTTGCCGCTCCTTTCTGAGCGGCGGAGTGCCTTCTCATTCTGAGGAATGAGTTCTCCACTCCAGAGCTCGTTATAGGTCTCACTCTGAGGAGTGAGTTCTCCGCCTAGAGCTCCTCATTGGTAGCTGAGTTCCTCTCATTCCGAGGAATGAGTTCTCCGCCTCCAGAGCTCGCCGTCGGTAGAGCTAGCACTGCCCCTCAACCAGAGGGTCACCTATGAGCATGCCGCTCCGCCTGAGCATCCGAGTTTCTCCGCCCCCAGAGCTCTGTGATAGGTCGCTCGCCTTGTTGGTCGAGCCAGCATTGCTCCCCTCATCCAGAGGGTCATCTATGAGCGTGCCGCTCCCTTCTGAGCGTCTGAGTTCCCTCTCACTCCGAGGAATGAGTAGTTCTCCGCTCCAGGGCATAGAACGTTCTAATAAGTGCACACGCAAGACTTTGGGCACTTTTCTAAAATCCACTTAGTGGTAAGTCCGCACATCAAAGATTCTGCGTTCTTTCTAAAAATCCCGTAAGGGTAGGGTTACGCGCACTGCTTCGTGCCCTTTTTTGAGCTGGTCAAAGCCCGGCTTGTCCTTGGGCCCCGCCTGTCCCATATATGTTGGGTCCAAAAAGGGAAAGGGGTGTACACTACCAAGAGGTCTGTTGAGACAGTTCCCTCAGTAAGCTTGGGAGAGCAAGTGGTAACCCCTGAGTGATCGGCCAGGACCTAGTGAGCCAGGTGCCTGGCCATATCCCCTTGAAGGAATCTTTTCTGATTCCAAGACCTTGAGCTCTACCCTAGGCCCGGTAATCCCGGCGCCTAACAGGTAAGTACTAGGGTATGCAGCTCGGGCCTTTGGCGAAGGATAATATCACTGACAGCCATCAGCCGTCCCGGGGGAAACTCCCTTAAGCCGGGTAGAGTTGGCTTAGTGCTCGCCTTTTTTGCGAAATTGGCTTGCATTCCCCTCAGCATGGTGAAGTGGGTATAACGTTCCCCGTAGCGACCCCTAGGGGACGCAGTTCGAGTTCCCATGGAGGGGAACGTCTCAGGTTACGTATGTAACCATGGTTCCCCGAATGGGGAACGAGACACTGCGTCCCCTAGGCTTTGGACCATGCTTCGGACGCAAGCTTCAGACGAAGAAGTTGATGATGTATTCTCCCGGCGGCACTTATATTGTGGCACGCCGGTAGTGACATCATGGGCTGTCGCCGGCCAACAGGTGGTGTTTTTACATATGTATCTTCAGACACGAGTCACGCTGAGGGCGTTCCCCGTAGCGACCCCTAGGGGACGCAGTGTCTCGTTCCCCATTCGGGGAACCATGGTTACATACGTAACCTGAGACGTTTTCTTACATTTTTTTGCAGTGTGAAGCCCTATTTAATGTCAAAATCATGACTAGAGAGCAAGATAAATGTGACCAAAACCCAAAGTTCTGCTCCCGTTCAAAAGAAATCATCAGAATCACTTCTAGATTGATTTGGGACTCTCCCAAAACCAAACCAACTGATTGGTTGGTCAACAGACAATATATTTACTAACTTTCATGATCATTACACTTGCAAAATTACAATTCTGCACTGAAAGAGATTCTTACAAATGAATTATTTAGAGAAACAACAGGATTCGCAGATAACTTCAATTTTAAGCATCTGATGCTCATTCAAGCACACGATTACAGAAAATAATATTCTCTCAAAAAGTTGAACCTTTCTAAACCTTTGAGTCTGCAAAGTCATAAAGCAGGCTGAATGGACTAAGATGTTTAGTGTTTGCTTAATGCCGTGGACTAAGTCTTTTTGGTTTAATGGAGTTTGTCTACCTGCTGTAAAAGAATTAAGAGTTATATGGTACAATACACACAAAGCCGCTGTTAATCAGCAGCCCAACACAAATAGATATAATCGGCATTACACTAGGTCACGTGTTTGTGTATCAGACCAGCTGAAGTTGTGGAAGCCTGTCTGAGAGAACGATTTAAACCTAACATGTAAATAGGTGACTAACATAGCTATTTTCTCCCACAGCAAACCTTCAAGATTTTACTTGCAAACAACAGCAAAGCAGCACTTTTCTCTCTTTAAAAAAACAAATATAAAGCAAACAGACGCAGAAACTGCTCAGCAGCAGTCACGTTCATATTTCTACACTATAATTATATGTCGGCTGCCAAAGAAACGCATGAGAAATTGCTTTTTCTGAAGTTCAGACCAAGGTTGCCGTTAAAGGAAAATTTCACCCAAAAATAAAGACTAGTGGCCGCATTCGTGCTTACATTTGGTCTGTTCATTAAAAAACTATGGCATGGCTTTAACCCACTTTGATTATAGTGCACATGCTGCGTGGACAACTTTATTAGTCCTTTCTGACAGGTTTAATCCAGCGATCGTGCTGCAAGAGTTTCAGATGGTGACCATGTGGGCCAAATGGACTCTCCTGAACTCTCACAACATCTCTGTATCTCTCCTTGTATGAAAATATGCTTACCCACATAAATGCCACATAAACCTGTGCGTCTTCTAAATTGCCCAATTTTGAGGTAGCTGCATGTACAAAGCTCATAACATCTAATGTGTGTGAAGCAGTCAGTGTCATTTTCCATGAGCGTCTGGATAAGTTTGGAGAACCACACACACTTAACTCACCATGAGTGAAATACAGTAGCAGGGCCAGTCATTTTGGCTCCAACACACACACACACACACACACACACACACACACACACACACACACACACACACACACACACACACACACACACACACACACACACACACACACACACACACACACACAATGCAAGATGAAGAGACTATACACCCAATTCACTGAATAGCTGCTGTCAGCTTTACTGGCAATCAGTCTCTGGGAAATGTTAATTTTGAATTTATTATTTCTTTAGAAAACTTTAGTAGTAGGAGTAGTTTTTTATTACATGCACACACATATATACAATGATTAAAAAGTTTGGTGTCAGTAAGATTTGTTTTAAACCCTTTAAATTAACTCTTTTATTCAGCAAAGATGCATTAAACTGGCAGTAAAGACAATTATAAAGCTACGAAGATTTTTATTTCCAATACATGATAGTTCTTATGAACTATCTTTTCAAAGAAAAAACGTATAATGGTTTCCACAAAAACATATAAATGAAAATTCAGCTTTGCTTAAAAAAAACATTATTCAGATAAAATATGATTTTGACTATAGATAGACAGACAGACAGACAGACATCTGATTATATTATGTGGATGTGAAAATTTGACACAAATCATGACACAATCAAACATAAATTCATTCACAATTGAGCTGTGAAAAAGTGCTTTTTAATACCTGTTATTTAATACAAAGAAGTACTTACACCAACTAATGCCATCGAAGAGCTATTTCTAAATGATTTAACCTTTAAAAAGTTTGTTTTGTTGGTATGAATTAATGTGTTAAGGTTATTTATAACAACAGGTTAAAACTCTCTGAAAGTAATTTACCGTCTTGTGAAGTTCTTGTCTGCCTCTGCTCTCAATCCACACGTGTGTACGCAGCACTCAGTCACTGAGCTCTGGCTACCATACACACAATCACACTGGCCACTCCCCCTTCTTCCTGACCACTCCCACTCTCTTCCTCCCCACATCCCACCCTTCCTGCTTAACTCAAGTCCATTGCCTCTCTTTATAATACAGGTCAACAGATAAACCAGTGAAGGACCCTCAGTCTCAAACTTGAATTCCATGTGCCTTCACGCATCTTAAAAACAAACTAAACCTGCTGAAATAATTATATCCATTTAGGAAATATAGCACTGATCTATTTTGATCAGAAAACATTCAGAGCTTCATATATAGTCTACATTTAAGAATAAGCTAATAATATTTGAAAAGTTCATAAACTAGCTAATTTGAATTTACAAAAACAGTCAAAAACAGCCCCACACTGAAATTCAGAATCCTGTGATTCCCAAACTTTGTGCACAGGAAAAGATGTCAAACTGAGATACAACACAACGAAGCAAACAAAACATGAAAGCACAAATGCACAGACCTCACGTCACCGAAGGACAATGTTCAAAGGCAAGACTTCTGCTGGTGTTCTCACATGAGGGAAAACACACAGGAAAAACAGTCTTACATGGGACAAAAGTAAACTACTGTATACAAAGCAGATGTAAATGTTAAGGCCATTCTTCCATTCAGCCCTGTTTATTTCAACACATTTTATCTGTCATTTATGGCACAATATAGACTATATTGCCACTGTTGAAAGATAAAAGATATGACCAATAATAATCATGAAATCTGCATTTTTTCTATTGTACCTCAATTATATTTAAAGAATTAAAATGCTATATAAATGACCAAAGCTGCAGGTAGAACACTGTAGTTTCTTGCTCACATTAAGCTATTGTTTTGCTTAAAAAGGCTTAGAATATAGTGCAAAAAAAAGCATGGACTAAAGTTTGGTGAATGAATTCATGGTGAAAAAGTTTTTTTCTTGTAACTTATTTCAAAAAGTGAAACTTTCATATATTTTAGATTCATTACATGTAAAGTAAAACATTTAAAAAGTTTTTTGTTTCAATTTTGATGATTAGAGTTTACAGCTAATGAAAGTCAAGAATCAGTATCTCAAAATATTAGAATATTTACATTTGAGTTTCAATAAATGACCATCCATACAGTATAAATTCTGAGTATCTCTTGTTCTTTGAAACCACAATAATGGGGGACACTACTGACTTGGCAATGGTGAAAAAGTTACGATCATTGACACCCTCCACAAAGAAGGTAAATCTAGGGTCATTACTGAAAGTGGCTGTTCAAAAGTTTTGTTTTAATTTTGATGATTAGAGTTTACAGCTAATGAAAGTCAAAAATCATATTAAATGCAAAGTTGACTGGAAGGAAGAAATTGGGTAGTAAAATGTGCACAAGCAACAGGGATGACCGCAAGCTTGAGAATACTGTGAAGCAAAGCCAATTCAAACACTTGGGAGAGTTCACAAGAAGTGAACTGAAGCTGGAGTCAGTGCATCAAGAGTCACCATGCTCAGACATCTTCAGGAAAAGGGCTACCAAGCCACTTCTGAAACAGAAACCTTGTCAGAAGCATCTTACCTGGGCTAAGGAGAAAAAGAACTGGACAACAGCTCTGTGGTCCAAAGTCCTCTTTTCAGATGAAAGTAAATTTAGCATTTAATTTGGAAATCAAGGTCCCAGAGTCTGTAGGATGAGTGGAGAGGCACAGAATCCATGCTGCTTGAAGTACAGTGTGAAGTTTCCACAGTCAGTGATGATTTGGGCTGCCATGTCATCTGCTGGTGTTGGTCCACTGTGTTTTCTGAAGTCCACAGTCAACACAGCCATCTACCAGAACATTTTAGAGCACTTCATGCTTCTTTCTTCTGACAAACTTTATGGAGATGCTGATTTCATTTTCCAGCAGGATTTTACACCTGCCCACACTGCCAAAGGTACCAAAAGCTTGCTCAATGACCACGGTGTTACTGTGCTTGATTGGCCAGCAAACCCGCCTGAACTGAACCCTATAGATAATCTATGGGGTATTGTCAAGAGGAAGATGAGAGACACCAGACCCAACAATACAGATGACCTGAAGGCCGCTATCAAAGCAACCTGGGCTTCCATTACACCTGAGCAGTGCCACAGACTGATCAACTCCATTCCACGACGCATTGTTGCAGTAATTCATGCAAAAGGAGGACCAACCAAGTATTGAGTGCATAGAAATGAAAATACTTTTCAGAAGCCTGATATTTCTGTTTAAAATATATTTGAACTCATGTAATATTCAAATTTTCTGAGACACTGAATGTTGGGTTTTCATTATCTGTGAGCCATAATCATTAAAATTGCAAGAAATAAAGGCTTGAAATATTTAACTGTGTGTGATGAATATAATATATGGGTTTCACTTTCTGAAATGAGTGACAAAAAAATATTGACCTTTTTCAAGATATTCAAATCTTTTGAGATGTACCTGTATATCAAATAAAAAATACAGTTAAAACAGTAATATTGCGAAATATTATTACAATTAAAATAACTGTTTTCTAAAAATGCAATTTATTCCTGTGATGAACTTTCAAAGCTGAACTTTAAACATTACTGCAGTCTTTAGTGTCACATGATCCTTCAGAAATCATTCTACTATGCTGAATTGCTCAAAAAAAATTCTGATTATTATCAATGTTGAAAACAGTTGTGCTGAGAAAGAGCAGTGGAAAGAGAGGAGTAACTCGAGGATAGAGAAGTGAAATAAATAAATATGACAGTGAGGAGTGGAAAGGAACGTGGGTTGATTAAGGTAAAAGAAGCAGAATTTTTAACATTCTCCACATTTTAGTCAGTGGAACTATGAGGCACCATAAAGTCATTAAAGGACAAATGCACGTGTGAGTGTGTGTGTGTGTGTGTGTGTGTGTGTGTGTGTGTGTGTGTGGAATGAGGAATGAAAAGAAAGTGAAAGCTAAAAAAAAAAGACAGAGACAATAGAAGGTTGCTTACTTACCCAGGACCTATTTACATATTAAGAAACCAATATGTAACACAAGTTTCCAACACATTGTTAAATAGCCTTTTGCAAATGTACTTTTAACATACTTTTCTGTGAATTTATACATTTGAGGAATTTATATACAATCAGAAGTTTGGAAATATATTAAAAAAACTAAAGTTTTGTGCTTTATCTTCAGCTCATCAAGGCTGCATTTATTTGATCAAAACTACAGTAAAAACTGAAATATTGTGAAATATTATTACAATTTAAAATAGCTATTTTCTATTTATATATACTAATATATATTAAAATTGAATTTATTTATGTGATCAAAGCTGAATTTTCAGAATTTGTCACAATCCTTCAGAAATTATTCTAATATCCTGATTTACTGCTCTATTATTGTTGCACAGTTACTAATAATGGTTCTTATTATTATCAATGTTAAAAACTGTTTTTGCTGGTTAATATTTAGTGCAAACACTTTTTTCAGGATTCTTTGATGAATAGAACATTTTAAAAGCGTAATGTTTCCAAAGAAGATTTTTTTTCATTTAAACACAAGAACAAACTTCATAAATTATTTAACCAAAAAACACATTTTAGAAACCGTTTTGCATTAAAAAAAACTTAAAAAGAAGCATTTATCAGAGCTAGAAATAGAGCAGTGGCACTACCCAATCCATCAATCAAAATTGTACAATGATCCATTCCTTACAGAATTTTAAATATTTATTCTTATTTTTGTGATTAGATGGCCAAAAACAATACGAATATGAATTTCCAGTCTCACAGTATCCTTGAACATTTCAACAGGCCAAAACAATCTCCAGTCCTGAATCTTCAGATTTATATCTCATTCCACATTAAGCCCCAAACTTAAGCCTAGTTATCCCTGAGATTTACAGCTCCTGATATTCACTACGCCACATTTACTCACCTGTACATCAAAGCAGTTTTGAGGATTTTGTCGTCGCTCTGTTCTTCGGCCAGAGGTCTGAACCATCTCTAATGCTCCTGTGAATGAGTACAGGGGAATGTAAACACACGCAGACAAAAAGAGATCTTTGGCCAGCCCTTTAGATAGAATCTCACCTCGTATCTCCTCATCTCTGAGCCGGCGAATGGCTGCACGAATGAGTTTTCTCTCTTCATATTCACTGGTGCTTTGTAACTTGAAAGAAAGAAAGAAAAACAGAGGGCAAGACACAAAATCAGTATTTAGCTTGACATGACTGATATTTAGACCCACACAGAATGTGAACCCACAGAATTCCACTGAAATAAAATGTTGGGATTTTCCATGGAATTCAAAAAATTCCACACAACTGGTATAATACAAATTCCGCAATATAACTCTTTGTTTTGCAGGTTTCGGCTGAAGTTTAGTATTGTCAGCTCTGATTAACATTTTACCATATTTGAAGGAATGGGTCACCCAAAAATTAAAATATGCTTAAAATGTACTACCCTCAGGCCATCCAAGAAGTAGATGACTGTTTCTTCATCAGATTTGGAGAAATGTAGCATTTCATCACTTGCTCACCAGCGATCCGCTGCCGTGAATGGGTTCCATCAGAATAAGTCATGATGAATTTGATTCTTACAAACATGCAGCTTTTGGCTTCACAAGATGTTAATTGATGGACTGGAGTGGTGTGGATTACTTGTGGAATATTGTGATGTTTTTATCTGCTGTTTGGACTCTCATTCTGACGGCACCCATTCACTGCAGACGATCCTGGATTAATGCTGAATTTCTCAAAATCTGTTCCCATGATAAAACAAACTCGAGTTAATTTTCAGCAAATTTTCATTTTGGGTCCTGTAAATAATTTCTGCATATATATACTGCAAAAACAAGTATATAAACTATATAAATTCCATGTGGGACTTGGAAATTATTACAGAAAAGTAAGAGTTTATTTACATTTGACTAAAAAGAATTGCATTATGACAGAGAACTGGATGTAATTTGCACGTGTTCTTAACATAATTCACAGATTAAAAGAAATTATGCCTCAATCAATCTCCATTCATTGCTTATCAAGAACAATAAACCTCACAACTTAACGTAGAACAATGGGTATTTATTTGAAATGGGCTCTTTGCAGCCTTTTGTTTTACACTAACAAAGGACTTACAGTACGCTGTGTTTGTTTGCTTTTTCATGATTTTGGTGATATGACAACATTCCATACGGGACAGAAACACTTATCAACCATCTCCAGAATGCTACAAGCACCATCTCGCTCAAGGAATGTTGACAGAAACAACAACAGTATCGTAGACAAACATCTTAGGTCTTCATACATTGGCCTTACCAGTCCAGTAAGTTCTTCAATGCTATTTAAAGCCTGAATCTTCCCGGACAGCACATCTAATGAAGCGGTCAACTCAGGACTGTAGAAATACAAGCAAACAAGTTCAGATTCTAAATGTAATGTTTCATGTTATGCAAGACTTTCCATTGTGTTTTATACAACAGATTCTTGTATTTGTAAATGTAGCTTTTAGATAAGTCATAAATAATAACTCTGAAATAATAAAGTAACAAATTCTTCATACCGACACAGGTTTTCTTTATTCTCGTGTCTGCTCTGGTGGGCACATCTGAAGCGCTTGCTGGTTAGCGCAGCCTCCATTTCTTCAATCTCACAGCGCCGTAACTCCCGGATCGCGATACGGATCAGACGCCGTTCATCTATGTCGATAGTTTTATCAAGCTGGAGAAACAAAGAACAAGCAACTTTGAGAATGTAAAAATATTTTATTGGAAAAGTGCTGGTGGGGTAAGATGTGCTACTTTTAACTTGCATTATCCTCTAGACAAAAGGATCTGAGATTTGAAATATCTATAACACTGGTTAAATAATGGAAATGCTTTTTTTATTATTATTAATACAAAGACATTTTAAATCAAAATATTAACATAAATGAGCTATTTACAGACAAAAACTATTTAACAAAGCATTCTTCTTATTTTGCGGCACATTCTTGGCATCATCTTATATTCACATTTTTAAATGCATTAATTATTAAACGTCTAATAGGTTATACGTAATTGACCAACATGCTTGATGTTTATTTTCAGACCTGGATAAATTTTCTTTGACAACTCATTTTACCTGCATGAATTTACTTTGAAAAAAATAATTAAAGTTTCTCACATTTTCGGATACCGATTATTACAGATCAAGTAGACCGATAACCGATATTTTGAACCGATATCGTGTCTGGTGTAAAATGAAAATGAATGCCAAAATTAATAATAACAAGAGCTCTGACAAAAAAAACGTTCTTTAAATGCTTTTAAACATGTCTTTAATTCTGAAAACTGTTAATAACAACAACATTAAATAAACAGTAATATTAATAATTAATAATAAAGTACAGAGATCACCCAGAAGCATTCTGTAAACATTTTGTAAAACTTAAAGTAAACGTATTTAGAGTATTGTGTGATTATTCTCAACAAAAGTTGTAATAATTGTTGTATTATTATACAGTAATATATTTAAACCGAACTTATATTTTGACAGGTTGCCATGAGGACCTTTTAAGTTTCTGTAGCCTATGTATATATGATATGACGTTTTACTCAAATGAAACCGTCAAATGCTCATGAAGTGACTCTGTGAGCAGTTCTGGGGATGTTGTTCATGTATTGATGTCCTCATTTAGTGAGACGGCAGACGCTGAAGTCACTCACGAGCATCACGCGCTTCAGTATGTGTGTGTGCAGTAAATGAAACCGCACGCCTGTGTCATTCATTAACAAAGATGCAGAACATGCAGGATTCATATTTAAAGTGTTTCTTAATATTTATATATACTAGTCCATAGCGAGTCGATTTAAGTGTACTGACCTACTTTTGATTAATTCATCCAAACTTCGACACATTCCGTGACATTCCGTTATACGGTAAATTCCATTATATGACTGCATTCCGCGATTCCGCCCGCATTTTCCGGGACATCATGGGTTATATTGAGGTGTTTTGCAACTTCAGCAACGTCTGCTGCTGCTTTACCTTTGAGAGACAACTGATGCGTGATAACTGAGGCAGCTCTAGTTAGCATGTGCTTCGTGTGAGACTGCCTTCAGTTTTCCGCGTTGATTGGTCGGACTCGTGACTCTACATATCAGATGAGCGGTGGGCGGAGATTGCTCTCAGAGATTGAGAGATCGCCTCACTCTCACAGAGTGTTGAGCTCAGACAGGCTGCATCGAGCCAAATAGTGCATTTAAACATTAAATAGTTTCACCTGTATTATTTATTCACCAATAAATAATGTCACCTGTAAATAGTATGTTTGTTTGCATTAAAAAAAATAGAAAAAAAAAAAAAATTATCGGCAAATCTGTTTTTAAAATGGCCGATATCGATAATCGGTAAAATGCTTAATATCGGTGCCGATAATCGGCCAGGCCGATAATCGGTCGACCCCTATCTCGGATAGCCTGAGAGTGAGTATATTTACATTTCTGGGTCAACTCCCCCAAAAATAAGATTTTCTCCAAGTATTGGAAAACAGGCGGGTCTGGGAGTGTGTTGTCATTCACCCATCCTCATTTCTTTCGATATTTTATTCAACATTTTAAAGTTAGGGAAAATTAAGGAAAAGTGGAAAAGCTCTGTTTGGCAGGTCAGCAGCAGTGCTCAAATTTCCATGAGACTTTTTTGGTAATGCTGAAGCATACTTATTGCACTATTTTCCTCTACTACTTTCATACCAAATTCCCGGTTTATGAATACAGATGGAAATACAGTAGATGAGCATCTTGCAAGGATAAGTGCATTCACATCTGGTATTAACAATCCTCTCGGGTGGTCCGATCACAAGTGATCAGTGGAGACTACAGGTGTAAGAGTCTTGGAGACGCATAATGAGTAAACCACTGCACTCAAAAGCATGTGGAGAAGACTAAGTTTAAGAATATAAACAAGCAAAGTTTTATCTAAAAAGTCACATTTTAATACTAATTAATAATCTAAAGATCGATTCTGCAGTCTCTGGGTGATGAAGGTAAGACGGAAACTTTCGATTTTCCATCAATCCTGGTAATGGAAATAGATGCAAAAGCAGAGAGGGAGAGAGAGATGTGAATCAGCAGTCCATTCCAGCGTGAGTATGACCATATAAGGACACAGGCCTCATAACCCCGCCCCCAGACTGTGATGCAGGGCTGAATAAGAGAGAGGTGAAGGTCAAAGTAACACAGCAAGATAGTAATACCATTAGTGACACATTCAGGAAGATGAGCAATGACCTGGAACACCTACAATGTCTGTGAGACCCAACATAAACATTTCCATTTCCTTGACGTTACTTCCTTAAAAATTCCAAAGGAAATTCAAGTTCATTTAGTTTATCCAAACAATCTTAATAATGTGTTTGTGGTATGCAGGTAATCGCTGTCAAATGTGGTATTATCCTTTCCATTGCTAAAATCTAAGAATATATTTAACGCCACCTTTTACAATAATGGGTCAGCACTATATGAATGACCACACATGGAAGAAAGGCTGTTTCCACATGTAACACCCTCAAACAAAACAACCTTTAAATCCCTTAAAACTGTATTTATAGTTTGGATAAAACAGTGTCCATAATTCACTTGACTCAATAAAACGTAATATTAGGATGTACAAAAAGTACATAATCTGATCTGTCTGGAGGATTTAAGGTCATGTAAGGTCAATGTCAGGGTTCACAGGACACAAACACATTTACAAAATACTGGGATGTGGCATTAAAAAACTAAAGTAACATTATTTAATGGATTTTACAAAAACTATGCTGTCAAATCTTTGAAACATACTGGCTCAAATAAACAAAAACAACAAATCCGTCAGAAGAAAATGACAACCACAAGAGGGGTTAGATGACAACAGCATAGAAATAAAACCATGGTGGATGATTCGAGTAAATACTAGTGTTTATAAAATATACAACAATCGCTTAAGCAATTCCAACAACAAAAAGAGCATCGCTACCAGAAGTTTCTGCAGAGTTAAATTTCTCACAGAACTGTTTTCGCATCTTACTGTGGTAAACGTGTGGGGGGAAATTAAAGATTTCGTGGCCATGAATTAAGAATTCGTTACTATGACTTAAATTGTTCCCACATTTAAGCTAAATCGTGGGTTTTCTAGGGAATAAATTAATGAAACATGTACAGCTGCCACAAATTAATGTCGTAGGAACGAATTAACAAGTTGTAGGAAAGAATAGCCTACGTATATCATACTCAGCAGCCCTGTCAAAGCGAAGTGCCCGATATGCAACACTTATCTAGGGAAATTATAATTGAACATGACTTATTACTACATTTCAATACAAAAGAACTTTGTACTGTATCTGTTTTAATACACTTTTAAAGTTTGGATAATATTAAAAGCCTAGTTTGTACATTAGTAAATTATTTTCTTGTAAGATCCAGCCCCTTCACCGTCACTCACAGCCGTTTGCACGTGTTTTGCGCATGAGTCGCACGCACCCCAAAATGAAACCGCTTAATCGACCATCGATAGCTTTTATCGATTATATCTCTTATCCACAATTAATCGATCGTCGATTAATCGTTGACATCCCTAGTTGAAAAATAATACAATTTTATTTTTTTAAAGAAGTAATCACAAAACATTTTTATTTTAATAGTAAATCCCCTTTATTTGCCAAAAATGTTTATGTTTAATTTTCATTAATTAAAATTGAATTAAATAAATGTTTCATGCCTTCATCTGATAACCAGTCAAATTTAAATACACAACATAATTTCTGTGGGGGGAAAAAAATAATAAGGTTAATGTAAGAATAAATACAAATAGTTTGTATGCATTCAAATAATTAGACATGCTAAAACACAGAATTTGTTAACAATAAAACATAAGGTTAGAAAAAATAAAACATTTAATATGGCCATAAAAATGTCGATTTTTGTTACACATTTAATAAATTAATGTTTAATTAATTAAACCTGCTTTTTGATTAATACATTTTTATTTGACCATTAAAAAAATATATATATGGAAAAAACAATCCAGAAAAATTTAAACGGATAAAACTTAAAAAAAAAAAAAAAGAAATTTAGGAAAAAATAAAACGGATTTCATAGGGCCCTACTCAACCCAATGACATGAGTTTGGAGTAGGACTGAATACTGAAAGACAGGAGACTGCAACTTCAGAAAAGTTTAGAAACGGTAATTATTTTTTTAGAATTCCCGAACTTCACCTACCAAACCCAATCCCTGCTCCCCAGTGCTCAAAAAAACATTTTAAAACACACGCACACACTAGGGGTCGACCGATGTGTTTTTCAGGGCCGATACCGATACCGATTATTACAGATCAAGTAGACCGATAACCGATATTTCGAACCGATATACGTGTCTGGTGTAAAAATGAAAATGAATGGCAAAATTAATAATAACAAGAGCTCTGACAAAACGTTCTTTAAATGCTTTTAAACATGTCTTTAATTCTGAAAACTGTTAATAACAACAACATTTCCGTTGATTTTAATTTACAGTACAGTGCAAATGGAGGCATAAAACATTAATTTAATTTATCTTTTAATCAAATGAGAGTTAGACTTTATTTTTGGCAAACAAATGAGTTTACTATTAAAATTAAAACATGGAAGAAATAGCGTATTGTGTTATTATTCTCAACAAAAGTTGTAATAATTCATTCATTAACAGAGATCAGAATAGCTTTAAATAGTGTTTCATATTAAGATGATTCTGAGTTAAAACTTTCTTTAATTTCAATATCCTGTTTGAGCAGTAAATATCAATTTCTGACGGCAATGCTGAGTAGTGGCATGATTCCATTAATGATGCATTAGCGTGGCTGGAGATACTGAATCAATCATAAATCGCCATTCACAGTTATATGTGAACTGTCTTGCAACATTTTTCATAAGTTGTGACAACTGATGATCACAAATGGGGTCAGTTAGATTTTTTAAGATTGAATCGCATTATGGACAAATTCTGTAAATGTTCATAAACCGATTAAAAGTTTCCATTTGTTATTTTACTCCAATTTTAAAAAATCATTTAAAAGCATATTTTTTTTATTTCAAATAAATTGTCAATGGATATAAAAAATAAAATGTATTTTATTTAAAAATTTTTGATGTTTAATTTAATGCAACACACACACACACACTATGACCTGAAAATCACGTTTTACTACCTAATTCAGTTCAATCCGCAATTTCAAAACACAACAGAATTTCACAACACCTGAGCCAAGTCACATGACAAAACGATTCACATGAACTTTCACCACAGCCAAAAGACATTCAAAAAGGAAGGACTGATCTAAATCTGTTTACTGTTTACTGGAACCCATTCAATTTCAGTCAGTCGGGCAATCTGAGATAAGCAACGGCGATGCTGATGTGGGTGTGTCCATATAATGACACAGTTGAAAGGAAAAGTTTACGCAAAAATGAAAATCTGTCATTTTTTACTCACCCACATGTCATTCAAATTCATAAGCCTTGTGATCATATTTGAAACACAAATAAAGATCTTTTAAAATGTCCTCGCAACCAAAATTCTGATGCTTCCAAAAAGTTCATAAAGAGATCGTAAAGCTAATCCATATGCTCTAAACAATTTACTCCAAGTCTTCTGAAGAGACATGATCACTTTATATGAATAACAGATTTCATTTAGGCTTGTATTCACGAATAAACATTGATCAATGCACTAGCGATGAAATGGTTTCGCTATTAACCATGTATGGAGTCAAAACAATGCCGTATAGAGAATTCAAGTATTTCAAAAGAAAATAAAGTTTTGCAAACGAAAATGAAAGTATTGAGAAAAAATGATGTGCCTTGTGTAAACAAAAATAAAGAATTGCAAATTATAAATGAAACAGCAAAAGCAATGATTTTGCAATACATATTTTCCATGGCCACATCTACTAATTTATTGGCAACGCTGCTGTTTTTGCGTTTCAGTCCAGTTTGAGCTTGCGATACAGTTTTCCCCTTTGAGCTTCAAGTTTCTGCGCGCCTCACTTTGTGGCACTGTTTTGACATGGGGTAGAGTCCTCGCTTTCCTTTGGTTTTAAATACCCAGTAAGCGCCGAGTACATTTTACTTTGACTTTCATATCAGCTGCAATTCAGCGTCAAGCAGTTGTTTGTTTGTAGTTATTTTTGTTTTCCTCTTTCCCTAAATTAACTTTGCTTAAATAGCTTATAAAAGCACCGTGCACATTTTACGTTAACTTTAAAGAAATTAAATCTTCAACCCTTTTTTTTGTTTTGTGTATTATGCTTATTCTATCATTTTAAATGACAGACTGTCGAATTTATTTATTTTTCTCTGCTGCACTTTCACTGTGTTAACAGCAAGATGTTAAATGAATTTAGTATTTTGACAAGACTAATAAAATAGCTATTAGACTAAACCTACATTTTTTTTTCCCCTCTGCAACATTATTTTCCTATTGTGTTGTAGGCTGAATGTTAGCCTAAACAAATTATATCCTGACAAGACGAATAAAAATAAGGATTACAATTTTTGCATAACTTTTTTTTTTTTCTCTCTGACACTTTTTCCTTGTTGGCAGCTAAATGTTATTGACATTTTTCTGTCAATAAATTCAAGACTCTTGACCCTTTAAGATTCCTGTAAAATTTGCCTAAACGCCTAAAAAAGGCATACCCAAAGTAAATTGCATGCTGTTCTTGAGCCATTTGGATGATATGCATGATGTTGGTCTCCTTTGAAAGGTGACACTCTGAGGTTTGATTCTCAATAGTCAGAATCACTGTAAGTCTTGCTGATATTGAGTAATAGCACTTTGAATACACAAAAAAAGAAAAAAAGAATTCCGCCTGCATTTTTTTTGTAAATAGAAGCCTGCAGATGACTATAGCTGGGAGGTATGAACTGGAAAATACATTGGGATCAAAGAATGAAGCCTTACCAAGCCAAATTTCCCATTTTATAAACAGTATATTAGAAAATTTGTGTTTTACACATGTTTATCTAATTTTATGTCTAGACGCTTCCAAAAAATGTACACTTGGGAGACTCCAAACGACCCTTTGTAACCAACGACACATACAATGTTGTAATTCTTGAATGCTTTAATGTACAGTCATCATTTTGGGCTCTAATGAAAGGTTACACTTAGAGCTATTCAATTTATCATCCAGATTCACTGCCAATAATTGCTGACACATAGTAACTGAAGCATAAACACATTATAGTGACATTTATTTATAGAATCCAAAATGTGTACACTTTTAAAATTACATATATATTTATAATTTATAATCTAAATACATTTTTTTTCCTATATTTATATTTCTGTACACAGTACATTATTTAATTTTTTTTTTGTATTATTATATTGGTGTTATATTGCATCCCTACTGTGTTATTTCTATGTATGTCTGTACTATCATGCATGTCTTCATTATGTCAACAAAAAGTGGTCTGATAAAGACACAGATTGTATATGCTGTGTTTATAGTATCTTAAAATGGTTTACATAGTTGAAATCACAAGAATCTCAGCTTTCCGTGGATATATGACATATATCAGGAGCGGAATAAAACCTCGCGGGAGAGGGACTAAAAAAAAAAACAGTCCCACGCAGACCTCTACATCACAGATCAGATTTCATTTATCACGTAAAGAGAGATGACTGACAATAAGAGTGAGGTAGGGAGGGAGGGGAGAAAAAGATTTAAACCCAAAAGGACAGCAAATTATGTGACAGATGTGAATGACAATTGTGGTCTGCCTCCAAGTTCTACATAAACAGACACCAATTATACAGTCCTTTTGGGAAGCTATATCAGGAAATGCTTTCCAAGTTGAGGAGAACAACTATTAAGACAAAAACATCCCTAAAGAAAAACTAATTGAAACTTCAATTCCTCAATCTTGAACAAAAAAGAAAGAAAATCTATATTCACAGACAACTAAAAATAAGCCCTATAGTCAACAAGAAAGTTGGAGAAAACTCCACATGCTCCAAAATCCATGAGGGACTGTGACGCTCATGACCTCTGTGGAATCACGTCTCAGAGACAACCAAACATTGTGAAGCGGGAGTGGAAAATATTTGCAGGGGGAGAAAACAGAGGTGGGAATCTACTTTCAGACTTCCTTCAGGACCACACATGAAAATTTAATTTAGCAGATTTGCCAGCTCTTAAAATGTGGTAACGGAGTAATTTCAAACCCAAATGTTAATAATATAAATCTGTTTAGTATGTTTTTACGGGACTGTTTTTGCACAATAATCTTTCACACACCTGCTCCCCGACACTTTTAACAGTACTGAAAGCACCCGTGAAGTGTGAATGCAGCCAAAACCAGCTTATTATATTAGTAGCTTGTTTTACAATAAGATTGTCACAATCCCAAACATTTATGCATTTCAACACAAATTGCAGAATTTAATGATTCTTAAATTAGAGCAGTGAGTGTTTCCATTTTACATGCCCTATTTACATAATAATCGGCATTTTGTCCGAGTGCATTTGGCTACTCATATGCAGCCACATTACAGCAAAGGGCAAAAGATCTTCATTAGTTATGTGCCCAATACACTTCTGATAGAACTCTTCAGTCAGACAGCACTTTTGTGTTGTTGTTTTTTTAGTATTGACTTGATACCAAACTATTTAGTTTGACATTCCTATATTACAGACTTTCTAACAGGTCAAAGCTGGTCATTTTAGCCGTTATTTAGACTAAATGCTCAACAAACTGGATTAACCAGGAAGACCAGGGACCTACACCATGAAGCCGGATTTGCTGGCTAGTCAGGTAAGTTTCAGTTTAGTTTGCACCAATCCTGGGATTAGGTACCATGAAAGTGGCTTTTAGCTGCGTTAGTAACTTACACTCCACGGCAAACCTGCTCCGGGGCAGGTTATGTTCTGAGTTAGAGATCTCAAACCAGTGTTGCCAGATTAGAAATGTCAAAGTATCGTACCAAAACCTCAAAATTATCGTTTTTTGAGAAAAATTATCGTACAAGAACCAAACGCATAAAATATATATATTTTACAACAATTTTATTTTCCAAAAAATTTTACAGCCAATTTAAACAAGCTGTGTAATACGCTCACACACTAACTGGAGGAAGTCTGGCTACTTAACTTTTTTTTTTGCCAAAGTGCAAAAGATATGCCGACAGTCCACATTTTGAACTAGAGCATAATTAAACTGATAAAGAGAAAAAAGTGCACAATTAACACTCGAAAGATTCAAATTCGATCTCTAAGTCGCTGTCATCATCAGATGCCACATCCACTTGTGCTGTGTTGGCAGATGTTGTTGGTTGGGGAATCCTTTTACGGTACAGATTGCATGCCGTCATGGAGCGCAGCATAGTGTTCGTCGGTTTGAAGGCGTGACACCCACCAGCATTCTTCACACACTCCGATGTGCAGGAGTCCATTCAGAGTGTCTGTGATAAGTCGGTTTCGTGGTTTTGTTTTGATTAGATTTACTTTTGAAAACACTGCTTCGCATGACGCATTTGGAGTGGGGAAACACAAGCACATCCAGAGCAAACTTCCCCAGTTCGCTGAACACGGCTATCCCTGGAAATCCTCCAACGTAGAAATATGATGCCAAAATTAATCGATATCCATTTCTTTCGTGTCTTCACTCAAGGCCATGAGAGGCAATCGCCTCCACTGGTCATCAATGACTTGGAGACGGTCTGTGTCTGACATGTTAATGAGCCGTGGCACTTGTTCCATGAGGGGAGCAGAGGCGGATGCTCAACTCGTGCGTTTGCATCTGTTGCAGTGGCAGGAGAAAGGCATACAAGGCAGGTCAAGAGAGCATCATCAAAATCAAATCGTTTCTTGATTTCCCCGCAGGCAACCTGTAGAAAGTTCTGACAGCACACATAAAAATCGGTCAGATTTGCTGGCGCAATTTTTGCCTGCTGCACATGCTGCATCACCTTTATGCCCAAGTACATTGAGCTCAGTGCGATCTTTGGGCCATTATTGATGTCAATGTCTTTCAGTGGAGTGTGCATGACATGGTCCCTATCCATGAACGTCAGAAGCAGATCTTTGTAAGTCTCGCAGACCTTGCTTCTCAATAAAGTGATCACCACCTTTTCACTCTGAAAATACTGATTAAGATCTGTGAATTTTGGTAGGACCCATTCAAGGAAATAATAGAAGAGGCGTAGAGACTGGTCATTGAGTGAGTGAAAAATAGTCTCCGCAGCAGTAAGTCTGGCCTCAAGCCACTGATCTGTGAAAAAAGACGGAGAGCATCCCATTGCGCAGACACACGTTTACAACGTCATTCAGTGACAGCCATCTAGTCTGTGACGGCTTGAGCATTTTGTGGGGCTCAACATGGCAAAAATCTTGAAATTCTCGAGTTGCGCGATCGTTTTGGCGCTGTTTTGAAGTACCCATAAATGTTTCTGGCTAAATCCTCACACCTGCGAGGGAGTTGTCTGCATGCCTCGCTTGCGCAAAGGTGCAGTGAATGGCACAAGCAGCGCTGCACTGTGATGCCTGGAAGATCACTCTTGAGGCGGCTGGAGACAGAGTTGTGTTTCCCCATCATTGTGTTGCAGCCATCTGACCGAACCCCACAATATTTTCGAGTGGTACACCTGCATCAGTGAATGACTTCATCATCTCGGCGTAAAGTCGTTCCGCAGTGGCTCCCTCTCTAGCATGTCTGTGGTCGTCTGTGTTCGAGAAGAGTTGTACTAGTTTCCAAAACCTGGTCTGAATCTTCCTTGGTCCCTCATCAAAAAAACGAACTACTACACACAGCGTTTTTACATTGCCTATGTCAGTTGATTCGTCAATCAAAACACTGAATTTCTTTCTTTTAAGAATTTCTGTTAGACTTTCAGAATAACAATCCCCAATGACATGCTTGGTTATAGCAGTCGTCTTTGTGCGCCCAAGGGTAATATTTTGGGCTATTTGTGAATCGTGGAAAATATCTTTTAAGACCAAGACCAAATGGTCTGAGATTCTCAGGGGTACGTTGTGCTCTGCCATGAACCCTGTTAACTTGATTTCAGCATTCTTCACAGATTCATCTAACTTTTGTTTTTCAGACGGTTTCTGTAGGCATTGTGCTATGGATCTTTGTGATGGGGCTAGATTTTTCTTTTTATCTGTATGTTTCTTGGACTTTTCATGATTTTTAAAACCGTGATCTCTGCCACCATTTGGACGTTGCAACAACGACAGGCTGCTTTCGCATCGTTTCCTGGTACAGGTTTTAGCCATCCTGCAAAAGTGGGGTCTTTTTCCCACTCTGTCCTATATGTTTGTGGCCTATGCTTACTTTTCCGCTGCTCTTCAGACTCTGCTTTCCTCTTCGCCCCTCCACTGTCCTCACCTTTCCTTTCTGAACTCATTTTTTTTAGCGCTTTACTGCTTCGTTTTGTTAAACTGATAATTGTCTCTGTCTAAACTGAACTGTCTTCTTCGGCAGAAGAACGACTGAAAACTCTGAAATTATCGTACATTATGGGATTTTTTCCATTATTGATCGTACATCGTACAGGTCAAAATTATCGTATAAATACGATAATTATCGTACATCTGGCAACACTGTCTCAAACTGAAATTGGACCAATCAGATGTGAGCAAAGTGACACATGTCTGACACAAAAAAAAAGTCACTCCCCCAGTTTCTCTTCATACAAATTAAAGGTCACTATGAAGTACCTTAAAAAAATAAAAAATACAACAAAATTGTCTGGCTTTAATGATAATTACAATTTATATAATTATAATATGATTTATATTCTTATTACTCCATTACACACAAGCACTTTTAGTTTAATAGTTATTATAAAGCATTTATTTTAAATGAATATTAATATATGAAGAGCTCTTTTCCAAAACGCTATAAATCCATTTTAATAGTTTTCATGAAAATGAAATTTTTTTACCTAGACCCATACATTTTGTTAATATTCAATTTATCCTGTTAAAATGGTCTGTTGGCTCAGTCTGAACATGTTAAACAATGATTGTTAAATGAAACAACAATATTGTCGATTATAAATGCAAAGTTGTTTTTTTTTTTCAAAACGCTACAAATCCATCCTTTTTTTTATGTTGGTTTATGTCTTAAAAAAAAAAAAAAAAGAGAACATGCAACATATGACATCAGGGACTCATACTATAAACCGGTCGCACCAGCCTTGTGTTGATGTAACCCCCCCGAGTCCGCACCATCACACCGAGCAGGTCTCGAACCCGGGTTTCCGGTGCGGGATGCAGGCGCACTTTAAAAATGGCTAAACGTGACCTTACATGTTTGAGTCTCTATCACTATATATTATCAACTATATAAACTAACTTTACAAGTTTCACTTGTGACTGCACTGATAGATCAATATAATTTCCTTTATTTGTCCTCTTTCATGGACAAGTACTTCAGTGGAAATGTGTTTAAATTCCTCATATTCTTTCATCTCTAAACCTTTAACAAACGAGTTTTGAATTTCGCTGGCTCTCTCGCGAGAAGTGAATCACACTTGCTCCGTGTTGTGATTGGCTGTTCACCACTGAGGTCACACATTCATGTGCACGTGCTCCATTAACTCAGGATCAAACTGAGTTAACAGAGAAAGTTGATGATCAGCTTCATGGTACCAACAAAGCCAGATTGGAGTGGATTGTTTTTTTCAGCTCAAAACGTATCCCATAACTTGAATTTGTTCATCTACAATCATGGTACAGGCCCCAGGCTAGGTTAGTCCACCAAGCTGGCTAAACTGGTTGAGACACAGAAACCACAAACAAACTGTACCATGTTACAAAAATCAGCTGTCATGACCAGATTGTTCCATGGCCTTTCTGTAAACATACCTGTGTAAAGAGGAATAAGGGTGGAAAAAACAGGTGATATTTATTTTTCCCTATTGCTCTGAATGCAGGTTTTGTGCTCGGTGAGTCTTTACACACTGACGGTTTAAACCTGCCTTACTATTTAGCTTCATGAAGCTCATGACTCGAGTCACAGAAGAGCTTATTTGATTGTGTAGGAATTTGTGATGCTGTACATGACTGGGAATTTTCTATTAGGACTTTTTGTTGGCATATGCTAGAACCATTTTAGGGACAATTCACCCATGACAGTAAATAATTTAATGTTTTTTGTGAATGATACCACCAATCCAAGATGTGGTGTGTGACACACCATAACCCAATTATTAATATGCCAATTAATAAACCTCTCATATAGCTGCTAGTTTGCAGTCAATCCAACATGTTAATTATTTAAAAGGTAAGCTCCTTCTTATATTGTGATGGCCCTCTTGATTTATATCATCAATTTACAGAGAACGCAGGACTTGCAAAAGCATTCATTTAGACAAATAGCATGTAATTCTGTATAAAAATGACATTGTGACTGTTAAACTGAATTACTTATTATGAATGAATTCTTATCGTTTCACTGTCAGTTTGAATTTTGTACTCATGTTGGAATATTATCTAATATTGCAGAAATGCAAATTGGTATGAAATTCTGACATTAGTAATTAGCCTTAATTCTTCAGTATTTGCCCCAAAAATTAGAATGCCAGAGTATATTGATGACTCATCAAGTTGATTCAATTTTGCATAATGATTTTGTTTTTATATTTATGGATGTCTGGCACACATTAAAGCTTATATGACACAAACACTTGAAAATTTTAAAGAATGAATCCTGGCATATAGGCGACACTTGGAGCTGTATTTTAGGGTGGCATTGTTGCCCTCACAGAGGCTCTCAGACGCCCACTTCACGCTCATTCCCAGCGATGTGTTCCCTTCCATGCACCTCATATCTGGCCTAGGGCAGCATGATTGTCAGGACAGCCACTGACTTAACAAAACTTAACTTTTTTTATTATTATTAATGTGAAACTGAAGGTGTTGCTGTGGTGGTTGTTCATGACAGTTGGAACATTTAAGGTTAAAGGAGCACTTTTTGTGACTCTAATTTGTCCTAGTGATTCAGGACTATCTATCTATCAGCCTGGAAGTTTATTTACAACTCCTGCTGCTTCACACCTAATCGGTTTATTTGGTTCCTTTTCATCTGTTTCTCTCGGTCTCATATCGCACACACTGACTCAGGCTCGGTTATGTGCAGCTGCTTGTTTGAACAAATCATTTTTCCACTCATACTGATTGCGTGTGGTCTGTCTGGTGAATTTGTCCCATCACTCTAGACTGAACTGCTGACTCATGCTCTGCCTGTCTGTATATCGTGTTTGTTATATTGTTTGGTTTGTAAAATGCTACACAAGGTAATCATACACAACAGCAAGACATGACCGGTCATTTCAACATCAACACAGCTTTTTCTCAAGATTAATGTGTCTTTATCTCATGTGAGTGAACAATTTTAATCAAATTTCTCAAATATTATATTTTCATCTTTATTTTAAAAAATTATTGAATTTAAAAATATATATATATTTATCATGACATATCTGCTATCTAGGAGCGCACTGATAAACACTGATACCAATATAATTTTTAATATTAATGCAGGTATTTAAAAATCCGCTTTTAGAATTTATTTATAGCTTTTTTGCTTTATTTGTTTTTCCAATATAAACCTCCAATTTTTAACTGCATATACCTCTATACTCAGGTTTCACAATCATAGAAATTATAGACCAATCTTAGTTTTTGGATTCGGAAAAAAATAATCGTTACAAGTATTGTTGTCGACGTCATCATGGTTGTTACTGTGAAGGTTTAAATATAATAATCCTTAACAGACATTGTTAATTTTTAACCATTTTACAACATGACACGTGCACTTGAGCTCGCATGTTCTGTTTACAGGGCGATTGTATCATACAGATGTGAACACTAGATAAAGCACGTAGCTTCTTGTCCAAAACTAAAGTGATGCTAAAGCCAAAAAACAATGTTTGTTCAAATTAAAAAGTGGCATTTCTGAACGAGAGCTGAACTCACCAGATTGCGGAGCGAGGACTCATCCATGCTGGAGTATCGCTTCTCTGACATCTTCTCAGACATTTTATTACCGGTTTGAATGGCTAATTCATTCGATAAGAGTGTAAAATACGGTTAAATTAATCGTCATATACACATAATAGAGATGCTCACATTGAATACATTAAACTTAAAGGGTAGGTCTGGATAGGGTTAACTCGGGGAAGATGCTTTCTAATAGAAAAAGCGACAAACCCGTCTGTGGTACAGCCTAACGAAAAAAGCCGTAAAATTAAAAGCTCTCCTTGTTAACGGACTGCAGCAGTTTGTTCCCAGACACTCCAACCGTTTCACGGTTCACAGCAGCGTCAGACTACTAGTGAGACTACATGCCTTCGGAGTCACTAGCGGTGAGTGATTTGAGTTGAAGCCCCGCCCCTTTCACACCGCCAGCCAATAACAGGCCGGCAAATTCAAAACCTCGCACGCTCATAAAAGAATGTTATGGTATGATTGGTCAACACATTGTTATTTGTTTTCTTTACAGTAAATATTCTGGCAGCACTGCGATCTGCTAACAAATGAATTCAAATGTCACATTTACTTTCTCGTTCCTCCACGCCCTGTCTGTCTGCTGACTAACCGACTTGTGCAAGACATGACGTGAAGCCACTCGACATGGCCTGCAGCAGAGATAGAGATAGGTAACTATATTTTAAACCAACCAAACAGTCAGAAACTTCATCAAAATAATATTAAGTAGAATATAGGAAAACAGTTTATTTCTGTAAATGTTTTTCAAATTGTTATAGGGACTTTGGCACTCAAGAGATGTGTATGAATGACGATCATATTAGTTTACTTTTCTTACACTTCTTTTCTCAAAATATACTAATATGACAATCATATTAGTTTACATTTCTTACACTTCTTTTCTCAAAATACATGTATATCCAGGCTGTTGGAGACTGTCAGATACATACATACCAGGAGCGTAGCCAGAAAGGAGACTCTGGATGTGCATCAGAAAAACTGGGTGTGCCACATTTATTGTCAGATTAATGCGCAAAAAATAATAAAAAAATAAGCATGCTTATTGGGTATTAATATGTTAGTTTAACCATTTTATTTTTGTGTAGGCTACATGTGTCTGTTAACCTATTCTCCATTTTGGATGTCTTTGAAAATCACTATTTTATATCTGCAACAAAGTGAGTGTGTGTGTGTGTGTGTGTGTGTGTGTGTGTGTTAGCATGCGTGCTGTATATTTAGTATTATTAAACCTTTCATTTCTGCGTATGTCTGTGTGTGTGTGTGTTTGTGTGCTTACTGTTTATTAAGCATTTTTAAACCTTTCATTTCTGTGTGTGTGCACTCTAAAAACTGCTGGGTTGAAAACCCAATTTGGGTTATTTTGGTAACCCAGCGCTGGGTCAAAAAGGGACGAACCCAGCGCTGGGTTATTTTAACCCAACCATTTGGGTTATTATGTTTAACCCAGCAGGCTGGGTTGCTTTTTTATGGTTTAAAATTACTACATTGCTAGGCTAAAATGAACCCAAATCGAGCTAGATATTAAACCTACAAATCTTGTTCATTTTAAAATAATTTTTACACACAAATAATGACTATCAGAAGGTAAATATTTATTAAAAACAAGACAAAACAGTCAAAAAGTAACATGCATGTTAAGAAGAAATGCAGACAAGTATGGCATTAACAGCTACAGAGATTATAAATTAAGCATTAAACATTTGGTTAAGAACTTTTAAGATCAAAATTGACTATACAAATATACAAAAACACTATTATACAATAATTGTACAGTTAGTTAATAGTGAAGTTCATTGCAAACTATTCTGGAATGAGAGTACACAAATAAACCACAATATTAACACTGATATTATAACATTTAAAAGAAGCATATGTGTGTGAAAGAATGTGAGCATGTGTGTGAATGACTGAGTGTAAACTATCTACTAAACAACATAGAACAAGCATTTAACATTAGCTTTTTACAAATTATACACTTACAGTTTGTTTCATAGTCCATGAATACAGATCATGCATCACTGCCAATTTTCATGATCTCTTTATCATAATTGATGTAGTCACGAAGAAGCCCCATCAGCACATCATGTGACATCTTTTACAGCATCCAGGGCAGCGTCCTCCTTTAGAACCACTGTTGTATCAGTTTGAGGGAAATTCTCCTCTTTGACCAGCATTCATCCCAGTCACCGCCTGTTCTTCATCAGTGGCCTAAAAAGAGAAGAACATTTAATGAAACTACCCATTTTCAGATAGAGGTGCATGCACATCAGTAAGGACAGGTTAATAGTCTGTCACTTTGTGTGGTTGTTTAATGTCTGTCTACCACAGCGCTCTAGAATGCTATAATGGCAGCACTAGTGTGAGGGCATGTATTATTGTTTAAATGTATTGCTTTCAGAGAGTTTCTTCTTTACTGAAACATTAAAACAGACGTGACATTCACATACCTTACAAATGTCCAAGTACGTGGAGGGCTGCTCTTTAATGGGTTAGTTCACCAAAAAATTAAAATGGTCATAATTTACTCCCCATGTTGTTCCAGACCCATAGAAACTCTGATCATTTTTGGAACAAAAATAAATATTTAATATTCTCTTAATTTCTGTCCTCCATGGCAAGTCTGGAAGACCAATATTTTCTTCTGAACAGACATGTTCACTATCATGTAATTTAAGATTTATACATATATAAATATTGGAATGTATTACTTCTACAATAACTCTATTCATGAAGCTTGAAAATAATGATTATCTAGAGTCTCAATGGATGAACAAAAATTATGAGAATGACATAAGGGCAAGTATATCATTTTGTGTGAACTATTCCTTTAAGAAAGGAAGACCAAGAACGATGACTCTCCAAATCAGACAACTCCAAAGTTGGTTTGAGTACTGCAATGAAAAACACAGACATCAATGGTTTATATAAAATATGAACACGTAATCATACTGTTGTTGCATTAAAATGTGAAGTAAACAAGCAGGAAACAACAGAAACATTTATTTTCTAATAAATAACTTACAATCTCAAACGAATGATGCTCTCCTATGTCTCTGGCAATCAAGATCTACAAAAAACAAAGAAACATTCTTTTAGTCTTAGTAAAACAATTGATAACATGAAATTATGAAGTTTACTTGCCATAAACGGTCGTTCCCTCTCTTCCAAAGAAGCTGAGAAAACCACCTCCTCCTCACACAAGCAGGCTGCTGTGTCCTTAACTCCAAAGTTGGTTTGGGTTCTGCAATGAAAAAGGGACACCAATGGTTTACATAAAATATGAACATGTAATCATACTGTTGTTACATTAAAATGTGAAGTAGGTAGGAGACAACAGAAACATTTATTTTCTAATAATCACTTACATCAATCTCAAAATAATGATGCTCTCATATGTATCAGGCAATCAAAATCTACAATAAAAACAAAGAAACATTATTTTAGTCTTAGTAAAAACAAAGGGATGAAATTATGAAGTTTACTTGCTTTAAAACAGTCTTTGCCTCTCTTCTGAAGAAGCTGAGAAAATCGCCTCCTCCTCCTCCTCACGATAATTGTTAACAGTAATGTCTTGTATCCTTAACTCCCAGCGCGGGCTCAACGAAGACACAAGCTCAACAAGTCTGAAATAGTTACATACAAGACATTACTGTTAACAATTATCGTGCGTGGAGGAGGAGGAGGCGATTTTCTCAGCTTCTTCAGAAGAGAGGCAAAGAGCTTTTAAAGCAAGTAAACTTCATAATTTCATCCCTTTGTTTTTACTAAGACTAAAATAATGTTTCTTTGTTTTTATTGTAGATTTTGATTGCCTGATACATATGAGAGCATCATTATTTTGAGATTGATGTAAGTGATTATTAGAAAATAAATGTTTCTGTTGTCTCCTACCTACATCACATTTTAATGTAACAACAGTATGATTACGTGTTCATATTTTATGTAAACCATTGGTGTCCCTTTTTCATTGCAGAACCCAAACCAACTTTGGAGTTAAGGACACAGCAGCCTGCTTGTGTGAGGAGGAGGTGGTTTTCTCAGCTTCTTTGGAAGAGAGGGAACGACCGTTTATGGCAAGTAAACTTCATAATTTCATGTTATCAATTTTTTTACTAAGACTAAAAGAATGTTTCTTTGTTTTTTGTAGATCTTGATTGCCAGAGACATAGGAGAGCATCATTCGTTTGAGATTGTAAGTTATTTATTAGAAAATAAATGTTTCTGTTGTTTCCTGCTTGTTTACTTCACATTTTAATGCAACAACAGTATGATTACGTGTTCATATTTTATATAAACCATTGATGTCTGTGTTTTTCATTGCAGTACTCAAACCAACTTTGGAGTTGTCTGATTTGGAGAGTCATCGTTCTTGGTCTTCCTTTCTTAAAGGAATAGTTCACACAAAAAATGATATACTTGCCCTTATGTCATTCTCATAATTTTTTGTTCATCCATTGAGACTCTAGATAATCATTATTTTCAAGCTTCATGAATAGAGTTATTGTAGAAGTAATACATTCCAATATTTATATATGTATAAATCTTAAATTACATGATAGTGAACATGTCTGTTCAGAAGAAAATATTGGTCTTCCAGACTTGCCATGGAGGACAGAAATTAAGAGAATATTAAATATTTATTTTGTTCCAAAATGATCAGAGTTTGTATGGGTCTGGAACAACATGGGGAGTAAATTATGACCATTTTAATTTTTGGTGAACTAACCCATTAAAGAGCAGCCCTCCCTTGGACATTTGTAAGGTATGTGAATGTCACGTCTGTTTTAATGTTTCAGTAAAGAAGAAACTCTCTGAAAGCAATACATTTAAACAATAATACATGCCCTCACACTAGTGCTGCCATTATAGCATTCTAGAGCGCTGTGGTAGACAGACATTAAACAACCACACAAAGTGACAGACTATTTACCTGTCCTTACTGATGTGCATGCACCTCTATCTGAAAATGGGTAGTTTCATTAAATGTTCTTCTCTTTTTAGGCCACTGATGAAGAACAGGCGGTGACTGGGATGAATGCTGGTCAAAGAGGAGAATTTCCCTCAAACTGATACAACAGTGGTTCTAAAGGAGGACGCTGCCCTGGATGCTGTAAAAGATGTCACATGATGTGCTGATGGGGCTTCTTCGTGACTACATCAATTATGATAAAGAGATCATGAAAATTGGCAGTGATGCATGATCTGTATTGATGGACTATGAAACAAACTGTAAGTGTATAATTTGTAAAAAGCTAATGTTAAATGCTTGTTCTATGTTGTTTAGTAGATAGTTTACACTCAGTCATTCACACACATGCTCACATTCACACATATGCTTCTTTAAATGTTATAATATCAGTGTTAATATTGTGGTTTTGTGTGTACTCATTCCAGAATAGTTTGCAATGAACTTCACTATTAACTAACTGTACAATTATTGTATAATAGTGTTTTGTATATTTGTATAGTCAATTTTGATCTTAAAAGTTCTTAACCAAATGTTTAATGCTTAATACTTGTCTGCATTTCTTAACATGCATGTTACTTTTTGACTGTTTTGTCTTGTTTTTAATAAATATTTACCTTCTGATAGTCATTATTTGTGTAAAATTATTTTAAAATGAACAAGATTTGTAGGTTTAATATCTAGCTCGATTTGGGTTCATTTTAGCCTAGCAATGTAGTAATTTTAAACCATAAAAGCAACCCAGCCTGCTGGGTTAAACATAATAACCCAAATGGTTGGTTAAAAATAACCCAGCGCTGGGTTCGTCCTTGACCAGCGCTGGGTTACCAAAATAACCCAAATTGGGTTGTTTTCAACCCAGCAGTTTTTAGAGTGCATGTGTGTGTATGTGACAGAGAGAGACAGTTTTAATGAATTCTCCATTGTGAATGTGTTCTATTGTCAGCCCTGCATTTCACATTGGCCTACCAGGGTCTCAACCCTGCTCCTGGAGAGCTACCGTCCTACAGATTTCAGCTCCAACCCCAATCAAACACACCTGAACCAGCTAATCACAGTCTTCAAGGCTACTTGTTAATTTCAGACAGGTGTGTTGGAGCAGGGTTGTAACTGAAATCTGCAGGATGGTAGCTCTCCAGGAGCAGGTTGAGACCCTGATATAAACTCTTAAAAAGAGAAGACTTGCAAAGAGTATTGTCACCTGTCATTTATTTCAAATATCTATATCTGCAACAAAATATGTGTGCATGTATATCCGTATATGAGTGTGTCTGTGTGTTTATCTGTGTAAGCAAGCTTAATGATTATTAATATGATAATTTAACCATTTCATTTCATTTCTATTTGTGTGTGTGTGTGTTTCTGTGAGCCTATTGTCCATTTTCGATGAGTTTCACTGTCAGCTAAGCATCCAGCTATGTTGGCCTAGACCCTAAAAGCATATACCACCTTAGGCCTTCAAATTATTGAACCCTGGTTATCGCTGCTTGCAGCTATATTTTTGTTGTTGTTGTTTTTTTCCATTTTCCGAAGCTTTCTTGCTCAAGAGGGTCACCGACAATCACATACAGTACAACCTACAACAGCTCTTTAACTGCGCTCTAGTCAAACGCGCTCACTGTAATCATTAAGCCTAATCATTAATACACACATCATAAACCCCTTTTAGGCAAGTACAATTTATGTCACATACAGAGAAACAATACATAGAGAAACAAGATGCACTTTCTGCCGCCTCATGCAGTCTCCGTGAAATGGAGCGTCACAGCAATGAACCGCTAATCTTTATTAATACAACACATCATAACCAAAACATTTAGGCAAGTACAATTTATGTCACATTTCTTTATTAAGACTAAACTTCTGCATTTAATCTGATGATCACAGGTTTAATAAAGAAATCATTTTAAGTTTCTAATTATAACACCGCAATTTAAATTATTGCCTTTCAAACAACGAACAAATTATACAGTAAGCAAGCACATTTACTTTATCAAAGAATAATCATTGACTTCAGTGACTAGGCTATGTAAAAATATATTATGTAAAACAGCTGTAGTGCTCTACTAAATAAAAACTAAATGCTTTTAACAAGGAACCCATCCTTTTTAAATCATTAACATTTTGCACATCCTGCTAATGGTGACTATTGCAATGCAGAGTTAAAAATACAAAATTAATAGCAAGTTCATATATATATATATATATTTAATGCTTTTATTTATGTGGCTACACAGAGAAACAATACATAGAGAAACAAGATGCACTTTCTGCCTGCCCATGCAGTCTCCATTACGATTGTCACAGCAATGAACCAGCTACTTTATTAGGTGTGCCAGCTGCCACTGAACCGCACATTTAAATCTTACGTGCCCCTGATACATGAAAAGCATTTCTTTATTAAAGCACTGCTTCTGCAACTTTACCTTTTCAGGACATACACTGACTGAGAAGAAATCACTAGTTTATGTACATAATAATTAAAATGTTTTATTTTGCCTTAACATTCATAATCATTAGCCTACTTTTGCCGTTGCAAGCATTAGACGTGTGCTTGGTAGCGAATAGCTATACGCCTATATATTAAAGGATGGTTAGTAGCCTAAGTTATTATATTAATCAATTTATGTGTGGCTAGTGAAATCTTTAGTCACAGGCCTTCTTGGCACAAGGAACCGATCAATTTTTAAATAAAATGCTGTCATTAGTATGAAAAGTGTCCTGCTAATCACGTACGTTATATTGCAATGCAGAGTTATGAATCATTAATAAGTAAAATGTTTTTAATTTATTTCATTTCTTATGGGTGCAATGGCGGTGCTTACTGTGATCTTTCTTGGGGTGCTGGAGCATCTCAAACTAGCCCCTCATACGCTGCCCATGTGATCTTCAGTGATTAAAAATAAAATCCTCATCTGTTTCTTCAGGTGTGCCAGCTGCCACTGTGGGTGGCACCGGCACCCCTCACAATTGGCTACGCCCTGATACATACAGCATACTAAGCAAAAGCACTGCTTCTGTTCAAACATCACTTTGTGATGGTAGTATGACATACGATCCTCATACTGTAGATCTTCAGTGTACATATGAAAAACGATCCTTATAACTAAATAAATATGCTGAAACGATCCTCGCCAGGCTCTTCGTGTGAGTTAGTATGAACCCAAAATCCATTCCCAGTCTTCAGTGTGATTAGTCAACTCAGATCCTCATACTGTGATCTTCAGTGACATCACATCACACGATCCTTATATGTGATCCTCACAGTGTGATTAGTACGAGCTCAGTATGAACTCAAACGATCCTCATACTGTGATCTTCAGTGTGATTAGTATGAACTCAAACGATCCTCATACTGTGATCTTCAGTGTGATTAGTATGAACTCAAACGATCCTCATACTGTGATCTTCAGTGTGATTAGTATGAACTCAAACGATCCTCATACTGTGATCTTCAGTGTGATTAGTATGAACTCAAACGATCCTCATACTGTGATCTTCAGTGTGATTAGTATGAACTCAAACGATCCTCATACTGTGATCTTCAGTGTGATTAGTATGAACTAAAACGATCCTCATACTGTGATCTTCAGTGTGATTAGTATGAACTAAACGATCCTCATACTGTGATCTTCAGTGTGATTAGTATGAACTAAAACGATCCTCATACTGTGATCTTCAGTGTGATTAGTATGAACTAAAACGATCCTCATACTGTGATCTTCAGTGTGATTAGTATGAACTAAAACGATCCTCATACTGTGATCTTCTGTGTGATTAGTATGAACTCAAACGATCCTCATACTGTGATCTTCAGTGTGATTAGTATGAACTCAAACGATCCTCATACTGTGATCTTCAGTGTGATTAGTATGAACTCAAACGATCCTCATACTGTGATCTTCAGTGTGATTAGTATGAACTCAAACGATCCTCATACTGTGATCTTCAGTGTGAGTAATACGTGAGCTCATTATGAATTAAATTTTGAGCAGGTCGTAAGGACGCAGTTTAAATATCGTTCTCTGGGGATAAGATCATCTACATTCTGGATAAGATTCCTAAAATTTTCGCACCTACAGCACACATTACACCCTTTACGAAACAAAAATATATGTGAATATATTGGAAGATAAAATGTGATATATGAAATAATATATTTTGATATATGGGACTCTAGTGCACCCCCCCTCACACACACACACACACACACTTTCAATTGTTTTACTTCAATGATGGGTTGGAATCTTTTGATTGAAAGATAAAAAGAATAAATTAAGAAACCTGTAAGATTTCATCTTCTCTTCTTATATTTTTAATTACCACAGGTGATCAGTCAATCCCATAATCACACAAATATAAAAGATGATTCCCTCAGCACAGTGTTATGAGCTTTTAGAACCGGATTCATTTTAACATCATTAAGCAAGAAACTTTATTGACCAAAAGATGCATCCAAGCATGCTATCTCTCAGTTCTGCTTATTTCATGAATTGTAATTTCATTTTACAAACCGAAATTCACAAACATTTTGGGATAAATACCGCTGGACTGCATTACAAGTTGTTTTATGTGTATTATAAATCCACGCTTTTTTGAGTCATATGGAATATTACAGGTCTTCAGAAAAATTCAAGAGAAATTAAGTATAGCAAAAAATCTGTTACTACAGTATCTTTGCATTTTTTGCAAACTTTCTTGAGGTGAATTTGAGCAATTTGTCAATGCGATCATTTTGTGGCATGAACTAATGCAGTGGTTCTCAAACCTCTCCATGAAGTACCCCCCAGCACTGCACATTTTGTATGTCTCTGTCTCTGACACACACTTCAGGTCTCGCAGTCTAATGAGCTGATGAGTTGAATCAGGAGTGATATGAGGGAGACATACATAATGTGCAGGGCTGGGGTACTCCAGGACAGGTTTGAGAACCACTGAACTAATATAATGGTTTATAATGATATGAAGTCCTGGACTGCATCTTGATTAAGAGAGACCAACAATTTCAGATCTTCTGTGCATTGCTGAAACAAAAGCTGAGCTTCGAATGTTGAGTACTCTTGTAAACCTAAAGACTCCAGTGTCTGTGATGAGCCAGCGTTGTTGTCTGTGGGCTGCACAGAACGTGTCTTCACCAGATCTTTTGCCACTTTCATAGCACACAGCACAATCACAGAGGGCATATACTTGTTAAATGTGTAGTCAGCCAAACTCAATTCACAGACTTTGCATGCCAACCATTTCCACTTCTTCTCAGACTCCTTCCATACATTTCTATCCTGTGTAGTGACCATCTTATCCATGGCTCCATCAGTCTGATGTCCAGTAGTGCGACTGGTGAAATAGTCCAGAAAGAAAGCAAGGGTAGGTGCACCCAGTCTGAAATTGAGTCTGAGAAGGATCAGGCATTCGAGATTGCACAGCTGCTCTCTGGAAAAAGAATTGCAGCAAAGCGACAGAAGCTGTGTGATGCGAGGCGAATACACTTCAACCTGGAAAACACAAAAATTACAACTTACTCAGATTTACATATTGGTCTATTTTCATTATCAATTGTCCCTGAAGTGTACTGTAGCATATTAACTTCTACTTTAAAAGAATATTCTTAAATGCAAACTGAACATAATCTTTTCAGCCACTTAAATGAACACATGTGTATATATGAAGAGCTCTTTTCCAAAACGCTATAAATCCATTTTAATAGTTTTCATGAAAATGACATTTTTTTACCTAGACCCATACATTTTGTTAATATTCAATTTATCCTGTTAAAATGGTCTGTTGGCTCAGTCTGAACATGGTAAACAATGATTGTTAAATGAAACAACAATATTGTCGATTATAAATGCAAAGTTTTTTTTTTCTTTTTTCAAAACGCGTTACAAATCCATCCTTTTTGTTTATGTTGGTTTATGTCTTAAAAAAAAAAGAGAACATGCAACATATGACATCAGGGACTCATACTATAAACCGGTCGCACCAGCCTTGTGTTGATGTAACCCCCCCGGGTCCGCACCATCACACTGAACGGGTCTCGAACCCGGGTTTCCGGTGCGGGATGCAGGCGCTCTAACAAGGAACGCCAAAGGCTACAGCCTCCAGCGCCAATCGGTTAAACACCACATTTTATATTTTGTGATTTTCTTTGTCCAGTCTGCGTTTTCTACCCCCAGGTGTAGGTCTCAAAAGTGTTATTAGAGTTTAAAGCACTCATTTTGAAGACTGAGCACAAACAAACGCTTCAAAGCGTCGTCATGTTGGATTCAATCGAACAAATTCTGATTGATCGAGAGGATATATCGCATTTAGGCTAAAAACGGGTTCGGCGCTTATAGCGGTTTGGAAAAGAACTGCATCTTGCAGTAAATTTTAAACAAGGAAATATAGCGATTTGGCATGAAACATTGACGGAGCAGTGAATAGGTTCAGTACACAGCAAAATGGCATGACGAATTCATTTTTTTTAAATTTGGCGTTTATCGCGTTTTGGAAAAGAGCTCTTCATATATATATATAGTTTTCCACTATATATATATATATATATATTTATTGGTCGACTGATACATATGCCAATATTTGTCATTTTCAAATATCGGCATTGGCCGATATGTTTTTCGGTTTGGCCAATGTCTTTGAGGCGGCAGCACACTTTCTCCCTCTTGTTCGCTGATGTCGTTTAATAGTTCTGTCTAATAAGTATAGAAGTCTGTCTAATAATCAGATTGAACTGTTAAACAAAATAATTAAAATGTATACAAAAAATAATTATGACGATTGCTTTTATACTATTAGTAATAGAAAGTCAAACATTATAATAATTTCTTGTTTACCATCAGCATTCAGCAAATACGCATTTATATAATTAAAAAAACCTTTGAATGACTAATGAACATTTAATTTCACAAACCTTGCAAACTTATATATATGTGATTCCCAATGCACACAAACTTCCAAATTTACTGAGTGCCCTGTTGGTCAGTGTTTACTTCCTTTTTAATGATATTTTTATTTAATATTTATTTGTGAAAAATATTTTGTCTTCATTTATTTTTTAATCTATTTTTATTTATATAAATGAATATCGTCCATCAGCCACCCTGCTTTCCAAGATATAAGCATCGACATCGGTTGTCAAAAAAACAATATCGGTCAACAAAAAAAAACCTTGCTACGTGTACTGCGTGCTACGTGTACTGCGTTAAGCTAGCTGAGACTTGTCATAACACTTGCATATCATTGCTCTTTTGTTGATTCTGATTGCTTCCATTGTCCTCATTCGTAAGTCGCAAATGAGATAAACGGATAAAAGCGTCTGCTAAATGACTAAATGTAAATGTAATCTATATGCAATTTCATAATTCTGTTGCCTTTGAAATATGGTTAAAGTGTACTGCTGAAATTTAATGTCAATTGTATGTTACGTATTTAAAGGGATTATATGATGCAATTTCATGTTTTCCTTTGGAGTGTTACAAGCCGTTTGTTCTGATAAGATCCGTAAAGTAGCAAAGATTAAAGTCTCAAACCCAAAGACATATTTATTCTAAAAGTTCAGACTCAAACATGCCCCCACGTCACTGTGTGGGAAGATTTGCATAGCACCGCCCAAATGTTCATGCAAAGAAAGAAGGCGTAACCTTTTTTCTTGCTGTAGTATTGTTGTCGGCATAGATATATATATATATACGGTTGCCGGCACCTCCATGTCGTGGAGACACTGTGTGTTTACAAATATGGTAAGGGGTGTAACATCACGTGCTTGAGGTATTCGACCAATCACAACGCACTGGATAGCTGACCAATCAGAGCACACTGCGCTTTTCAGAATGATGATCTTTGTAAAAAGCCATGTGTTTCAGAAAGGCAGGGCAGGAAAACTGTTTCCTATGCAACTACGTTAGCCAATCATTACAGTGGCAGATTACTGAGAAGCCTTAAAGGACCCGCCCCTTAAAACAGGTCGTTTTTAGACAGAAGGTTGTCATTTTTCCACATAAATTTTAGGTTCTTTTTTGTGCAAAAAAAGCAATTTATTAACATTATACGTAAACCTCAATGAACATATTAAAATAATAAAAAAATCCATGACATGGCCCCTTTAAGATACACTACAAATGCACCTTCAGTATTGCCAGAAATAATTGCTATTTTTTATAACTGATAAGTAAACAAGCGCTGCACCTGTTTAGTGGCGATCAGCAGAGACGTCACTCCCAGTAATTGGAAACAGTCTGCAGCTACTGAGGTTGTGATCAGGAAACGGTCCATGATATTAACAGCCAAGCAGCATGATTCAAAAGACAGTTTGAGCTGTCTGTGTACCGCTATGAGCCAGCTGACCAGTTTACTGCGAGCCTCTGCTGAAATCTGTGAGGAAATTAAATATACATGTCAAAATGAACAGGTAGAACAGTAATATCAAGTGATAACAGTAATCAAGAAGAAGAATAATAGGGGACAGTTGTCACAAGAATACACATTTTCACATTTCTTTACTCAAAACCTATATATATATATATATATATATATATATATATTGTCACTTACTGATTCCAAATTACATGCAAAACTTGTAGTTAACATAATCCATTAAATTACACATTTTAGGTAATATAATCAGACTACTTTTTGATTATTTTAGATTACTTTTGATCTAACTCATACCATATTAATAGGCCTATAACATTGCAAATGAAAAAGAAAATATATTCCATTCGTCGATATTAACAAAATGAAGTGCATTACATATTCAAAATATTTTCCTCTACTCATACAGTTCAAAATTGAGGGTTTGTATGATTGTTTAACCATTTATTTGATAAAGAAATACAGAAATATTGTGAAATATTATTACAATTCAAAATAAATGTTTTCTATAGGCTATAAATATAATGTAATGTATTCCTGTTCTACAAAGCTGAAGCATTATCGCTTGAGTCTTCAGTGTCACATGATCCTTCAGAAATCATTCCAATATGCTGATTTGCTGCTCAAGAAACATTTCTGATTATTATCAGTTATGAAAACAGTTGTGCTGCTTCATATTTGTGTGGAAACTAATTTAGTTTTTCGTGATTCTTTAATGAATAGCCTATTAAGTTCGTTTAAAAAAAAAATGTTTATTAACATTATAGATGTATTTACTTGTCACTTTTAATCAATTCCTTCCTGGATAGAAGCATTCGTTTCTTTTAATAATAATAATAATACTACCGAGGATGTGATTCTGACCTGCGGTTGTCGCGCGAGGCAGTTCTGCGCTAGAAACTGCAGTTCATTGTGTCTCTGGATGATGAAGCAGCTCTCGTCATAGTCACACTCCTGCAGGTCTGGGGTCAGTCCGACGCTTGAAGCCGCTGCTGGAGAAGTGTGGAGATCTTCCTCAAAGCCAGAGTCACTCAGCGCAGACATCTCTGAAGAAACAAGCTGCTTTCTCTTCAACTGCCGCACATGAGATGCTCTACTGCAGGAATGGACGTTGTGCTGAAAGGTTTCCCCTCGTTGTTATCATCACCCCGCTGTAGCGTGCAGTGTCTCAGAGGAATGCGGGGTTGTCAGGTGAAATGGTGCGTGTAAACGGGGTCTTTCCCGGGTGTTTTAGCGCGCACCGTAGGGCGCTGCACAGCCCGCGCACACGCGTTACCGTTACCATGACAACAGTCCACGGGAGCAGCAGGTGTCGCTTCGGCATCGCCAGAGGAAAACTGCATGGAGCAGGATTTTGCCGGACAAAATAATTCAATAAAACCAATCACATTTAAAAACTACTTTTAAACAATGTTTAAACAGTTGATGAGTTATCAAAAACACTCCATAAGAACAGCAAAAAAGTTTTTCACAAACAATAGCATTATTAATCGAATTTAATATTTCACATCTGTATTAATGCAAACAAATAGGCCACGATTGTATTTCCACTCAGTCAATTTCACAAATAATTAGGCCACAAAGAATAGGCCTAAATGACTCCACAATCGAGTTTGCTCATTTACAATAGCATTAGTTTAAGGGTGAAATTAATTTTGACAGATCCTTGTGTTTAATGAGTTGTGATTTTAATGACTTGCTTCGTATTTATTTATAGATGCCTGGTCAGCTGTAGGCTACAGTTATTTAGATCGGTGATGATGAAAAACTAATAAAACATAAAACTCTTCTGAAGTGACGAATAAAGGCAAGCTAACAAAGCCAAATCCAGTCATGACGGATGGACACCTGTGTGATCAGGAGGAGAAAGACAGAAGATCAATAACTGCTGTGAGGAAACTGTGTCCAAACAGAAAACAAGAGTCTTTCCCTTCCTTCCTGTCTGGACCATATTCAGACATAACAGTCTTCTCAGCTCCCTTCACATATCAATATATATCTGTGGGAGTCACTAAAGAAGCAGGTTCTTGTATATTGTGGCAGTTGGCCTTATAAGTTATCATCAAAGCTGCAGTTAAGATATAAAGAAAACACATAGTACAGACTGATCTTTGAGCCTTATTAGAAATACCAACGTCAATGCAGTTGTTTTATGTGTCTAGACAGTTATTTCACAATGCTATGATACTGTGAAGTGAAAATGTGTCTAGACAGTCATTTCACAATGCTATGATACTGTGAAGTGAAATTAACTGAGTTCACACAATTAATGATGGGTTTCTTTCTTATAAACACAGATTTTTCTTCACAATGTTAATTGATGGGCTGGAGTCATGTGGATTACTTGTATGTTATTGTTGTTATGTTTTTATCAGCTGTTTGGACTCTCATTCTGACGGCACCCATTCACTGTCTGTAGATGATCCATTGGCAAGCAAGTGATGTAATGCTACATTTCTCCAAATCTGATGAAGAATCAAACTCATTTTGGATGGCCTGCACATTTTTGATAGGAAACGACAAATTTACTTGAAAAAGAATGAGAAAATAATTTCTAATTAAAGTCACCAAGAATTATATGTACTTTGTTCTAAAACTTACCAGCATCTAAGTGAAAACTGATTTCTAACTTTTACAAATAAATTATTCTCCATTACTTTATGTATAGGTAATTCTACACAATAAAAAGTAAATGTTTTATAAACCAGTTGGGTTATATTGTTATTTGGTCAATGCATGCTTAACAGATCAAACTAAATCTGATTTATAAAAAATAAACCAAATATTTTGATTATCTGCATTGATAAACTGAACACATGCCTGTAATTGTTGTGATATCAAACAGAAATAAAAATATAAGATTTGTAAAAATTAAGAAAATAATTATATTTGTCAAAGAATGGACTGTAATCTTAAAATGCAATTATGGGACATCAGAAAACAGCGCCACATACAAGACAATAAAAGGCATTTAATTCAAGAACCAGCCTGCTTATATGTATGGAAGTTTATTTGTGCGTTAAAAGACAGTCGAAGGGATTTACATTCTTATGTACATATCACACTCATTCTTCAACAGAAAACAAGTTCAAGCCAAACAATTGCATTTCAAAACATGGCATCAGTTCCTGTGCTGCGTGTTAATCACATTATAGAGCAAATGACAAAACGTGGCGTGCTGAAAGTGCAAAGTTAATACTCACTCAACACCCACCAGACAGAGAAACCTTTCAATATTATGTAGATTATTACAGATTTGCACTGCTGGTCCACAATCCACCAAATGTGCACAAAACAGCCATGGGGCAGATTTCTTGTGGTGTAGATTTAGGTTGTTGCTGCAAGGAGGACGTGTTACAACATCCAGCAGGTTCAGGATTAATCCTCACAACACATTAACTGGATTATCAAATATGAATCATATCAGAGCGACTGGATGACACACAACTTTCTGAATAAAACACCAAAGCAATGAATTACTCTTTAAATAACCAGCGTAACTGAAACCCTCGTCAGAGCCGCATGAGACACAGGCACGTTAAACACACATCAAGCAATGAAATGAACAAACTAAACATATTTTTAAGTTAACTACTCTATTTGTTAGCAGGGCTTTTCTGGGTTTGTGTCGAGGTGACCGGAGGCAGCACAGGACATGATGGCCAAACAGGCCACTAAATATCAGTCTCTTTCTCCAGCTCTTAACCCACAAATCTTCAAGATGGATGAATCTAGGATCTGGACTGGATGTACTGGAGCTTTAGATGAAGCAGCGAGGTTCATATGTTAAAGCTTTCCCCACAGCCACACGTCCCTTTGATGTTGGGATTGTTGAACACAAACTCGCTGGAAAGTTTCGTTTCAACAAAATCCATCTCCGTGCCGAGCAGCGTCAGCTGAGCCTTCTTCTCTATGAACACTCTCACGCCTGGAGAACAAACATTTACATCAATGACATTTGTGTACACGTGTGCAATTCACATAATATGCACTAGTATTTAAATGTATGTAGTATACTTTTATTCATCAAGGATGCATTAAAATGATCAAATCTACAGTACAGCCATTTATAATGTTTAAAAAGATTTCTATCTCAAATAACAAGTGTTCTTTGAACATTCTACTCACCAAAGTATTCTGAACAATGTTTCTTAAGCAGCAAATTAATCCGAATATTAGAATGATTTCTGAAGGATCATGTGACGCTGAAGACTGCAGTAATGATGCTGAAAATTCAGCTTTGATCACACGAATACATTATATAAATATATTCAAAAACTGTTATTTTAAATTGTAATAATATTTTACAATATTACTGTTTTGACTGTATTTTTGATCCAATAAATGCAGCCTTGGTGAGCAGTTTTGAAGGATAGTGTAAATGAGCTATAATAATGTTATTGAGTTCCTCACCATCTTGTAACACCTCCTCGTCTGACTTGTTTTTCTCTTTAGTATAGTCTAGTGTGTAAGTGAGGCCATTGCAACCTCGGGTTCGAACACCAACCTTGAGGCCGATCTGTTTGAAGACAGTAATCCAAATGAAAATAAAGAAAATATAATCCAAAGAATGAGACAAATCTATCACTGAGGCTGCAGATGTTAATTATTAATAATAAAACCTGTACTCACGTATTCTGGTTTGTTCTGTAAAAGTAGCTTGACTTTATTCACAGCGGAAGGAGTCTGAGAATAATAAAAACATCCAGTGATTATGGCAGATGAAAGAAAGTGTGGCATTGTAATAATGTGACAATCAATATGATAAAACACTCAGAAATAAAGAAAAGCTGTCACTGGTTCAGTACCTTTCCAAAAGAAAGACATATGATTTTATACTTTTGTACCATTTTTAATAGTAAAACGTGCATATTAGTACATTAAAGGTACATATTAGTATATTTTTGCAAAGGCACCATTCCAAGAACAGTTCTTGTACCTTTCTATCTCAGAGTGAAATGTCTTTTGAAAAAGATACATTTGTTCCAAATCACAAGATGACCAAGATGATTTTCTTTCACCAAAATACAGTTAAGTCAACATCATTTGGTTCGGAAGTTATTAAATATTTGCTAAAGCACTAATTTAGATATTTTCCCCAAAAGTTTAAACCAATGAAATATGAAAACTGTTGAAACTTATAAAGTAGATTGATTTAAACGATTGAAGATGTCTAGAACTAGAAGATTCTTCAACTAAATAAAAAGTTACCAAATGAAAGAGAATATAGTTCATCCTGTTGTTTCCTATCCTTCAAATTAAAGTGCTTTTCACCAACACTTGGAAATATTCTGCTTCAAACAGTTTCTCTGGGATTTTGGCTGTGAAGTCTGGTGAATTTCTGGGTGACTGGATATGAACAATCTGATAAATGAAATCATCCATATGAAACCATTTTGTGTGACGTCTGAGCTCCTTCTGCTCACTAACATGTGACTCCATCATGTTCTGTTTGACAAGAGAAGATGCTATAAACATAAATAATATGCCTGAGCTTCCATTGACAATGGCTAACTAGCACACACACAAGTTTGAGAGTCTCAAAGCTGATATCTGGAAGGCTGCAGGTGCCTATGTCTTTTAGACTAGTTTTTTATTTTACATTTATTTTTTTAATAATACACGTTTAAAATGTTCTCAAGATTAGTTTTTGTCTCATTTACACAGCACTTACACACTCATTCATATATTATTTGCACTGGTTTACGTAACATTTTACTTAATAAAAACATGGTGATTTTTTTCTGTCTATTGACAGTATTTTCTGATTTATTGAATATCCAAAGTCCCAACTCAAATGTCAACAAAGTCATATGTTGAACAATTATTTTTATGAAGGTCAAATTTTGCTCTGGAAAGTATGCAATTTAGTGTGTCTATAATTAGATAATGCATCATTTAAACATTACAAGCCAAGAAACGTGTAGTACAAAACTGTTGTAATGTACTGTACTTAAATCAACAGGGCAAAGTATCTATTAGTTAACATTTTCACCCAAGTAGCCTGTGGTTTCTTGCCTCACAGGTGAATTATCACTGTAAAACTCTTCTGCAAGTCATTTTAGATAAGAGCATCTGCTACATGGAAACAGCTGATATACACATGATAAAAATTACTTTGACAAACACCAACTGTACAGCATCCCACAGAGCCATATTCACTTCCACAACACCTTTAAAAGAAGTTCAATCTTTAACCGAATTAATGCAGTGTTTATCAAAGTATAAACATGTCCAGTAGACAAACCATTGCAAGCAAGTACTCGGTAAACATTTGTATTCCAGCAGTGGCATGCTACATTCGGAGAGATTCTGGGACTTTAAAAACAAACCTAAATGACAAGGCAATTTTCTGATAACATCAACATGGATAAGATCTAAATTCTGCTTCCCAGACTTCACCCTAAACAACGGCTGATATTAAATACGCCCAAAATTATATTTGTAAGGCACATCGAGGTCACGTTAACGTTAAATCTAACGTTATACGGTTCTGATGCAGTAGTAACGTTACATACGCACTTAATTCGGCTCCCCAAGTATCTGCTAACGGCTAACCTGCCCATAAACACTGACCTTAATGTCAACTTGAACAACACAACCACAATGAAAGTCAGATCTAACCTGCTGTTATATTTGAATCTCCATCTGGATGTGTCAGAATGGACGAGGCTGTCTATTACTACACTGTTATTAATCAGGTGACTGAGCCTGGCTACGACTAACGTTAAAGGCTTCTGTCATGTATGCGATCTCGAGTATTTGAGAACTAAATGCTTGTTCGGTTTCTTTATCCTGTTATACATACACTGAGCACTCACCAGCGTTAAAGCGGCTCTTGTTGCCAGTATTTTCCGTCTGCTAACCGCCCTCACTGTCGCCCGTGCTATGGAGGCTGACATGTTGAAGTTACTTAAGTACTTCGTGTTTGGGATGTAAACAACAGAGGTAATGCAAGGAACGCCCGCCTCAGCGGACGCTCACGATTGGTTGGTCATTTGAGTGACAGCTTGTAAAGCCTATGAGTGATCGTCACTGAAGGATTTAGCACCATGTGACAATCTTAGTCTGTTATACAACTAATAATTATAGCGTAAGGTCAGAAGAGGATGTCTAGTTTGTAGAATATAATATAGCGAACGATTATAAAGATTATGTAAATTGCCTTAAAATTAAGTAAAACTTATTGAAATTGTTGCATCTGATTCTATTAACTAACGTTATGTCATATGCACAACAAGGGATCGTACGCTTGGGGGCACATTGGGCTCATAAAGCAATTTAAATTAACTAAAAAATAGGTCTAATCGGTTATATCTATAAATTCTTGGGATTGCTAATTGAAATAGTCTACAAGTGGAAATCTATAGTAACCACAGAAAACCTGATTAATTGGTTTTACGCCGAATAAACAGTTTCCACAGCTTTATTTCGATGTGCTGTTTACAATCATTTTTGAAAATGATTTACGGTTGAAAATGTATTTATTCTATTTTCGTAATACAAACTCAGCAAGTAATGATCTATCATCATACTTAAAGACCCATGCTAGCCGAAGGTCAGTGTTACGAAATATTATTTACAAGGATAACGTGAGAAAAAGAACAAAGTCTATAATTATTGAAAAGGGTGGCTGACTAACTTTTCCACACAGCTGGTCATTTTTATTAAAGCTGTACAAAACATAACATGTGATACATTTCAAGTGGCGTTCCTTGAATTTTAATAGCTTACTATTATCTGATAATGCCAATCTAATATCAGTTCTAAAAACACATTTGTTATGGGATGCACTAAAGTTATTTTCATGAATGTGACAAAAACTTTTTAGTGATATCAAATATATTCTCTGCCCATTAAAACAAACTGCAGGAACTGACAAGGATTTATAAAAATGTACATTCATTAAAAGAACACAAAGCACAGAGACCTCACTATGACAAAATTTATTGTCATCAAAAAAAGGACCAGTTAAATTACTAATATGGAGGGAATTTGTTTTGTTTATTGACATTGCAACAAATGCAAGGAAGGCAATGGAGCTATTTTCCCCAAACATTCACATTTCATTCAGCAAAACAAAGCACTAAAATAAACTATAAAATAAAGCATAGCAACTAAAACCAAGCCCAGCCAAACTGAAAAAGCACAATGACAAGCACAAAGCTCAACAGTTAACCCACAATAACATCAGCATAATTTTAAATACACAGACCCCAACTAGTATTTCTTTATGTACATTTTATACAAAATAAAATTATTCTTAGTACACGCACAAGATGTATTTGTGCAAATTCTTTACTAAAACTATTCAAGCAAATTCAAAAGCACACATTGAGGCTACGATCTAAGTTACAAAGGTAATCAACTGGACTCTCAACTGGAAATTTAAAAAAATAAAAACAGATAAAATGAGAAACATCACATTCATTTCACAATTAGAAAAAAACTGAACTAAAAACCAGACACTTATACAAGGCACATTCATCAAGATGTACTGACTGGGGTTCATGATAATACTGAGCTGCTGTAGATCCAGAAACGGCTCACTTTAAAAGATTTAGTCGAAAGGGCTCCACTTCTCCATAGACTCGTTTAAGGATGCATTTCTGCTGGCTAGACTACCTACAATATAACAGAAAAACATGACAACAGAACATTATCAGTTAAATACTGAGCAAAGACAGCAGCTGCTCCATGAACAATGACAGTTTTAAACTCCTTTGTTCAGGGTCAAATAAACCACTCAATCCACCTCAACCCCATCGAAAATCTGAGCAAAAGCTTGTACTTTATTGTTTGGTCGGGGAGACAATCGGGGCAAAAATCATATAGTGTATTCCAGGCTTAATGGTTATATTTTTAGTGAATCACCTACATTATCATTTCTCAAAACTACAATGATTGACACTATGGTAACCATAGCAATGTTCTGGCCTCTTGCACATTTGGTATTTGCAATTTTTTTAACCATAATAATATTACAACTACCAAAGACTACCAAATACTCTTTATGTTCAGTGATTTTAACTAAACTCTCCTTATAATCAGTAAAGCTGTCTATAAACGTTTTATGAATGAATCTCTTACATCATACGTACATCTGCACTTTGTTGTTTATGAGGAATTAATGTGACGAAATCAAGTGCATGCAGTGAACAAAAACTTGCTTCTGATTGGCCATTGCATTTATAATCTCAACAGACTTGTGTGTTATTATTTATAATGCGCAACACTATAAAAGCGTATTAAAAATCATGGCGCAACACTGAGCAGATCTAAATTTAATGCTGCAGTCAACACTTTATTCAATTTGCATTTTATTCACAACAGCCGTAATGGATTTAGTTTAACTGTACAGCAGTCTTGTGTCTGTGTGTTGCCATAGTTTTTAAAAGCAGAAACTTAAGATATATGGATTATCGTCATTGATAGGCGGCAATGACCACGGACGAGCCATTATTTATAATTTTGTAAATCTTTGGGAACTTTTGGGATAACAAGTACACAACTGCATGAAATATATCACACTGTGCAAGTAGTTTTGGATATTTTATTTGTTGTTTGGGCTCGGCTCAAAGCAATCCAGTTTATGGAGTCAATAAAGTAGGGAGGTGCAGGTTGCAATATTTTAGAATGTGGCTTTTTCCAATATACATTTTTCTGATTTGAGTTTATTATGGCCTTGTTTTTACTGGCTTTTTTCATAATAAGATCTGGCAACATGAATCAGTCAAGATGCATCTTGTTTCCTGTGATTTCTTGAGCTGCACGTACAGAAAAGACTTGACTGACACACGTTTAAATATGTCATTTACAACTAGATATTCAGTTCTGGTGAATTGACCACTGAATTTAACATCAGTGTGTATGTGGCCATATCTTAAATTCACAAAATAACATTCAGCACAGCATAAAACATGATGCACAAATGTAGTGCGCTCACCTGCTTCAGCACCCAAAACCATCCTCTTTGCTTTTCGCTTCTTTTTTCTGTCCTGCTGAGGACTTTCCTACAAACACAAGAGAATCTGAGTTCTGGATTTTAATTCCAAGCCAAAACTAGTTTTAGCACAAAGTGATAACTGTAAATGAGACCGTATCGGACATACTAGTCTGTCCCTGTCTGACGCAGAGCTTCTTTGGTATGTGTTTGGGGAGGATTCTGCAAAGAGAAATACATGAGTGATTCCTGACCACATTCTTACGCTTTAAACATTGTGATGAGCGCAGCTACCTATGGATTTGGACAGCAGGCAGTCTTTCTTGATGTGACCGCTGGAGCCGCACAGATAACAGCATTTCTCCTCCCTCTGCCGCCACCGCCGTCTGTCAGTGTAAGGGCTGCCATCCGCCATCACTCTGCCGTCGGGTCTGTTCACATCACGTCCACTGAACAATCCATCAGGGTCACGTCTTTGCCTTAGCAAACCATTGAAACATTGAACAATCTGACTAAAAGCATCCAATATCTGATCTAGGGATTTATTTTAATTTTAACGTGCACGTGTACTACAGTTCAGAGTTTGGGGTGATTTTGAACAAAGTCTCTTCTGCTCACCATTTTATCAAAAACAGTAAAAACAGTCACATTGTGAAATGTTATTACAACTTAAAATAACTGTTTTCTAAGTTAATATAGTGTAAAATGTAATTTATTCATATGATGCAAAGCTGAATTTTCAGCATCATTACTGCAGTCTTCAGTGTCACATGACCCTTCAGAAATCATTCTAATATGCTGATTTACTTAAGAAGATATTTTCCTTATCTTATTGTGATAAATATTACAGTTTTTCCATTTTTTTATCATCAAATACATTTCTTATAACATTTGCTGCATTTATTTAAAAAATCTTCTGTAACAATTTGAAAGTCTTTACGGTCACTTTTGATTCATTTACATTTACATTTTACATTTATGCATTTAGCAGACGCTTTTATCCAAAGCGACTTACAATTGCATTCAGGTTATACATTTTTTATTAGTACATGTGTTCCCTGGGAATCGAACCCACAACCTTTCGCTCAGCTGACGCAATGTTCTACCACTGAGCCACACAGGAACATTTAATGTGTCCTTGCTTAATAAGTGTTAAATTCTATTTAAAAAAACCTTACTGACCGTTTTAAACGGTAGTGCATGTTCTCTATGGATCGTTGTAGCAGGAAAAACATGTCCAAAATGTAAATATAGCGTTCAGTATGAAAAATAACCTAACCTTTCATAAAGGAAAAGGTGAAAAGATACTCCACAACAGATCTTGTGCTGAATTACCTCTTTCGCATTGGACAATCTTTCATAAAATGGCCAATCTTCCCACAAATCCGGCAGCAGCGGTCATTGGGTGCAAGCTTGCCCTCTGTCAGCACCTCTGGGTCAAAAAAATACTCCTGCAAACACAAAAACGACATTAAGTTCAATGACTTGTAAGGTATTTAAGTACAATGACTTGTAAGGTATTTTACAGAATTTGGTAACACCAAATTCTGCATGACCATATTATAGATATAACCCTACCCCATCCCTAAATTTAAAGGGATAGTTCACCCAAAAATGAATTTTCTGAAGAATGTGGGAAAGACTGTTCTGGGGCACCGTTGACTTCCATAGTATTTTTTTTCCTTCTATGGAAGTCAATGGTGCCCCAAAACAGCCTGGTTACACACTTTCTTCAAAATATCTTCCTTTGTGTTCGGCAGAACAAAGACATTCATACAGGTTTGGAACTACATCAGGGTGAGTAAATGACAGAATTAATTTTTTTGGGTGAACTATCCTTTTAACAAGTACCTTACTATTGTTAAAGGTCTAATGGTATTTTTTGCATGTTGAGTTCTTTAAACCGCTAAAGAGTTGGATTCTCATGCTAAACATGGCCAAAGTGTAAAATCTTAAAAGAAGTGTGATTTTAGTTTTAAGTTCAGCTTCTCAAAGAACCCAGCGTTACGTAAACAGTGGATGCAGTTTGTTTTTCCGGGGCTCTTCAGTTTTTTTGTTGATGAATGTTTTATAAACAAGGCCTAGTTCGACGCTAGATCTGCACATTGTTTGAAACTGAAAGATGGAGCGGTCCCAGCAATAAAAGACCCCGGTCATGATTCAGAACTGCGGACGGTAAGTGAAACGCTATTTCGGTGTTTTGTTGGTAATCAGCGCATGAGTGCTCGTCACTCTTTAGCCCCACCCACGGCGGCCTCCAGGAGCTCGGCTGTTTTCGGAGAGAATCCTAAACTCTATCTTTCTTTTATAAATATGATAAAACTAAAGACCCTTTGGAGATATGAAGGATGTAAAATGACTTTATAGGTACTAAAGATTAACATGAAATGTTGGTGAAACTGTGAATTAGGTCCCCTTTAAGAAGCTAATTAGCAAAAGTCATAGTTAATAGTGAGAATTGGTCACCAAACTAAAGCGTGTCCCAGAAGTTATATGGTCTAGGTAAAGGATACAAACCATTTTATTGGAATACTCTGGTGGAAAACCTCTGACGGGGGTGCCAAAAACTCTGCGGGCATTGATGAAGGCCTTCAGGATGAAACTCGCCACTGCAAACATAAGAGAAAAAACAGCCATGGTAAAAACGCTGCATTACACGACAAGATCTCAAGACAAGGGTCGTTTTCAAAAAGGTAGGGATGAGTAATGGTTAAATACTATTTACTTATATATGTATAAGTGTGCTTGTTTACTATTTAAGCATGCACTAGACAGATGTGTGTCAGTTCAGTTGTGCTTTTGCAGCGGTTTTTAGATGCCATGTTATGTTAAAAGAATCAAAACAAGGCAGAGGAAGCATTTTGCACTGCATTTTTTAAAAACCATTCCCGAGTACCGAGTCTCATGTTTTTAGATGCAAAGATGTGTTCTGAGTGAACGAATCCTTAGAATACTGAAATGTTATAAACCTCACATGGCTTAAACAATCAAGCCGGTCATTGATGGATAACAGTAGCTAAATTCAGGTCTTTATTTTAAGGAGGCTGAAGGTTTATACATTAGAATATAAAGCTATGTAACGCAATAAAAGGTAGAGTCTGTACAAAGGATTATACATACAACAGCAAAAGAACAAAACAAAAACATGACATACTTCTCCGTGAGAGACCAGCTCCAAGATTATGGCTCAAATCAAAAGGATCTAAAAGAAACACACAAATATTAGTTTTAAAAGTATTGCTTTACATTATACCTACTTTAATAAAGTATATTATAAAATATGCACAAAATGTTATTTCTTGTGTTTTATCTCTCAAAATGATGGAATTCTTTAAATATTGAAATAAGCAGAAATAAGTTAAAGCAATATCTTATTCATATAAAGTAAACATTTCACTTAAAAAAAAGGTGCAAAATCTGTCTCTGGGGTGGTATCTTGTCAAAAGGTACTAATATATACCTTTAAGGTACTTATATGCACCCTCTAGGGCTAAATAAGTTACAAAAGTGTACCTTTTAAAAGGTACGGGCCGAGTGACGGCTTTTGTACCTTTATATCTGAGAGTGCACAATGTTACTGCTGCATATTCTTAGGTTCTTGGTCTGATTTGCTCTTACCCTCAATGGCTAGATGTTTGGAGGCCCATTGCTTCTTGAAGGTGGTGAGCGGCTCTTTTCTGCGGATGCAGATGACAGTCTCCTTGAAGTCAAACGTCTCAGTGTAAAACTGCAGCAGTCCAAACCACAGCTGCCCCACAGACTCCTTGTTCTTTTTGTACTCCGGCCAGTATGTATGCTTAGGAATCAACAATACCACACTTATTGGGTATTAAAACAGTAAAACAGTAATATTTTGTCATAATCCAAAATGTTTCTTGAGCAACAAATCAGCATATTAGAATGATTTCTGAAGGATCACGTGACACTGAAGACAGAATGATGCTGAAAACTCTGCTTTGCGTCACAGGAATAAATTACATTTGAATACATTCAAACAGAAAACAGTTATTCTTAATTGCAATAATCTGTTTACAATATTACTGTTTACTGTATATTGTATCAAATACATGCAGCCTTGTGAACATGAGGCTTGACTACTGTACACTAAAAACAGACTAAAACGATTCTGTAGGCTTTAAAAGCAAATACGTGAAAGCTGTAAAAGAGTTGTAATATTGAATTAGAACTTTGCACAAGTAAAGTTAGTGAGTGATTACTCTAACCTGTTAAAATATGTAACATTTTTATTTGTTATTGTTGTACAAAAGCACAATTTAGGACAATAAAACTGATATAGGAGCCAAACTCAAGTCCAGATTCACTTGCACAGTATCATTTTAGGCTAACAAACACCTTTTACAATTACAATTAGCTATGCTATTAAAAATAATATCACTTACCAAGTTATTCAAATCCTTAAAGAAATGTACATCCCAGCCATCAACAAGGACTACTGGTTTATTTTCCCCAACATACATCTACAAAAACATATAAAATCCATTCAGATACAGTCTTACCATAAAATAGTAGATTAAGATGTACTTAATGCCATATAACAAATATACACAACATGACAAAAAAAATCATAAGTGTCCCAATTTAACCTGTATTCATCTTTTTATGGAATAATGCACGAGCACTTATAAATTACATGAAAGGAATATACAAAGTGCTTGTATATTAAAGGTTAAAACACTGGATTAAATATAAATTTGTGTTAAGATATTATGATCAAGAAAGGCACCTCTTGGAGAACTGGGATAACAGGCGGGCTTCTTTGTTGAAGGAAGTACAGCACCATTAGAGTGTAAGCATAGGAAGACAGACTCCCACGTGACGCATCTCCAATATCACACACCTGAAAACACAAGCGTCACCTCCACATGATAAATGTGTGACATCTGAGGGGTGTTACAGAAAGCAGGTTGTGTGTCATTCCGGGTATGTTTAAGAGTAAGTAAGCGGATAACCTCAACTTTCGGTTCCAAAAACGGATGTGACTTTCAGGGTATGCAAGTATAGCCATAGCAACCTACTCCGGAGTAGGTTCGGTTTCAGGGTTAGCTTACTTCAGAGCTAACAGCGCATGTGTGATCTACTGACGAGACTCCAATGGGATATTATACATTATTATAATAAAGTTTTATATATATACACATATATATATAGTTTTATGATATGTAATATATTATTCTAATATGGTTATGTTTATCATAATAAATATATTTACTGGCATATATAATAGTTATCTGTACACTTATGGCAAGGTAATGTTTATTTTATTATATTATACATGTTTATTATCATCGCACACATCATGGCTCTGCATTTTCTATAATGGATTTTTAGAATAAAAATACAGATCTTATTTGATTAATTATTAATTAGCATCAAACAAACAATATAATTCTTATTCTCAAGGATTAAACGAAAAACAATGATTGCACAACCACAAGTTAGGTGGTGATATGCATTAAGTATGTAAATGACCTTTGAACAGAAGAAGAAAGGAACAGTATCGCGCACTTTTTCTTAGCGTCGGTTTCCATAGCGACTCATCGATTTGTCGCTCTGTTAAGAAAGTCTTCCGTGTTAACTGTGAACTTACTGTGTTGAATGAACTTACTCCCAGATGCAATTTTGGAACCAGCATACATTTAGTAAGCAAGGTCTGGGTTAACCAACCGAGAGTTCAGGATTTAGCAGATGGTAAATTAACCTTGCTTTCTGAAACACCCCCCTGATGTGTCTCATTTAAACAAATGTTAAATATTTTCAACATTAGCAACTTTGGAGCTGGATTCTTTCTTATTCTAGCTTCAAACATGGCGTTTCTGTTTACGATCTCTATGACTAAAGCAGTGATGATATGTGAAACTTACTTTCGTGAACACTTTCATGACGTAGCAGAGGATCTTCACCCGAATGTCAATTGCAGCATATGATGCCAGTAACTCAGTGTTGTGCAAAGCCTGATGAAATAAAAGAGAAAAATCCTGGTTGCTGTTTATTTTACATTTATATATGCACCTAGAGTGTACTTACACGAGAAAGCAGGGAGTAACAGAAGTTAACTACTTGGACTTAATATAGATTTTAAATGAGGATTAGGTTTAGTACCTTGTTATTATAGTAAGCACCCAAACAAAGCACTGTAATATGCAATACTTACAACTCTGTTTTCATTTACATTATGAAAATAAATAAAATATACATGCATACATACTAGGGCTGCATGATATATTGCATGCGATAGGTATGCGCATCTCGTCAGTAAAGACGGTTCTGTGATTAGCCGTAAATCTCCATCAGCTGTTTTCAAATGGAGCTGCATTTAATACACAGTGGTGGGCCGTTATCGGCGTTAACGTGCTGCTAACGTGAGACTCTTATCGGCGATCAAAAAAAAATATCGCGTTAATCTATTCTCAAAGTTGGGTTGGGAGCTGGGTCTATACTGAAAAGCTATGATGACTTTCACCCTAATATTTTAGCGCGGATGTATACCTGACCGATTGCACTATAGAGCATGCAAAATATCTTGCAACTAAAAGGCTCGCAAATTACGTGATGGACAGATTGTTAACTGGTATCTACATGTGGTAATACAGATGAGTAGAGTAACTGCACTAAATTGCTCACCTATCATTCATCAACCTCAAATATGGCTTTTCCTCTGGAAGACTTTGTGTAGTAAACATACATGCTCAATATGATGTTAACCTAGAGAACACTTTGAAAACACATCAGATCTCAATGGGTAAAATATCATGTGGATATCTATATTTGCTGCATGGACAGGGTAATGTGTTAACTGCTCTTAAAATCTCCGTCATTCTTGGTCAGGAAGATGAAAAAGTAGCCTAATACATCTTCGAATTGTAAAGACTCTCGTTTATTTGTGTGCACTCAGAATAACAACGAATTTTTAAGCAAACAGGATGCGCTTTAGGTCTCAGTGAACCTGTGTGTATGCCTAACGTTACTGTGAAATTACCACATCAGGCGTGGCTGCTAACATGGATGCAGCTATGAAGCCGGTTTGCTTCAGGGAAAATTTATTTTTAAGCTTCCCAATGGAAACTGTAAACAGTTCATCACGACCTCTTATGTGGGCCTACAGTTCAAAATTCATGTTTAACTGAATAAACAGTTAGTAAACACAAGTACATCTTATTGAACATAGTTTATTTTCATCACCAATTATCATAGTAGAACAGCTTTCTCAAGCAGTTTGTGATGCATTTTGGAAACAGGAGATGAGCCCTGGTCTAATGCGCCACCTGAGAAACCCGTTGTCAAAGACTTACTTTTAGCCATTATTTGGGTAGCACACATATTCTGAATGCCTTCGAGAATTCAAATGAGCCATTTAATCTAGATTAATTCCAAAATTAATCTAGATTAATCTAGATAAAAATTAATCTATGCCCACCCCTATTTAATACACAGTGCCGTAGATCACTGACAAGCTTAGACCAAATTCTGTAATTTATCACAAACATTTGCACCCAACATCAAACTTTGTGCTCGTAAATATGCACTGCTCAAAAAAATTAAAGGAACACTTTGAAAACACATCAGATCTGAATGGGTAAAAATATCATGCTGGATATCTACACTGACATGGACAGGGTAATGTGTTAGGATCGAAAGGATGCTGCATTGTGTGGAGGAAATGAAAATTGATCAACCTACAGAGGGCTGAATTCAAAGACACCCAGAAAACCAAAATAAAAACTGATGTAGCAGGATAGTCCATTTTTTTGCAGCAACTCAAAATGGTACTCAGTAGTTTGTTTAGCCCCTACATGCTCGTATGCGTGCCTGACAATGTCGGGACATGCTCCTAATGAGACGATGGATGGTGTCCTGGGGTATTTCCTCCCAGATCTGGAACAGGGCATCACTGAGCTCCTGGACAGTCTGAGGTGCAACCTGGCGTCAGATGAACCAAACAATGTCCCAGAGGTGTTCTAGTGGATATATGACAGGCGAGTGTGTGGACCATTCAATGGTATACATTTCTTCATCCTCCAGGAACTGCCTGCATACTCTCACCACATGAAACATGCACCAGGAAGAACTGAGGACCCACTGCACCAGCGTAGGGTCTGACAATGGGTCCAAGGATTTCACCCGATACCGAATGGCAGTCAGAGTGCCATTTTCTAGCCTGTAGAGGTCTGTGCGTCCCTTCAAGGATTTGCCTCCCCAGACCAATCACTGACCCACCACCAAACTGGTCATGCTGAACGATGTGACAGGCAGCATAATGTGCTCCACAGCTTTTCCAGACCATTTCCCATCTGTCAGATGTGCTCAGGGTAACCCTGCTCTCATCTGTAAAAAGCACAGGGCGCCATTGAGAGACCTGCCAATTCTGGTGTTCAATGGCAAATGCCAATCGAGCTCCACGGTGCCGACCAGTGAGCATAGGGCCCATTAGAGGACTTCAGGACCTCAAGCCACCCTCATGAAGTCCGTTTCTGATTGTTTGGTCAGAGACATTCACACCAGTGGCCTGCTGGAGATCATTTTGTAGGGCTCTGGCAGTGCTCATCCTGTTCCTCCTTGCACAAAGAAGCAGATACCAGTCCCGCTGATGGATTAAGGACCTTCTACGGCCCTGTATAGCTCTCCTAGAGTAACTGGCTGTCTCTTGGAATCTCCTCCATGCTCTTGAGACTGTGCTGGGAGACACAGCAAACCTTCTGGCAATGACACGTATTGATGTGCCATCCTGGAGGAGTTGGACTGCCTGTGCAACCTCTGTAGGGTCCAGGCATCGCCTCATGCTATCAATAGTGACACTGACCCGAGCCAAATGCAAAACGGTCATAAATAATGAGTAGGGTATCTAGTGCACCTGTTGTTAATTTCATTAAAACCAAAGCAGCTGAAACTGATTAATAAGTCCTGTATTGTGAACTTGGCTTAACTGACCGGATCAATATCCCAGGAGTTTGAGTGACTTGATGCTATACTTGGATTAAAGTGTTCCTTTAATTTTGAGCAGTGTATTTTAACAATAAGTCGCCACATTATCTTTGAAACACGACAGTATTTTTACATATTTGCTATATAAAAATGTGTTTAATGGCATATTTTTACTATGAATGAAAGCCACTATAACTGATACAAATACTGATGCCTCAATTAAACAGATTTTTGGGGATATAAATAATTTTTGCCAGCCCTACTTTTTTGCTAGTTAGAAGTAACAATCTTAAATGACTTAGAAGCGATCCTGACATACTGTATACATAATTACTTGATTTGACTTGATTAATGAACATAGACATACATTCACTTCTGACACTTTGCGATACACTCAAGTTAAATATCTGGACCAGATTGAGAGTAACAAAAAAAACCCACTAAAACCAACACAAACTAAATATATTTGAAGGACAAAATCCAACCCCTCAATCATAATTATAATTAATACATAAATGACTCTTACTGTACTACAAAGTCCCTCATAACTGTACTGAATTAACAGGCATGAATTTAACAAATGTGGTGTGTGTGGAAAATGTACCTTTTGAGAGCAGAAGAGGGCAGTAACTAGCATTAATAAAGGAATTTATTTCAGCATACAGGCACATTTCAAGAGCTAAAAAATTAATTATGAAATAATTAACAAATCTAAAATCACAAACGTTATTTACATTTGAAAAATTGAAAAAGTCTTTAGATGCTGCAGTGGCTATTTAATGATAAGATGTCCGACCAAATTAAAATCTGTAATAAAAAAATTGATTTTATAAACAAAAGGGCATTAAGAAATCCAAACAAGCATAGAACTTGTCCAATGCTGAAATACTAAAGTTTAAACTTTTGCGATAAGGAAGGAACTATGTCCAAGATCAATAACGTTATAATAAAACTGCTCTCTTTATAACACTTTAAACAACTGCGATACTCAGTGTCCTGAACTTCCATTAAATAATGTTGTGTCAGGTTTATTCTCTCACCAGTGTATTGTACAAGCTTATATCTCCCTCTAGTCCAGTTTTGGCGTGGTAAAACTTCACAATTGGGACTTTTGCAGTAGTAATAGGTAGGATGTTTCTCAGGCCTAAAATGAATGAATAAATAGGCATGGCAGAGGTAGAGAGAGATGGGGTGTAAAACAAAACCACTGATTTATTTTAACAACACACATTTAAAGTGGATGGAGGTTGCCAGAAGCATACAAACGGGTTATTTATCATTTCATTAACCATTAAGAACATTAGAGGTACGGAGAGGGGAATATATTCAATGTAAACAAGAGGCATTTTCAGAATTATACCCAAAAACTAAAACCTTACCGTGGTGTTTTCGCAGTGCTTTAGTCAAACACTCTATAACAGCCATGTAGTCCAAACCCTGTCAGAGGAACCAGAAACAGAAACTCAATCAATGCAAAATAGGGCTGTAAACAGGGCCTAAAAAGTGGCTAAAAGTTTTTGCAGTCTGTTCATCTGGCTGGGTAAGATTTTATTCAATGTTGAAAACAGTTGTGCTGCCTCATATTTTTGTAGAAACTGATATGTAAAAATTTTCAGGATTATTTATAAATTGTATAAAATATTAGTAATAAAAATTAATTTCCACTTTTGCCTACTTTTCTATAAACACAAATAGCAAAAAGGTTATAATGATATACAGTGAGAAACTTTTATGGAAATGAATGGGGATGATCCTTAAATATTAAAATACTCATTGTTTTCATAGTTTAGCCACACAATGTAAACAATGTGTTAACGTGATTGTAGTCTGAAAAACTTTTGCTTTTTACAGTAAAACTTTGTTGCCATGATAATGCAAAAACGTAACAGCTGTAAAAACAATGACATAAACAGTTTTACAGCACATACAGAAGAGTTTTAACCATTTTAACACTATTCAGACTCACTGTAATGAACACTTTCTGTCTGTGTGTCATCAAGACCTCGTACTGTACAATTAAAAGAATAAGTCACGGTACCTCGTCTGTGTCCTGGCCTTCTAGAGTCATACAGATGTCCAAGTCACTCTGTTTAAAGCCAAACCCATTTTTGGATGAACCAAACAAAACCAACTGGGCTCCTGTTTAAAAAAATACACATTAAGAAATAAGCATCTGTACAGTCCTCCATTACATACAAAACTTGTAACAAATCCAGCTCTTGAATGATCTCTGTGTGTGTGTGTATATATATTAGGGCTTCAAAATGATTAATTGCGATTAATCGCATTCAAAATAAAAATGTATGTTTACATACTATGTGTGTGTGTACTGTGTATATTTATAATGTATATATAAATACTCACATACATATCAATATTAAGGAAAAATGTGTTATATTTATATATAATAAAAAAAATTATATACAAGTATAAATATACATACACATTTAAAAAAAGTATATACATGTCTGTGTATTTATATATACATAATAAATATACACAGTACACACACACATACAATATGTAAACAAAACTTATTATAGAGCAAACATGTCACTGATTGTTTAAAGTTTCTAATTCACACAAAGCATCATGAGGTTAGGGGTGGGCGATATGAGCTAACATTCATATCACGATACTTTTCAATGTCCAGACGATATCGATATTATATCGCGATATGAAAAAAAAATGTGGAATCACATTTTAGTAGACCTTAGTTAAATTAGGCAAAATATGTATATAAACGGCTGTTTACAGACAGTAATATTTCCACACAAATTACATTTTGGGAAACTATCATACTACAGTTTGGGAGCAGTTCCAGAATAGAGATCAGCCTAAATAAATTAAAAAGCCAATTGGGTGTTTGGAGCAAAAACAATGTTCCGATTTGTGGCTGCTCAAGCGGGGCATCTCGCTCTCTCTCTCTGATGAGAGAGAGAATAGTAACGACCATGAAAAAAAAATCTGTCTGTCCATCCAATGAAATTCATGAATATTTAACAGTATCCTCTGTAAATTCTTGGTAACACTATTTTATTAAGCCTTTATGTATAATGCACAATAAAAGTAGTTTTGATGCATTCATTTTGTCTTGTAATGCACCTGATAATGCATCATATGATCTCATAAATACTTATAACCACAGATATAATACATTATAATACTAATCTATTCACCGTTACACCTTTAGAAAGTACAGTATAATGCATGAAACGCATAACAAACAAACCTTCAAAAAATATATTGCTTTTTTTAACTTTGGTTACACTTATTTATGAAATGATATAAATACATTATGAATACCTTTATTTTGCATTATGCATAAAGGCTTCAAGTTAAGTGTTACCAATTTTTTTAGAGACTTGGGTTTTAAACAGTTACACCAAGGCGCATTACCTGGCACTTGAAATCTCAGGAAATTCTCAAAATCTTGTAAAATATGTTCTCTGACTTTCACCTCCACATCATCTGGTGCAAAGTCACCTAAAGAAATGCAACCATTTTTATGAATCACTGAAACTATCTGCAAAACAAATTAGTGCAAGCAAGATTTCAACATTTGTTAAACACAGCAATTAAAAATCTAGATTTATGTACCAATGTCAAATATATATGGACCAAGTCATATTTATTTGTATTTCACTTTTCACAATAGGGTGCTACAATTATGGTTAAACAGTTAATCGTGATTATATTGTCCAAAAATATAATCATTATTATTAAATCACAAATATTGTCATAATTTTTTTTCAACATTTCATCAGAATTATTAAGAAATAAATAGAACATAATGTCATATGGTTAACTCGCAAACGACTGTGTGAAAGAAAACAGCTGGCTGTATTACACTTTTATTTGAGCAGAATATCTCAAAGGAGATCGCTAAACCATCTATATTACAGGTTTGCTGGTTTTTCCAGCTCATTAGTAATTTTTTCCATAGTGCGGAGAGAGCATGGTTGTCAAGTTGGGAAGATTAAGGAAGATTAGGCGTTTTTTTATCATTTAAGAATTTTTTGTTTCTCAAAAAAAAATTACTATCTGTTGGTGCAGATAGCCTTGTTGGCAGTGCATCGACATATAGTGCCATTGCGCTCCAGGCATCTCGAGTTCGAGTCCCGGCTCGTGGCCCTTTCCCGATCCATTGCCTCTCTTTCTCTCTTTACTTCCTGTCACTTCTATACTGTCCTATGAAAAAAAATAAGGCTAAAATGCCAAAAATAAATCTTAAAAAAAATATTATCGTAATTTATGCAATACAGAATCAAATTATTTATTTATAAAGCTACTTCTCATCTAACACAAAAATTACATATAAATGTGTCTGCATACACCCATAATATTCTTCATCCTCTGGTTTTGTTCTCAAAAATAACAAGAACAAAATAGGAATGTATTGAAGATAATGTTTGAAATATTGACCCTGTACTTACGGAAGCATTGCTCACAGACTTCATTGAGGAGGCTGACGAAGTCAGAGTCATGTGTGGAAGGGGTTCCAGCTCCACTCGTTTGAAGTCCTCGGGACAGTCCTCTTTCAAATGTCCATCACTCTTACAAACGCTGCATATCAGGATAGGGGGCTAATAAAGAAAACGAAGGTTAGTCTGTAGCTATGACCCACATTAAACAAAATAAGACGAAGTGCTGTAATTGTCAATGCAGGAAGTTATTGAGCGTAAGAATGATTAAAGTTTAAAATGTCAACAGAAATATTGAATACTGTCTCAACAATTGTTTGACAGCTAAACAAACACCTGACATCAATGACACTTTTTTTTTTACTAATTACAGGTATGGGTTTGCGATATTTGATAACGTTTGATAATGATATTAAATGATATTTTGCTGACGTTTTACGCTGCTACTTTGGCTGGTTTAAGCCCGCCAATGGATAATTGAATATGACACTACAACAGCCAGTAGGTGGCGGCAAGTACGGTTTTAATGAGTGATTCATTGAATCATTCAATCAAATGATTCATTCAAAATGGCTGATTCATTTAGAAATTAAGCAATCAACTTGATGCGTCCAAAATTGCATACGCTCTTGAGTAGGTACTTATCTGAATAAGTAATTAATTTGCAACAGCAGAAAAAGTACATTCTCTACAAGTGTGCCACACAAAACATTTTGGTCGCCCCCTGGTGGCTGGCTGCAGTAAAGGTTATAAACCCCATCCTCTTCATGTAAATGTGTAAATGAATGGGATGCGAGTCAAACTTAAATCTCTTTTTCCCAAAAACAGTTTCCATCACTTTATGTAATTCTTATAACGCTGATGTATGTTCAAGTGTTCATTTCTAATAAGTTTTGTTTTAGCTAATTATTTGATGATATAAACATGGTGTGGTGTCATGATTGTGCTTGCGATTGGTTCTGTGGGAGTTTGGGCAGGACTTTGATACCTCAGACACACCTCACGATCACTACTGCGCAGACTCGGGCTCCAAATTACATTGTTTTCGCAAGATGACAGTGCCCATACTGGGATGTTTTAGCCTCACTTTTCTATAGTGGAAGTAAGTGGATATGCGTCGGACATCTTTTTTTTTTACAACCCATGGATACATATATATATATATATATATATATATATATATATATATTAGGGCTGCAACTAAGGATTATTTTTATAATCGATTAGTTGGTCGATTATTCTTTCGATTAATCGGATTAAATACAATTATTTAATTTTATTGACATGAAACACACTATTCCCATTCTGCTCAATGTCCTTCAAACAAACTGAATGCTATGAAAACATACAGTGCTTAATTTATTAGACCACCGGTCATAAAGAGAAAACAAATATTTTAGGAATCTGTCAAAAAAAACAAAAATCAAAAAAATGTATTGTCATTTATTGGGCAAATTACAAACTGAAACAAATAATAAGTATTTATAATAAAAAAAATGGCCTCATAACAGCTTGCATTCTTGCTGTACTTTTTGACTGTTATTGGGTATCTGAAAAAAACACTATAAAGTGTTCTGCCTTTCTTTCATAGATAACAGCAATAATTATATTATAGCATTAGAAATAGCCTACAACTGTTACTAAAGAGCTTACGCATTTTGGAGGACTAACCAATAAAGAAAAATGATTTTGTAATCACCAATGCTGTTAGTTTAGAGCGGGTAAAGACAACAGGTGAGGAATGTTCTGCAGGAAAACACGTTCACTTTGATCACAGTCATGTCTTACTGTCATTTCTTTATCCTGTAAAAGGCGGTTATGGAGTGTCTCATATTTATATTCAGACAATTACATGCTATCCCTATTACATGTTATCCCTTTAAAGTTCATACTGTCATAAAATATTCACACTGCATGTTGACTTTTAAACCAATGAATATTTTTAAGCTGCATATCCTGTTAATTGTCTCTAGAGATTGACCGATATATCGGTTTAAGCATATTTAAGCATTTACCATTATCGGTTTTGAAAAAAAAATATATATATATATTTTTTTTTTTTTATTTGTCACATACACAACTGTACAGAGTATAACTAGCAGTGAAATGTGTTCTCTGTATTTGACCCATCCAAGTACACACACACTTGGAGCAGTGGGCACTTTTCACTCCAGCACGACCACCGCATGTAACTTTATACAAGATTCACTTGTTTGAAACACGCTAAACTATATTAACATTTACTATATAACCATTATTTCGCCAATAAACATCTCTATCGAAATTATTTATTTTCTACACAAGCGATTGCAGTTTGAGTATAGTTCTGTGTAAATGCATAGATAAACTGCGCTGTCAGCAGTTTTCATAATTTAGAATGACAAAAACATTTTAATAATTCTGATAAAACATGCCAGTTAAGAAATGCAATAAAATACGATGTTTTGTTTGTTATAGCTTATTTCAATATTCCAGAGAATATTATCCAGTGAATTATTATTCACTCTTTAGTCTATTAAACAGCTTATAAACCTAAAACTGAAGTTTAAAATGAAGTTGATATGACTTCTGTCCTTTATTTTCTCCATTTGAAAACATTATACATTCTTTTGCTTATTGTTAATATCAGTGTTGCTGATGATGCTTTTTATAAATAAAATGTTACATTAAAGTGTAATTTTAAGATTCAATTTTACATGAATGTTAATTTTCAACAGTTTTTTGTTGTTGTTAAGATGACTGAAAGGAGGAAAAACCAAAGTGAAGAATGGACTTACTTCACTCTGTTATTTATTTACTTTATAACAGTAAATAAATATCGGTTCTGCATATCAGTTACATAACCGTACAAATAATCAGTATCGGTAATAAAAAATCAATATAGGTCGATCACTAATTGTCTCCCTCTCGGTGTTCCGTCTGTCTGACGCGTGTGCACGCGCACGTCCTGCGCTCATTCGGTATTTTAAACTTAAGACAGACCTTTATGCAAAAATGGAATTGCTCGCGTGAATTTTGACAATTATAGATAAGGATACGACCGTAAACTAAACGTTTTTTGTGCTGAGGACGCACACGCATGTGTCACAGCACCTGACAGGGCAAGCCTTTACACTAATGCATTAACTTAAAGCTCAAAATAAAGAATTATCATGTTTTGGGCAGCTTGGATCACGTACTTCTCCCGCAGCATCTCATTCTGTTTCCTCCACTATTTTTAGATGCATTTTGTCCATAGAAATGCGTTATTCAGTGCTGTAATTTGAGCAACCGGCTGAAGTTGGATGTGCACTGTGGGCAGACCCGACTAATCGATAATGAGAATCAATGTCGATGATATTCATTATCGATAATAATACATCTTATCGATTAGTTGTTGCAGCCCTAATATATATATAGATATTAGATTAGATTAAAAAAAAAATCTAAATCAGATTAATTCAGGAATGAAACACTACAGTGTTGCCATGAGACACAAATGTTCCGCTCCAGGTGTGTTTTTAACTATTTATGTTTTTTTTTTGTCAGCTCGCACATCATTAAAACAACAATTTTGATATTATTGCACATAATAAATATCGCGTACCCCTAATTACATGATTTGATGGATTCACATAGACATGCAAACTGACACTCAGTAGCCATGCATGTCAAAAAAAACAAAGATGAAAGTTTACCTTGCCATTACTGAGAAAGCGCTTGCTGAAGACATACTGAAAGACTTCAGGGCCTGCCTGAGCTCCTACGGAAGATTCAGATTTGGTAAACTCAGCTTTGGGTTTGTCTGGGATAGACACTGCTTCCTCTGGATCGGCCACATCAGATCCTACATCACTCATTTCCCGCTCAAATGAGAAGATCTCATCGCCGGAATGATTAAATCCAGATCCATCGAGTTCAATGTCATCATCTTCATATTCCTCTTCTTCACCCTATAAATAATCATTTGTTATTTTTGTCTACTGCAAAAACTAACTAATGTTTCTCCACTTTTTCACAAAACCATTTAGCTGAAATAACACTCCAAAGTACTAATCATTGTATGGGTATTATTTTAACTGCAAAACATCTAAGTTGCTTAAAATGTTTTGCACTTGAGCAGCTTCAACACGTTTAAAAAAAAAAAAAAAAATAAATCAATAGAATTCTAGGGGGGCAGATCATGAAGAATGCACATTTTCCTATGCATACTGAAAAATGGGTAATTAATTTGTACTATTTATTTAAAATTGGTTAATATTTTTATTTAGCATTATTTTTATTTTAGTTTTAGATATGTTAGTACTTAAACTTAAGTTTTATTTCAGTTAGTTGGCATGTTTAAGTTGAACAATTTTATTTATTATGAAAAAGATACATAAAACAAATAATTTTTACTGAATGAATTTGAACAAATATTTTGTTAATCCTAAATGTTGCTAAATTTAACCGCATGATGGGGAAAAAAAAGACCTCCAGAAAACCAAATAACTGATATTGGTTTTAGTAGTTTTGCTATATGCTTTTATCTTTATATTAATTATCTGAGTTTATAATACAGGTGCATCTTATTAAATTAGAATGTCATGAAAAGGTTCATTTATTTTAGTAATTCAACAAATTGTGAAACTCCTGTATTAATCAAATTCAATCCAATTCACACAGACTGAAGTAGTTTAAGTCTTTGGTTCTTGTAATTGTGATGATTTTGGCTCACATTTAACAAAAACCCACCAATTCACTATCTCAACAAATTAGAATATGGTGACATGCCAATCAGCCAATCAACTCAAAACACCTGCAAAGGTTTTCTGAGCCTTCAAAATGGTCTCTCAGTTTGGTTCACTAGGCTACACAATCATGGGGAAGACTGCTGATCTGACAGTTGTCCAGAAGACAATCATTGACACTCTTCACAAGGAGGGTAAGCCACAAACATTCATTGTCAAAGAAGCTGGCTGTTCACAGAGTGCTGTATCCAAGCATGTTAACAGAAAGTTGAGTGGAAGAAAAAGATACACAACCAACCGAGAGAACCGCAGCCTTATGAGGATTGTCAAGCAAAATCGATTCAAGAATGTGAGTGAACTTCACAAGGAATGGACTGAGTCTGGTGTCAAGGCATCAAGAGCCACCACACAGACGTGTCAAAGAATTTTGCTACAGTCGTCGTCAGAGGCGTCTTACCTGGGCTAAGGAGAAGAAGAACAGGACTGTTGCCCAGTGGTCCAAAGTCTTCTTTTCAGATGAGAGCAAGTTTTGTATTTCATTTGGAAACCAAGGTCCTAGAGTCTGGAGGAAGGGTGGAGAAGCTCATAGCCCAAGTTGCTTGAAGTCCAAGTGTTAAGTTTCACAGTCTGTGATGATTTGGGGGTAATGTCATCTGCTGGTGTTGGACCATTGTGTTTTTGAAAACCAACGTCACTGCACCCGTTTACCAAGAAATTTTGGAGCGCTTCATGCTTCCTTCTGCTGACCAGCATTTTAAAGATGCTGATTTCATTTTCCAGCAGGATGTGGCACCTGCCCACACTGCCAAAAGCACCAAGAGTTGGTTAAATGACCATGGTATTGGTGTGCTTGACTGGCCAGCAAACTCACCAGACCTGAACATCATAGAGAATCTATGGGGTATTGTCAAGAGGAAAATGAGAAACAAGAGACCAAAAAATGCAGATGAGCTGAAGACCACTGTCAAAGAAACCTGGGCTTCCATACCACCTCAGCAGTGCCACAAACGGATCACCTCCATGCCACGCCGAATTGAGGCAGTAATTAAAGCAAAAGGAGGCCCTACCAAGTATTGAGTACGTATACAGTAAATAAAACATACTTTCCAGAAGGCCAACAATTTACTAAAAAAAATTGTATTGGTCTTATGAAGTATTCTAATTTGTGGAGATAGTGAATTGGTGGGTTTTTGTTAAATGTGAGCCAAAATAAATCACAATTAAACGAACCAAAGACTTAAAGTACTTCAGTCTGTGTGCATTTAATTTATTTAATACACAAGTTTCACAATTTGAGTTGAATTACTGAAAGAAATGAACTTTTCCACAAAATTCTAATTTATTGAGATGCATCTGTATATGCTGCGCTCTGTGACTCAGTGTTGTTTCAAGCGCATCATTCTGCGCACGGGATGCGCATAAGCGCTTTGTGCCGCTCTTTATTGGACCCATACCCTTTCGTATTATAATACTTTTGCGCAATGAAAGATTATTAATAGACTTTCTTGTTCTGTCCTATCTATTATATGTTGCTGCCTTCTTTACAGTACTATATATTTAAAATAAATGTATTTTAATTAATAGTAGATATTTATATAAATATATTTACTTGTTTTTCATGAATGTATTTTACAATACAAAGGGCAATTATGTAACATTTTACCAGTTTTAGTCCTACACTTATTAACTTTTATTTGTTCCCCAATAAATAATGTTATTTCACTAAATGCATAGATTTGATCAAATTGAGCACCCATGATTCTTCTAGACTAGAGTATCTTTTGCTGCTGAATTATCTACTAACCATAATAGTTTTTTTGTCAGATTATGGTTATTTTTTTTTCATTTGTTATTTTTCATTAAAAGTAAGCTGTCTTTATTTAGTATATCGTGTTTAACACTCAAAAGAGTGATAATCAGGGCACCACAGAGAGGTATAGAAATTCTACATTGATTTAAAGAAAACTGTGCTCGAATCAGATCGTATCGGGCCTATCGGCAGATACTCAGGATTTTTGGTATCGGATAGGTTCTGAAAAATGGCAATGTTGCATCCCTAATAATAACAATCAATCCATTCACACCGAACACACCTCAGTCTCCACGTCAGAGTCAGCTTCTTCCTCCTCGTCCTGCTCCTGGTCAATCATGCAGTCCGAGTCCTCCAGCTCTTCTGCACTATGCGGACTGGATCTCACATCTGGCACTTTTGTGCTTCTTTTCACCGAATCAACGTGATTCACAGATGTGTCAGTTTGACTGTTTGAGCGGACTTTCCCTGCTGTGCTTTTTGAAGGAGAAGCAAAGTACTTGTAAGTTGTTTTGAGGCAATGCAACATATAGTCAAACATTATCTGACTATTCAACGTCCGAGCCATGTTCCTCCGAACAGCGAAAGGATCTGAGAAGAAAACAAGGATGAATATTGATGCGTTGCATATCTAGAAAGTGTATTAAAATATCACATGATGTCTTGCATACCTTCTATTGCAATCCTCTTTTTGGGCCAGTCTTTCAGATCACGCCACAGGTCACCGTTTGTGCGCACGCTAATGACTTTCTCAGGTATTTGGAATTCCAGTGAATAATATCGTAGTAACTCAACCCAAAGCTTCCCTAGCAGTACAGGAGGACTACTACAGCCTTTGAAAACCAGTGGACACTATTTCAAATAAGAATAAAATCAGGACTATGAACCAATAGGTACAAATATTGCAGTAATTGTGTTTACTTTCTTTTGGATTGACCGCAAAGTTTTCTTCAAATTAAAGCCTGTGATAAACAGATCAGGAATAAACAGGAAGATACTCACCTTTCCCTTTTGACAGCTTTGTCTCTATCTTGAGAGGAATCATTTGAGGTTTGATCATAGACCCAAAGCACATGTCCTTTCTCAACTCCACTTAAGGAGAAACTCTTCAGATAACTCATGGTCAAACCCTAAAACAGAGCACAACATACGTCTCTACATCTTACTGCGGGCTTCAAAGATCAAACGTAAATTAAACTCCCTCACAATGAAAACCTGTTCTTACAGGTTAGTACAATAAACGTTGAAAGAAGGTTTATATTAAGTTTCTAAATAGTCTAATTTAAAGTGATACTTCACCCAAAAATAAAGATTTGTTGTTAATTTACTCACTCTCAGGCCATCCAAGATGCAGTTGACATTTGTTTTTCTTGAGTAGGACAGTAAAGAAGATTTTTTAGCTCAAACCGTGGTCAATGGGTAGGGGTTTTGAATATAAAAAAGCATATCAGAAAACACTAAATTAATACCAATGGTTCTTGATGAAATATTGATGTCTTATGAAGTGAAACAACTGGTCTGAGCAAGAAACTGAACATTATTTCCTGTAATCCAAAACCTCAGGCAAACCAACAAATACAATTATTTTCCATGAACTGGTTCTTTTGGACATTTTGTTTCAATGAAATGGTTCAGATCACCAGTTCATTCACGTAATCACGCAATGACAAAACGTATACGCAAATATATTTTTAAAGCACCTGTATAATGCACATGAAGTGAATAAACTTCTTAAGCTTAACTTTTTACACATGCAATGAGTTCATTCATCATAGGAACAGATACGCCTGTGTTTTGGCTCATTTTCGAGTCAAAGTGTCTGTCAGGTTTCTGAAAGTGAGGTTTGATTGAGTAACTTGTAGATCTGTGCTGTTTCAGTTCGATGTGGTGAACTGGTTCAACTTGTTCACCAAAAAGAACCAGTTTAAAAGAATGATTCGTTCGCAAACCAGACATAACTCCAGACCGTGTGCCTGAGGCTCTGGATTACAGGAATAATGTTATAAATAATATTTAGTATCTTGCACAGACTGATCATTTCGCTTCATCAGACCAGCATATACCGTCAGGAGCCACAGGTATTAATGCTTTTTTTTATTCTCAAAAAACTAGCAGCCGCTAATTTGCATTTTATGAATAAACAAGGACCACGGTTTCAGCTAAAAATCTTCTTTACTGTTCTACCGGACGAAAAAATTCACCTACTTTCTGGATTGTTTGAGGGTGAGTAAATTAACCACACATTTTCATTTTTGAGTGAAATATCCTTTTAAGCTTTGTCTCTCAGGGGTGAACTCTTTATGGAAGTAAATGCTATACTTTTGTTTATTACATAGCTCTCTGAATTACTTGCATTTGGGTCCTGAACAAGGTGTTGGGTTTTATTTTGCAATAATGACCAGCTGACTGCACATTGTCTTCATAAGGTTACAGATACAATAATCAGGCATTGGTCCTATAAACTTTTATCAGTTGATGTATTAATGTTGAATCACACACCACAGATTCTAGGTATGAAGGTAAAATGGGTTCTTTGCGCCGCTGAAGGAAGCTGATGACCATGAGAGCAAAGCAGTAGGATGGAAGTCCACCTTCTTCCATCTGGTCCACACAACAAACCTAATTCACACACACACAAAAATACATCCCATGTTAAAACATGATTTTTTTAAACATGAATTTTAACATGAATGTTAAAAAAACAAAGAAACCTTAAAGAGACAATACTATTTTTACCTCAAAACTATCTACTGAAAATAATGGAAGTGTACATGTGAGTCTCACCTTAGCCCAGAATCTAAAGCATACGACCAGCGGAGAAAGTTGTGGTTCTAGATTCGCCAGCTCAGACAAATATGCTGTTGTCAAGCATGCACTTTCATTGCCTGCACTGACTTTGCAGATCAGACCACTTTAGAGATACAAAAATAAACAGTAAATAATTAAATAAAACACATAAAATTTTTCACTACAGTCAAAAAGTTTGGGATGAGTAAAATGTTTTTGAAAGAATACTCTTCTGTCCAGCAAGGCTGCATTACTTAAAACGTCATACTTAAAAATACAGTAAGAAAGAAAACAGTAATATTGTGAAATATTACAATTTAAAATAATTGTTTGAATATATAATGCATTTTATTCATGTGATGCTATTATCTATGTTGAAATTACTTGTGCTGATTCATATTTTTGTGGAAACCATGATAAAAAAAATGTCAGTATACTTTGATGAAATTTCTTTAAAATAGATATCTTTTGTAACATTATAAATGTATTTATTCACACTTTTGATCAATGTAATGCATTCTTGCAGAGTAAAATTAAATACAATATAAAAATATCTTACTGACCCCAGACATTTACATGGTAAAGTATACACACATTTAGATGCAGATAACTTCATAAATAACTTAGTAAAAGAGTAATAAGCAAGGAAACACAGACCTAGATTTCTCTTTGCACACAACTACAGGCATACTCTTATAGAAGTCACCCTCGACGTTGACAAAAAGAGCTGCAAAAAATGAAATAGTCAGATAATAAAAATCGTATTCTATATTGATGTGCTTTATTCTGAATGTTTAAAAGTAATGCTAAATAGTATATATTTATGAAATTGCAATCATGTTGCTTATCAATTATAGCAAAAAGTATCAGTGTGTAACTCCATATACCCTGCTCTTTTTTCACCATAGCCAATTTAAACACTGTTCCTTACTAATGTATTTCTGCAGTCTACGCTTTTTCCACTTTACAATTGTCCATCGCTTTCACTGCTTTTCACTTTTAAACTTACCGCTTTTAGAGAGATGCTCTTGAGCCACGAGCAGAACATCAGGATGCTGGAACTGATGAGAAATGTTTTAATTAGAAAATACTTGTGAAAACACAATTTGACCAAATTTCAAAACTGTGCATTTTTGTAAAACGTGCGATCAAACAGCTCTCTAAAACCGTAGACCATTTTCGGAGTTGTGAAAGGTATCTAATTAAAGGCTCTCAAAGACAAAGCCATGGTTTGTGTGTTTGCTGTCAAACTGTCATCACAGCAAACTGAGATAATTTGCTGATTGTGATAACTAGCAGTGTATCAGAGGTTTGAGCCAATAATATCTCACCTTCTGTGAGGCATAGACTGTGTAATGCCTATAATAACTGAAAAGACTAAAGTTCACTTCATGCTAGGTTGAATAGAGTTATTGTGGCACTGCAAGTCTTACAAAAATGCCATAATACAGACACAAATGTTTAAAAAAATAAGGAAATAACAACCATAGTGGATGAGAACTAGAAAAAAAACAGAACACAGAATCTCTTGATCACAATTTGCAACTAGATAGATGTACTGTTACTTCCTCTACAGTCAAAAATCTGGGTGATATATTAGACAGCAACTTGTCTTTTGAAAATCTTATTTATCATGTTACAAAAACAGCATTCTTCCATCTTAGAAACATTTCCAAGCTACGGAACATGTTAAGTGTTTCTGATGCAGAAAAGCTAGTTCATGCATTCATGACCTCTAGACTGGACTATTGTAATGCACTGCTAGGTGGTTGTCCTGCATCTTCAATAAACAAGCTACAGATAGTACAAAATACTGCAGCTAGAGTCCTTACCAGGTCAAGAAAATATGATCATATTACTCCAATTTTACAGTCTCTGCACTGGCTACCTATTAAGTTTCGTATCAGTTACAGAATATTATTACTTGCCTTTAAGGCCCTAAATGGTTTAGATCCTGCGTACCTAACTAATCTTCTATCACGCTACAATCCAACCCGCTCCCTAAGGTCGCAAAACTCTGGACTCTTGGTAGTACCTAGGATAGCAAAGTCCACTAAAGGAGGTAGAACTTTTTCATATTTGGCTCCCAAACTCTGGAATAGCCTTCCTGATAACGTTCGGTATTCAGACACACTCTCTCTGTTTAGATCTAAATTAAAGACATCTCTTTAGCCAAGCATTCATATAATGTGTCTCACAATCTTGTATTGAAGTTATATCTGATCAAACACACATTATTATGCTTTAGCTTGGGTTGAACAGATCATGTTTGCTTGGATGGTACAACAGCTACACTAATTATCACTAATTATGTCTCTATTTGTTTCTGCCACGGATTGCACAAGCTTCAGTCTGGATCCAACCCTTAAATGATCTGAGATGACCAAACACCTGAGAAGAGATGATGACAATCCCTCAGAGAATATACATTTTGTCATAAGTTAAATATATAAAGTTTCCACAATATATAAATATATTGTAGAAACGTAATATCCTGTAAAGCTGCTTTGCATTGATTGTATCGTAAAAAGAGCTATACAAATAATCTTGAATTTAATTGAAGGAGTATTGGTTTGAGGATGCCTAGCCTGAAAGTTTGATAGATTAGAGCAGGGATAGGCAACGTCAGTCCTGGAGTGCCGCTGTCCTGCAGTGTTTAGCTCCAACCTAATGGTTGATAACACGTTGCTAGCATGTTTTAACATGATTAGCATGCTAATCGCATTCTGCTAACATGTTTATCGTCTTGCTAAAGTGTTTTAGCATGATTAAATTGATGTTAGCATGTTGCTAGCATGTTTTAACATGATCAATATGTTGTTAACATGTTTAGCATGTCGCTAATGTGTTTTTAGCATGATTAGCATGTTGCTGGAATGTTTTTATTAGCATGTTAATAATAATAATAATACGTTTTATTCATATAGCGCCTTTCCAGAGCTCAAGGACACTTTACATTAAACATCAGAAATGTGAGGAAAACATCAAACAGTAATACAGAGGAAGAAGAAAGCACCTCAAGTAGTATACCACATAAGACAAAATAAACAGAAATTAACTAAGAAAGATAACATTCAGAAAACAAGTGAGTTTTGATCTGCGATTTGAATTCCGACTGGCTATTGGCAAGACAGAGTGGTCTTGGTAGAGAGTTCCATTATTTTATGGGCAACAACACTGACAGATCTGCCACCCATGGAAGAGAGGCGATACCGAGGGATGGCGAGAAGGCGAGAATCAGAGGACCGTAATGAAGGAGGAGGAGGAGATTAGGGGAGGAGCAGATTACAAAGGTAGTAAGGAGCCAGACCATTCAAAGCTTTAAAAATAAGCAGGATCATTTTAAACTTGATACGATAGGCCACTGGTAGCCAATGCAGATCAGCTAGAATAGGGTGATGTGGGCTGAACGTTTAGAGCGAGTGAGAATACGAGCGGCTGAGTTTTGAATATATTGTAATCTAGCAATAGAGGTAGCTGGCAAGCCGATGAAAAGGGCATTACAGTAATCGAGACGGGATGAAACAAAAGCATTAATGAGAGTTTCTGCATCATTGGTACTAATGAAAGGATGGAGCTTGACAATTCATCGTAAGTGAAAGAATCCCAATTTAGAGAGAGAGTTAATGTGAGACAAAAATCAAACATAACACCAAGATTTCTAACTATACTAGATGGAGCAATTGAAGTGCCAGCAATATCGCAAGTAAAGTCAGCGGGAACTTTGGTGGTAAGTGATGGAGTACCAATAATGATGATCTCAGTTTTACCCATATTTAGTTTCATAAAATTAGAGTTAAGCGATGTTGTCCTAGGATAGTCATTAAGCTTTGCTTATTATATACATCTTAAACATTTTATCTACTGGTTTCACAGACAAGGCTTAAGCCTGCCCTGGTCCCAGACCAAATGCATGCCTGGGCTGTTTTAATTCAAGAAAAAACTATTTTTGTCATTGATTTTCCTCAGATGCACACCAGTAATTATTTTTCTAAGGCACGTTTACAAAAGCTACTTAAATGTCCTAATCCTGGCTTAATCTAAGACCTGTCTGTGAAACCAGGTCTTAAAGTCTTATCATACAAAAGTTATGACCACTTCAGTGAAAGTCTATTGGACTTTTAGTGGTTTTGATCATCCGTTTTATGAAAATACGGTGAGTTAGAAGAGATATAGCAACACAAGCCAGACCAGTCTGAAGATCAGTTTGGTGGATCTAGCTTGAAAAACTCTAAGAGGAGACACATTTTAAAATGTAGTCTCAGAAGACGAGGACGAAGAAGCAGCAGTAGCTTAAACAGTAAATGAGTAGGTCAGTTGGCTTTCTCAAACCAACCTAAAAAATATAAATATAAAAGCATTTACTTGTTTCACACTCATAGACCAAAATAGCATATTCAAATGTAAGCTGTAAGAATATTTGTGATAAGCACTTTCTACTCACGTGGGATGGAAACTTCACATCAATGTTTACATCAGAGTCTTTGAAGCCAAACTTAGTGCAGGACGATCCGTATAATCTGAACTGACAATCTGCAGGGAAAACGTGAATACAGAGGTATTGAAAAGGCACTGAATAAAGGATTCAGAGAGCTGTTACACACCTGGAAGGACAGGCTGAAGGACTTTCTCAACAAGAGTGAGGACGTTTTGCCGTTGTTTCAAATCCTGATCGTTTAAACCGAACTCAGCGACCACACTTTCCAGAGCCGTGCTGATTGAATGACATTGGGCTTTTCCAGGAGGAGGGATGTTCAACAGCAGTGTCAGCTTCTGCAGCTCCTGTAAAGACGAGACACATTTCAACTAGAAATGCCAAGCACAGATGTTTGAGTATTCGAACATCTAGATCATCATTTGGTGATTCCTTACCTTGGCTCTCTTCCTGTGGACTCTGTCTCTGATGTGACTGAGCGCTAGTGACATGTCTTCACAGAACATCTTACATTTCTCACATTTGAACTTCAGACTGATGCTTGGCTAATAAAAACGAATAAAAAACAAAAAATCAGATTATGTGAAGAAATATGATCAATGTAGTGTACACTACTGTTCAAATGTTTTGGCTCAGTAAGACTTTTTTGTGAAAAGGAAGAACTATAATACTTTTATTCAGCAAGATGCAGGAAATTAATCAAAAGTGACAATGACATTCATAATGTTACAAAACAATTTTTTATTTCTATTCACCAAATAATTCTGAAAACAAATGTATCATGGTTTCCATAAACAAATAAAGCAGCACGACTGTTTTCAACAGCGATAATAATCAGAAATATTTCTTGATCAGTAAATCAGCATATTAGAATGATTTCTGAAGGATCATGTGACACTGAAGACTGGAGTAATTGATGCTGAAAATTCAGATTTGATTGCGCGTCAAGCTAGGAAATATCACGTTCATAATTGAACGCGATATTATCAAGCTTGTCAGTGAACTACGGCTCTGTGTATTAACTGCCGCTCCATTTGAAAACAGGTGATGGAGATTTCTGAATCACAGAACTGGCTTTACTGTCGAGATGCGCATGACAATCGCATGCGATTAATTGCAAAGCCCTAATACATATTTACCTGACTGATAATAAATAGTTACATTTGATTTATTCTGACTTCCTCTGAAATTATTTTCTCAAGTAGATTAAGTGAAGGCGTATGTTTCCGCAAATCTGCGTCCAGCGTTAAGTACATACTAGATCTCAGAATAGATGGAGCATGGGGCACATCAGGTGAGATTCTAGATTTCTGCGTAACTGCTTGACTTTAGTTAAGTTGTACTCAGTTGCACTAACTATGGGCGGGCTAGTCAAAGTACTGGTCATAACCGCTTGTTATTGTCTCAGCTTTAATTAAGTTGTTCCTAATTATCGGGGGCTAAACACAAGGTACTAGCCTAACCGCTGATTATTGTTTGAGCTTTATTCAAGTAGTACGTAGTACTAGTAGTAGTACTTTCATTCTGACGGCACCCATTCACTGCAGAGGATCCATTGGTGAGCAAGTGATGCAGTGCCACATTTCTCCAAATCCGATGAAGAAACAAACTCATCTACATCTTGGATGTCTTGAGGGCGAGTATTTTATCAGCCAATTAAATTTTTTGGGTGAACTACTCAAACTATACAAACCTCTTTAGGGTCACAATCTTTGCCTTCTGCTTCCAAGCACAGGTGTAAAATGTCCTGTCTAGTGAGGCAGCTATCAATCAAGACAATTCTGCTCTTCTCCCTCCAGCTCTGCGTGCTGTCTGATAGACAGACAAGATATAGACTGATATTAGCGAAATGTTTAATCTCACCGTTTCATTACATGACAGGTTATAATGCATTTTACCAAGCCGGTCATGTTTCTGTCCATCTCGCTGTCGTTCTCTCCAGTACCTCCGGTCAGCAGGTGAACCCTTCTGGATTCGGACCTTGTGAGAAGGACTTTGTCCGAATGCTCGTCCCTCAGGAGAGCTGCAGGACAGCGTGGCTTTGGCTCTTCTGTTACCATCATTTTCAAAGGTTCGACCGTGACCCCGCTTCGTTTTAGGACTGTAACTGCGTTCATGGTTCACACCGTCCTGTCCCAATGGGCTCCTCCAGCTCTCAGCTTCATCTGCTTCCTTCTGTCTCCTGTATCGTGGAGAAAACTTCCTGTTTCCCTTATCAGCCATTGTCGATCTGGATTAATGGGTGGGAATAAAATCAGAATTTGAAATCTCAATGTAATGAGAAAGCACTCCCTTCATTCACTAAACTCTGTCATTTTGATTATGAGGACTGCCAAAACCAATTAAGTCAAGTGATCATATTTGCTTAATGAAATCAGACATTTTGTTTCATATTAATTTTGGAAATTCCGATTCCAAAATAGCGTTTGTTTTGCTCTATAGCACATCACATTTTCTCATAAAATATGATGCATTCACAAAATATTGTAGCAATTTGCTTTAGACAACCATTTGTAAGGTGAAGATATCTTGTATTATCCCCTAATCAACAGAAGAACTGCCACAAAGACATGATTCATGTCTTCCTCTGAGAAAGATTACGATTTTCACATGTATAAAAAATTCAGAAGACATATAAAGGTTAGAATTATGGCCAGTGACAGAAGAAAATGCAAACATGACAGAAATATTCTGCTACATCTGTGGGTTTTATTACATCAAAACACAGATTATGTGGAAGAAACTCATTCACTGATTTTAAGGTAAATTATATATTTAGAATAATTATTTGTCATACCCATTTTGCACACATTTTTTTAAACTGTGACAGTGCGAATTATTTTTATGGATCAAAGAAAGAGACAGAGCATTTATACGTGCATGTTGTCAAAATAACAACCCTGAAGTAGAAAACGAGCAGAGTTGCTGTGTAACTGCTTTCCCTCGAGGACAAAGGGCAGCTCGGAAGGAGTGTCATGCACGAGTCAAATTAACGTTACATGACCAACACAACAGCCTAAATAAAGTGAACATGCCGAACTCACCCAATCTAAAATCAGTCGTGCTTTATAAATGTGAACGCGACATCCCGTGAAATTCCCGCGAATTCCCTGATAACTGTAACATGCAGGTGTCAGAACAAACAAGCCTCATACTGACCCAAAACCCACTTCCGCCAGCTACACTTCTGTCAAATCAGCTAACGTTCATCTGTCTGAAATGATTAAGAGAATACAATTAACAATATTGCTCTTGATTAAGCATAAATAAAGACAAATTGTAATACTTTACTTTTTAAGTGACAAACTTGACGTTTAATACTGAAATCGCTGTCTCATACGACATGCAGTTGTTTTGATCTTCCACTTCCGGGTCCTGCGTGACGTCAAAATAAAAACTGCCGAGTAATTTAAAACGGCAGTGCCTATTTCCAGAAAAAAACGCTTCTTAATAAACTTGGTTTCATTTATTTTCAGAATACATTTTAAATTACGACCTGTGGTCGTGCTTGTAAACGAAGTTGTTCCCCTACGTGCATGCATGGTACCTTTAAAATACCTCATTATTTCCATTTACATTATACAAGATATTTATACATTGTCGCACATATCCTAAACACACATACGTACACATTAATACCATCTGGCAGCGTTTTATTTTCTGAAACATGCAGCATTGCACAACCAGGGTTGCCAGATCTAGCTAAACTAGACCAATTACATAAAAACACCAATACCTACCTAAAATAAACATTTTAGTCTCAGTTATGCATTACACACAATTTCATGAAATGCATTCAAAGGCCCCTACCAGTGCCCATCCTTCAGAAAAAAATATCCGTACTTGTGGGTAAACCATGACATACTTCTGTATATATATTTTATTTGAATATAAGTTATGTTAGCTAGAAGTTAAACTAGGGAAAAAAAAACACGCTGCAGCATTTTAAAAATAGGTCAATGCTGCAGGAAATCAGACTTGGCAAACCTGGACAGATACGGTTGCTGTATGGATTCAATAATGCTAAGAGAAAATTATAATTCTATAATCCAAAATGAATTAATATTCCCATATGTTCACATACCTGTTTAAATATCCAGATATTTATTGTTTAAAGATCCAGATATTTATTGTTTAAAGATATTTAAACAAGTTTATTTTATCTTTAGAATATGATCTCTACTCTGGAATAAACACTGCAGTGATTGTAGTAGATTTAGTAGCGTTTTATTTTTGCTTGCACCACAGTATTCGGTCCCTTCAACTACTAATAACACATGTATATTAGTAAAACATGGAATGTTTTGGAAAACAATTCAAATACAATTTTACAAGTATTCATGCACACTACATTTTGAATAAGTTTTTATGTTACGTAACAATGACAATCATTTGCTATTGAAATGAAAGAGAATTAGTGTTTTGTTATAGTCAATTCATCTGCTACAAATTTGTGCAATAAATGCTGCAATGGTGTTAGTGTCACTCCAATTAAAGGTATAGAAACCCATCTTCAATGCAAGTAAAAACTACTACTTGCAAAAAAAGGCCTTTAAGCTATTGGTGGTTCTTTAGGAATTCTTCCATGTAGGCGCCAAGAGCCTGCGCGTCTTCAACAGTCACTGCATTGTACAGGGAAGCCCGGATGCCACCCACAGACCTGAACATGCAGTGAAACAACCATAAAGCAGGAAAACAGAATTCATTCACTGTATTAAGTGTATAAAGTAAACCGCTATATCCCAGACAGACCAGCACCGAATTGTTCATAAACAATTAGTCCATATTATGTAGAAATTATGCTTATTAAATGTAGTTTGTACAACATTACTCTTCCATTAAAGCAAATTCAAATGTTTTCTGTCAAGCTATGCAAACTACATTAACAATGAATTAACACTAATTACAAAGACAGATGTAATATTTTCCAAATTTTCATACAACACCTGTGTCCTTTAAGTGAGATCATGCCAAGTTTAGAAGCACCATCAAGAAATGCTTTTTCAAGACTTTCGTCCCCTTCCTTCTTTCCGATGCGGAATGGAACGTTCATGCGGCTTCGACACACCATGTCAACAGGGCATCTGAAAGATACGTGATGAATAAGGCGAGTATGTGAGATTATAATGTAGACAAATATTGTATTTAGTGCTAGGCGGTTTGACCAAAAATCTGCATCATGTTTTTTAGGATTCTGATGGGATTCAGAAGTTTATCACATTTATTTCCCTGATTGTACCTTTATATGAATTAGAATGCATGGAACATTTTCAGAACCACTTAATCTGAACACTTTAATCACGATCCAAACAAACATGCTACATGCAGCATGATAGTTTTTGATGTAAATTAGATTGTGTAATTTTAAAACAAAAACAGAATGGTCTGACTAACTTTGTGAAATTATGCTACAGAAAACAAAAAATAGCAGATAGACTGAATAAGAACATAAATTCACTCTTTGACAGCAGGTGGCGCTTATGGAACTGCAGCAATAAAGCAATCCCTTGGTAACCGCTGTAAACAAAGTAGGGCTGTGCTTATAAATACTACATTAATATATATCATATGAAGGTACGGTCATTTTTTTGTCAAATTTTTGTTTTGAATATTTGTTGAATTTAAAATAAAAATCCACATTCGAATGCAAAAATTAAATAATCGAATTTTAGATGTGCTGCCTTATATGTGGCACACAAGATGAGATAACGATAAGAGTGTTGTTGCATTTTAATGCTTTTTTTAGCCTATCGAGTTAAACCCACTGGATGCGGCGGCGCTGCTTATTCAAAATATTCTGGACAAAGAGAATATCAATGCAGGGATGTTGTTTACCTCAAAACTGAAACCAAGCCGTTCACACAGAACACAAATTTATGGCATTTTCTAGAGGGTCATCCATCACCGTTGCACTCGCATCTCAGAATGTTTAGAAAGCATGTCAAATTAATGGAAGTTCAACAGTTAAAAAACATGTCTGGAGACTTTATGGTATTTTTTCTGCATCCCAAGGCATTTCATGTTTTTAAATGAAAAAATTAGGCTACTCTTTGTGATTGGTTTTCGGTATTAAACTATAGATATTACATGATGATTGTTGTTTCTAATTCTTTAAGCAGTGTAATTATTATATATGGTTTATAAACATTATGCCCTTTTTTTCAAAGATAGTCTGTTTTTTTTTTTCTTTGAAGAAATGTGCATTAGTACGGTAATATTTTGCTCGATGAGCCCTCTTGTGGCCTCAGGAGAGAAGCCAAAAGCTTTTTTCCCTGACAGAAATTATGCCTTAAATTTGAATACAATTCGAACTGTGAGAATATTTGTGTACAAAATTGGAATTTAGTTTTTCAGCCAAATTGACAGCCCTAGTAAGGTGAAAAGAAAATACCATCTAAAATTTTCTGAAGAGATAGTCAAATAATCCGCAACCCCCAATTCAGTAGGATTTTAGAATTTTCTTCCAATATTTTGCTCATCGTGAACAGTGAGCTTACATAGTTTTACCATGGTATTTGTAGTAAAACTGTGGTTATACAAACGGTAATTAATACGCCAATGATTACTAAACTTTTACAAAACAAAAAGTGGTTAATTTTCGTAAGGGCTGCTCTGCCTGCTACAGTATTCTCTCCTTTTTCACCTTTTAAAACTGTATTATACAATTTAATTAACATTAAATAATGATTAAAAACGGAATAAGTTCAAGGTTTTAATATTGTGTATTAGGACTAAACACGTCAGTACAAGAAGAATATATTTTATATGCAAAATTGTGATCATGTTAGAATCATTAGGACAGATAATGACAGTCACTGACGAGTAAAATCCGTTGGAGCATTTGATAATGTCGTAGATGATGTTGGATTTCTGTTTGTTTAGTCGTTCCATGGCATCCGCCCCGCCGTTGTTCTTGATCCACTCCAGAACCAAACCCATAATGTAAATACTGCAAGAAAAACAAGCATGTCATAGTTAAAAACAGTTCATATTAATGGCAAGGCGTTTTGACTTTTATTCATTCTCAGGATATTAATTATTGATATCAACAATTCAGTTTTAACTAGTTAAAATGTTAATTCTTGATATCATGAATTTGATTTCTACTAGTAACAATGGCAATTTTTGATATCTGTAATTGTATTTTCACTAGTTAAATGTCACCATTGGCTGCCATTCAAAATCAATTGTTGATAAAAATTGAATTGTTGACAAACAATTAACATTGTTACAAGTGGAAATGGAATTGCTGATACACAAAAATGTCAATTGTTACTAGTAGAAATCTAATTCCTGATATCGAGAATGAACATTTTAACTAATAAAAATTGAATTGTTGATATCAAGAATTAATGTCCTGAGAATGAATAAAAGTCAAAATGGCTTGCCATATCATATTAATGTTTGAGAAAATAGGTGAACATTAAATTATAAAAGGGTTCCTGGAAAAAGACTGAGAAAAGGAGAGTCCTGTCTTGTAACGGTTTAAGTTTCTCTCTCGCATCCCTGTAAGCTGGGAAAGTGATCTACAAACAGATCTTGAAATAAGCCATGATGCTGTTGGTTTTAGTAATTATATGAAGCTTGAGTGTGTTAGGTAGGAAGCAAACAAAACCATGAAACTTTATTAAGTGGTCAAATTATGTATCAGACTGGATGCCATTAAAGCGGTTGATTTTTTTTTTTAAATAAAGCAATACACAGATGGATATTTGCTAAATTCTATCAGTTAAACTAAATTAACGCAAAAATATTTCTTGGCATTTTAAATAACGTTAAGTCAGGATTTCATGGATTCCACATATGAATCCGCACAACCGTTTGAACATTGATCATAATGAGAAATGTTTCTTGAGCATCAAATCATCATATTAGCATGATTTCTAAAGGATCATGTGACACTAAAGACTGGAGGTATAATGCTGAAAATTCAGTTTTGCATCACAGGAATAAATTACATTTGACAATATATTCACATTAGAAAACAGTTCTACCATGAGACCTCTCGGAGGGTTAATCATGGTAATGTACATGATAATATTAATGTGTTTGGTCTTAACGTAATAGATCTGCTACGCTGCTGCTGTTGTGGAAGAGCAAGTGCCGAGACTTGCTACTGCCAAAACATCCACAACATGCTGCTGTGAGCATGTAAGAAATACAGATGCACGTAGATTAATCCAATGTGATTTTCATGCGCATCATGTCAGAAACCCGGTTTTGTAATCCGTAGTAAAGCTCTATCATGTGCTTTCAGATGAAGCAGCATTTACTACACCGAGCCGTACTTTACTGACAAGCTAAGGAGCATAAACAAGCATAAATTTGCAGGCGATTTAATTGCACAATAATGAAATCGAAGAGATCGTTTGCGATATAAGCAGTTTGCATGGCTTTTCAGTGAACTACTGCTCTGTGTAGTAAATGCTGCTCTCTGAAAGCACATGAATAATATCACATTTAATAACATGTTTTTACTCCAAACTCACTTCATAACATCAGTCGAGTGTTTGAAATCAATACTTATGTGAGATGATGTGGCTTCATACACAGATAAGCAGTGATAAAGGCTGTCGATTAGCATTGCTTTATTATAATGAAAATAATCATTATAGAACGCAGATAAATCATATACACTCACTGGTCACTTTATTAGGTACACCTTGCTAGTCACGGGTTGGACCCCCTTTTGCCTTCAGAACTGCCTTAATTCTTCGTGGCATAGATTCAACAAGGTGTTGGAAACATTACATCGATTTTGGTCCATATTGACATGATAGCATCACACAGTTGCTGCAGATTTGTAAGCTGCACATCCATGATGCGCATCTCCCATTCTACCACATCCCAAAGGTGCTCTATTGGATTGAGATCTGGTGACTGTGGAGGCCATTTGAGTAAAGTGAACTCATTGTCATGTTCAAGAAACCAGTCTGAGATGATTTGGACTTTGTGACATGGTGCATTATCCTGCTGGAAGTAGCCATCAGAAGATTGGTACACTCAGTGGTGTAGTGGTGCCTGGAGAATTGGGTATACTCTTAATTTATGCCCCCAATTTTTTTTTTAATGGCTCGGCAAAGGATGAAAGACCAGTGTCATAACCAGTGACATGTAAAATTAGTCCTGCAAATTTAGTTCACTCCAAAATGGGCCTGTAATGTTTGAAAACTGTCACTTAACTTCTGCTGCTTGAATAAGGATAATTATACAAATATTATCCACAGAAGAGGTGCAGATTCTGCAATAAATAAATACAGACTGCAGCAATTAACATTTTGTCAGAACCTCTAGTAAATTACATGCTATTTTGTTTAGTTGCCTGTTCAGAATTGTGATCTCTACTTGAAACAAACTAAAAAAAGTCGTGATTCTCAATCATTTCAGGAGTGAGGGAGACAGAAATGTAAAATAAAATAACTGTCTAATTGACAGGTTTTGTGACTATTATTATTTATTAATTATTAGGCTACTCTTGCATTTAATTGGCTGAGAAATGAAATACATACTGCTGGACAATAACCAATAATTTATAATATTTTTCCTGTATTTTCCTAATGACAATTTTATGATTCGTGATTTATGAAAACATTTTTATCGCAGAATATATATTTTATAGTCTAGTATCTATTGCCAAGTGTAGTAAATGCGATGTCAATTAGCACTGCATTATTCATAATCAGATGCTTTTTTATTACCTGGATATGATTTGAAAAGCACACATAAACCATACTGTTGCAATCATGTGTTTACCATCTTCACATTTATTTTTATTCAGCTTAGCTACATTAGTGCTACAGCGATAGCTGGATTCTTGCACGTCGTGACTTAGTACTTCTATACGAGGCCTCTGACATCAACAAGGCATTTTCGTCCACACAACTGCCGCTCACTGGATATTTTCTCTTTTTCGGACCATTCTCTGTAAACCCTAGAGACGGTTGTGCGTGAAAATCCCAGTAGATCAGCAGTTTTTGAAATACTCAGTCCAGCCCGTCTTGCACCAACAACCATTCCACGTTCAGAGTAACTTAAATCCCTTTCTTGCCCATTCTGATGCTCGGTTTGAACTTCAGCAAGTCATCTTCACCACATCTAGATGCCTAAATTAATTGAGTTTCTGCCATGTGATTGGCTGATTAGCTATTTGTGTTACCAAGCAATTGAACAGGTGTACCTCATAAAGTGGCCGGTGAGTGTATTGTCGTAGTCGTGTGTTTATTAAATCGCACTGAATCAATGAAAGCAGTTACATTGTCTGTTTATTCAGCAATAGAAATTTCCTGGATTTTTTCTGTGGGGCATTTGAAATTGTGCGAGAGCACCCTCTGGCCTTGGGATGGAGATTTACTACTGATTACAGAACCGTGCTTCACTGACAAGATGCGCATGACAATCGTCTAATCGTGATTAGTAATTTCATTACGATTTATCGTGCAGCCCCAGTTACACATATAATACAGGGCTGCCAACTTTTGAGTTAAACTTGGGAGTGAGAATTCCCACAGATGCGGGGGACTTCTGATTTTTAAAGTCGACTTTTATGTGATGAAAGTCGTGTCGAAGTCGACAAGTCGCTGATGACGTCATTAATGAACAAATAAGTCTGGAGCTGTGACAAATGCCTTGTGCACAGCTATGAAATATGACACATCGCTGCCCACGACTATTGCACCTATAACAGATTATTTTTATCAGTTCTTTAGTCTTTGGGCCGTTATATTTCTCACAGATTCCTGCTCGTTCTAAATCGTATACAGATAAGTAGTACAGTAAGATTACATTTGTTTAAAGATTACAACAAAAAACGTTTGACCAAAATGTTGTTTATTAGTTTCAGTGACATTTATTCCTTCATTTTTAATTCAGTTTTTTTTATTTATTAAATTGTACTTAAACTCGCCGTTTAGTATACATCTTTGGTGTTCAACATTGTTTCAGAAATGCAAACAACTAAAGACTGGATTTAAACTTAATTTGGTCGGTTTTATGTTGTTTAAGTTAGTTTTAAGAAACCAAATATGAAAAGAAAATGTGATTATTATATTCATTTTTAAAAGAGGTAAATTCTTAAGTTTGAATCAGATGGTCAGTTTACACTCACATGGTGCATCTTACTCAATGACTTCAATCAACTTACACCCACCCTGTGGCAAACTGAGCCACAGAAACACTTTTTTTTTTTATAAGAAGCCATATTTTTAGAACCATTTGTCATAGATACATTGTGATCATTTAAAATGATAGGAAACATCCTGAAATTGATATTTATCATGATATTCATTTAAAATTAATGGGGAAGGAAATGCTTTCAACATGTTTATTAGACCTTGAAATTAAGGTAAACATAACTTTGTTCACAATTAAATTCCACAGAGGAGCTACATTTTAATTAAGGATCCCATGAAATGCATTTCATTTCCACCTAAATTCTGTGTTTTCCATTTGATTTATAATGGATTCTGTGTTTTATGATTCAGTACAAATTTATCATAAAAAATATGTCTAGTGAAATGAATGAATAAAACTAACAATTGAATCAATCTTTTAAAATGTAATCAAATGAAAATCAATTTACAACAAAACATTGCATTTTCATTTTATCAGAAGATGCTGCACAACAAAACTGTATAAATGAATGATAATAAAAAATAACTTGGTTGTATGGTATTCCTTAAAAACAATATTATTATTAATTTGAGAATTACATTTTAGTATACAGTAGTAATATATTCGGTCATAATTTCAAGTTAAACCGGACTTTTATTTTGAAGGCTTGTCGTGAAGGTCTTTCAGTTTTAGTTTTAGCTTGTATTTGACAGTAATTTTCTCAAATGAAACTGCCTAAAGCTAGTTAATTAATTCTCAGAGCAGCTCTGGAGATGAAGGTAATGGGTTCTTGTCCTCATATAATGAGACACAGATGATGAAAACACCACGAGTCACATGTGTTTGAGTTTGTGTATCAGACAAAACCACTCCACGCATTCACACAGAAACACACAGAACATGCAGACTTATTATTAGCGACATGCACTGACTGGCTGCTGTAACATTTATTTATGTTGTGTGACAGGATGTTAGATTAATCCATATTGAGTAAAAATGTCCAGAGCTTATTATCATTATTAACATAAATTTTATCGTAATCTCGATATGATATAATTTATCATCCGATGCTAATTTAGGCTATTCATAGAATGTGCTTAGCAGGCGATTCAGAGACTCCATGCGGGCTCCCACGGGCACCACGTTGGTTACCCCTGCTTTAGATACTTTCATTGTACTTCTGCATAATTTCCCCTTATAAAATTATGGAAAATAACCATTGCAGTGCTGCAAAACTATTAACTTTTCTCACTACAAGAATAGCAATGTAAAAATAATTGCAAGATCATTACTTTTATAAATAATTGCAACTGAAATTATTTATAATCATTATATTTTTTTCTATTAATCTGTTAGTCTGCATAGATTGAACATCTATTTGAGAAATTATATTATTCTCCCATTCGAAAATGAATCCCGCAGTTATGAGGAATTTTGGCTGTCACTCCTGAAACTGGGGTATACACGGCCGTTAGCAGCACAAAAAACTAAACTTTTAGTTAAATTCTGAACTGATTAGAATGTGTGCAAATAGCCATTCCTTTAAAAATCACTAAAATGGAATCCCTTCAGTTCATTGCAATCTCAGAAAGTTCCTTTATAATAAATGTATCTCTTATTTACATCGTGTTACAGAGAGATGATTTGCAAGCGTACAGGAAAAAAAGTCTGGCGTTTAGAGGTGAGTGAAAGCAGTGGCCAATCACAGGTGTTAAAGAAATCAACAGATATGTCTGTGATTGGCTACACTGCTCAGCGCTACGAAAGCACGTTGTAAAGAATCTCAACGCTTTCCAGAGCGCAAACACAAATATGCACAGGAGCCTTTACCAAATTTGTTTTGCCAATATCCTATTATAATCATTTTAATTGAGGGTAGTTTTAATTGCATGAGAAAATGGATTTGTGGCGTGAGAAGTGTCAATTGCATGAGTCTTACGGTGAATGCGTGAGGGTTGGCAGCCCTGTATAATATATAAGTATCACACAGAAGGGAGTACACCCTTCACACATTTGTAAATATTTTATTATATCTTTTCATGTGACAACACTGACGAAATGACACTTTGCTACAATGTAAAGTAGTGAGTGTACAGCTTGTATAACAGTGTAAACAATGTCTAAACCGCTGGCCACAAAATTGAGTACACCCCTAAGTGAATGTACAAATTGGGCCCAATTAGCCATTTTCTCTCCCCGGTGTCATGTGACTCAGTCTTACAAGGTCTTAGGTGTGAATGGGGATCAGGTGTGTTCAATTTGGTGTTATCACTCTCACACTCTCATACTGGTCACTGGAAGTTCAACATGGCACCTCATGGCAAAGAACTCTCTGAGGATTAAAAAAAAAATGATTTGTTGCTCTACATATAGATGGTGTAGACTATAAGAAGATTGCCAAGACTCTGAAACTGAGCTGCAGCACAGTGGCCAAGACCATACAGCGGTGATAACAAGACATGTTCCACTCAGAACAGGCCTCACCATGGTCGACCAAAGAAGTTAAGTGCAACTGGAACCATGTCCTGTGGTCTAATGAGACCAAAATAAACTTATTTGGTTCAGATGGTGTCAAACGTGTGTGGCGGCAACCAGGTGAGGAGTACAAAGACAATTGTGTCTTGCCTACAGTCAAGCATGGTGGTGGGAGTGTCATGGTCTGGGGCTGCATGAGTGCTGCCGGCACTGGGGAGCTACAGTTCATTGAGGGAACCATGAATGCCAACATGTACTGTGACATACTGAAGCAGAGGAAAATCCCCTCCCTTCGGAGACTGGACCGCAGGGCAGTATTCCAACATAACAACCCCAAACACACCTCCAAGACGACCACTGTCTTGTTAAGGAAGCTGAGGGTAAAGGTAATCTGTGGGGCATCCTCAAACGGAAAGTGGAGGAGCGCAAGGTCTCTAACATCCACCAGCTCCGGGATGTCGAGTGGAAGAGGACTCCAGTGGCAGCCTGTGAAGTTCTGGTGAACTCCATGCCCAAGAGGGTTAAAGCAGTGCAGGAAAATAATGGTGGCCAGACAAAATATTGACACTCTGGGCCTAATTTGGATATTTTCACTTAGGGGTGTACTCACTTTTGTGGCCAGTGGTTTAGACATTAATGGCTGTGTGTTGAGTTATTTTGAGGGGACAGCAAATGCACACGGTTATACAAGCTGTACACTCACTACTTTACATTGTAGCAAAGTGTCATTTCTTCAGTGTTGACACATGAAAAGGTATAATAAAATATTTACAAAAATGTGAGGGGTGTACTCACTTCTGTGATATACTGTATAATAACCCAAATATATAGCATACATGAATCACCCTGTTGCAGATCTATACAGGTGGAGCTGGGGAAGGTGGAGGGTTTCTGAAGTGCACTGCAACTGCTCAAACAAGCACTAGCCAAGTATTTGAATGTTGAGGAGCAAGCTCATTGGCTGCTGATACAAAAAAAGAGAACCAATCAGCTGCACCATGTGATAATGTAATTTCAGATTGAGTTAGACCTATCGGGCGGCGCCATCTTGAGTTTCATGACAGAACTTGGACTTATTTTAAATTGTAACAATACTTCACAATATTATTATTTCTACTGCATTTTTTATCAAATAAATGAAGCCAAACTTGGTGAGCATACAACACTTTTTAAAAGTCAAAAATCAACTGCTGCTTGACTGGTAAGCTTTTGTTTTTCTTGATTACAGCTACCTAGAATTTGCCAGCTGACAATAATAATGTTAGTAATTTAAATGAAGACTACAAAGGCACGGTATGATGAACAAAGAAATCTGTACCTGAAGCATGGAGGAGTGTTGTAGAGCGAGTTATTGCCAGCCTGCACCTGATAATCCAGTATAATAGGGCACTCTTTCAAAGCCTTGCCTATCAAATCCTCTCTGACGATGACAACTGTCACACCAGCACACCCAACATTCTTCTGTGCACCAGCAAATATCAGACCAAACTGTAGAAATGAACAGAGACTCCGCATTAATAACCATTTAGGTAAAAAATTATGATATCTGTGAAAAACTACAGCTACTACAGTATTTACTATACTAAAGTAAGTTTAACAAACTACCGTGTTACTTTTATTATAAAGATGACGAACATGAAGTATTACCAACCTTCGACACATCTACTGGTCTGGAGAGGAAGTTGGATGACATATCACTGACAAGAACCACTCCTTTAGTGTCTGGGATGAAGTTAAACTCAACACCGTGCACCGTCTCATTGCAGCAGTAGTAGACATAAGATGCTGAAGGATTCAGTGACCAAGTGCTGCAGTCTGGTATTTCTGTGAAAATAAAGTTTGCTTCATCACTTCAAGTCATGTGATGATCAAAGCTGTGCAGCTCCTTCTGAAAACTATGTGTGCTTAATTTCTTTTTTAAAGGTGCAGTTGTAGTATATTTCATCTTAATATATTTTTAAACTGTACTTGCAGATACAATATTTATTAAATAAAATGCCACTTAAGTGTATTTTCATGGCTATGTGAACTTAAGCAGACTTTTAAAGTGGACTTTGGAATAATGTAAAATGAAAAGCATGACAACAAGATTTTATATTTACTTTAAAGAAGTACATTTATTTGGATGTGTTGACTAACATACATGTAAACCACTTGAACTAATTTAACTATAATGTATATATTTTAAATTAATTTAAATTGCAACTTTATCATTACAAAACGAGTGATTGCAAATATTTTTAATTGCATAACACAAATGTCAATTGAAATGCCATTAAAGTATATTTTAGCTTATCATAAATATTTGTCAGTACATTAAGCAATAACTTTAACCACAAAGTAACTTATGAAAATGCACGTAAAGATGTGCTAAAGTCCTACTTAAGTCAAATGCATTTTAAATTGTACTAAGTTTGCTGATTTATGTATATTTATTCAAAGTATACTGTTTCCATATGAAGCAAAAGTATGCTGTAAAATAAGTGTACTTCACAAGGGACACACCAATAATTTTTATTATTAGAAATAAACAGGATAGATTAAACAATTTCACAAAACTGTACAAACAATGATTTAGTAAAGATCATCTATTCTTCATAAAGCACCTCTCAGCAATGAAAATATAGCTGTACTCTTATAACTTACTGGTGTAGCTATCCAGTTTTGGATGAATCACATTCACTCTTCCATACTTTTCTGCCTCTTTAGCTGCCTTTGCAGACCATGTCCCTGTGACCAGATAATCAGCACACCTGTCCTCCTTCAGACCAATCAGATTGAGAGGAACACCGCTGAACTGTCCCGAGCCTCCGCCTTGCAGGAACAGTATCTTATAGTTTTCAGGGACATTCCTGTTCAGAGTGAATGCAAAGTATACATTTGCTATGGATTTTGAATGAAGACATCTCCAATTTCTAGTTAGAGACAGATTTAAACACTCACAGAAGTTCACGGAGAAGGTTTTCAGTAGGGTTTATAATCTTGGAGAAATCAGACGATCTGTGGCTCATTTCTAGATGCAAAAGAGAAAAAACGCCTCAGAAACATTGCATTACACACCGAAATGAATAAATAAAAAATGCAGATCCTTACCAAGAATGCTTATCCCAGTGCCATTGCAATCCAGCAGCTCCTTCTGTGCTTGGAGCAAAACCTAAGAATAGAAATATATCCATTCAATTTGATTACATTTTTTGTCTCCAAAACAGGTTTGCTTTTTCTTTACTACCATAAACAAAAGGTTTTTTAAAACTAGTTTTTAAAGCAATTGATCCTTGAGAAATGAAAATCTGCTGAAAATGTCCTCACCCTCAGGCTATCCAAGATTTAGATGAGTTTATTTTGTTTGGGAACAGATTTGGAGAAATACCCATCACTTGCTCACCAATAGATCCTCTGCAGTGAATGGGTGCCATCAGAATGAAAGTTTTATCAGCTGATAAAAACATCAAAATAATCCACAAGTAATATCCATTCCATCAGTTAATGGGGAAGTTGTGGCCTGGTTAGAGAGTCGGACTCGTAATCAAAAGGTTGCGAGTTCGAGTCTCAGGTCCAACAGGAATTGTAGATGGGGGAGTGAATGTACAGCACTCTCTCCATCTCAATACCACGACTGAGGTGCCCTTGAGCAAGGCACCAAACCCCCAACTGCTCCCCGGGCGCCGCAGCATAAATGGCTGCCCACTGCTCCGGGTGTGTGTTCACTGCTGTGTGTGTGCACTGTGAATGGGTTAAATACAGTGCACAAATTTCGAGTATGAGTCACCATACTTGGTCATATGTCATGTCACTATAATGCCTTGTGAGGTGAAAAGCTGCATGCTTGCCAAAAACAAGTCGTTGTTGCTTCCAACTAAAATATGAGTCCTCGGTCCATAATATTGCTTTCTCCTGTAAAAAAAGAAGTAATCTTTTCTGAATCAAGAGCGAAATATGCACAGATCAAGCTTTGATCTGGACTTGATGGATTTTATCAGCTGTTTGCACTGTTTACAAGCCAAAACGGTTCTCAACAAATATGTTGGTGGAGAAAGCATTATGGACTCATATTTTGACCACAAGTGACAAACACAACTTTACACTTCACAAGATATTTACTGATGACTGGAGTCATGTGTATTACTTGTGAATTATTGTGATGTTTTTATCAGCTGTTTGGACTCATGCAGAGGATCCTTTGGTGAGCAAGTGACACAGTGCTACATTTCTCCAAATCAACCTTAGTGAAAGATAAAGGGATGGACACGACCAGTGTTGCCAGATTGGGCGGGACCACTGGGCAACAGTCCAGTTCTTCTTCTCCTTAGCCCAAGTAAGACGCCTCTGACGACAGCTAAAGCCAAATTCCTTGACACGTCTGTGTTAGGGGTAGAGATCGACCGATATATCGGTTTACCGATATTTGAGCATTTTACCATAATCGGATATCGGTTTTGTAAAAAATGAAAATTATATATATATATATATATATATATTTTGTCACATGCACAATTATACTTCTCTTCATTTGTCCACTCACACTGTTTGAGTATAGTTCTGTGTAAATGCATAGATGAACCGCGCTGTCAGCAGTTTTCATAATTTAGAATGACAAAAATATTTTTAGAATTATGACAAAACATGCCAGTTAAGAAATGCAATAAAATACAATGTTTTGTTTGTTATAGCTTATTTCAATATTCCAGAGAATATTATTCAGTGAATTAACATTATCCAGTGAATTATTCTCCACTCTTTAGTCTACTAAACAGCTTAGAAACCTAAAACTGTAGTTTAAAATGAAGTTGATATGGAGAACTTTATTTTCTCCATTTAAAAAACACTAGACATTCTTTTGCTTTTTGTTAATATCAGTGTTGCTTATGGTGCTTTTTATAAATACAATGTTTTTATTGTTGTAATTTGAAGATTAACTTTTTCATGAAAGAATGTTAATTAAAAAAAAAAAAATGTGTTGTTAAGAAGACTGAAAGGAGGAAAAACCAAAGCGAAGAATGGACTTACTTCAATCTGTTATTCATTTACTTTGTAACAGTAAATAAATATGGGTTCTGCATATCGGGTACATAAACATGCAAATTATTGGTATCGGTAATAAAAAATCAATATCGGTCGATCACTAGTTAGGGGTTGAACGACTTCCGATTTTTTTAAGTCGACTTTTATGTGATGAAAGTCAAGTCGAAGTCGACTAGTCGCTAATGACGTCATTAATGAACAAATAAGTCTGGAGCTGTGACGAACACCTTGTGCACAGTTATGAAATATGACATCGCTGCCCATGACTATTGCACCTATAACAGATTATTTTTATCAGTTCTTTAGTCTTTGGGCCGTTATATTTCTCTCAGATTCCTGCTCGTTCTAAATCAGATACAGATAAGTAGCACAGTAAAGATTACATTCATATGAATGAATTCATTAGTGAGAGCAATTGCGTGTATGAATCTGCATCTGATGTGTTGTACACGCTACAATCTGTAGCCTGTGTGTGCGCGTTACAGTGCAGCAGCGCATTAGATTAGAACGTGATTAACTTCCCTGTACAATTAGCTGTTTAAAACATGCATTCTGCAGTTCAATTTCGAGCATGCAGTAATATAAATCACACGTGTATTTTGGAGCGCATTCAGAGTATGAATTAGTTTGTAGTTTTAACTGTTTGGAAACGGAGCGTAAATGTGGATTTATTATCCTATTTCACCCTCTATAGGACCAGCGACTAGTCGACTTCAAGCTTAAAGCATCATGGCAGAGCACTGAAGTCGACTAGTCGATTTGTCTCTGCAACCCCTAGTCTGTGTGTGGTGGCTCTTGATGCCTTGACCCCAGCCTCAGTCCATTCCTTGTGAAGTTCACCCAAATTCTTGAATCGATTTTGCTTGACAATCCTCATAAGGCTGCGGTTCTCTCGGTTGGTTGTGCATCTTTTTCTTACACACTTTTTCTTTCCACTCAACTTTCTGTTAACATGCTTGGATACAGCACACTGTGAACAGCCAGCTTCTTTGGCAATACATGTTTGTGGCTTACCCTCCTTGTGAATGATTGTCTTCTGGACAACTGTCAGATCAGCAGTCTTCCCCATGATTGTATAGCCTAGTGAACCAAACCGAGAGACCATTTTGAAGGCTCAGGAAACCTTTGCAGGTGTTTTGAGTTGATTAGATAATTGGCATGTTACCATATTCTAATTTGTTGAGAGTGAATTGGTGGGTTTTTGTTAAATGTGAGCCAAAATCATCACAATTAAAAGAACCAAAGAATTAAACTACTTCAGTCTGTGCACTGATTTTATTTAATTCACGAGTTTCACAATTTGAGTTGAATTACTGAAATAAATGAACTTTTCCACGACATTCTAATTTATTGAGATGCACCTGTATAACTTATAAGTGATGATCATAATGCCTAAATAAGTTACATAAAGAGTAATGTTTTAACTCTTAAAACGTGAATTACACCTGTGGAGGGATAGATGACAGGAAGGCTCTATCACTGCAACTCCGAAATCAGAGCAGGGTTTGACATTGGATGTTTTTGGGGTATCGATTAATTTCTTGATTGCATATTTTTTTATCATATTTGGTAACATCTTTAATGTATTTGCCCCGATTTGATACATGGGAAATTTATCTAGCGTTCATATTATTTTGTCATCTTTAGGAGTTAAAAAAAATGTCTCGTCAACCTTGATTTACATTCTATCACAATATGTTGACAGTTGGGCGAGATTTTGTGAGCTTTTGGGCATCTTATCTGGCAACACTGTACACGACTTATGTGAAACCGTCCATGCAATCAGTAAAAGCATTCAGCATCTTCATCCTTTACAGGTTAAGAAACGAAGCAAAAAGCTGAATTTGTTTTAATTAAACAACCAACAACACCTCGGTCAGAGTTAACGACTGAGAAATGGCATGCTACTAACAATAAAAAAAACGATTCAACTAGCAAACTTTTCAGAGACTATTCAGAGACGTGCAGAACCTTTTAATTTATCAAGACATGTCTACGCATGTCTTCCTGTGGAATTGAAATGCACTCTGAACCGATTTAATATACATGCATATTGAAAAAATATGAAGTGTACTTTAAATGTTAACATGTTTGCTGGTTTATATAACGTTACCCAGAGAGTTGCACTCTTCGGTCTCCAAGCGAACCTGAATGTCAAGTTGCGGCTGATGCAACATTGGCACATGCAAACCAGCAAAACACAAGAGTGTTGTTTTAATGCTTAAACCAAACCTGCATCCCATCATGTAACGTTACAACTATTTTGCACATTATACAGTATCGTAAAACAGTTTTGCATGCACACTGATGGTGATTTGAAGTTGAGAGATAGATGATGTAACAGTAATCGTACGGAGTACTGATCTATCACGCAGCAATATTTACGCTAACGTTACTCACAATGCGATGACGCAGATACTAATGTGTATCAAAAATATAATCAACTTTCACTGTGTCATTTTCTACCAATAGTCTGGGGATGCACTTACCGACTGTGGAAGTTTAGCTGGTCCCGCTCCGAAATTGATGGTCTGTTTCTTCTCCATGTTTTCAATAAAACGGTTTATTATGGCCGTGAGAAGAGATTTAAATCTTTCTGAAACTCCTCGACTTGACCTACTTTTCTCTAAGTGATTTGGACTGACACTATTATTCCCTCTACACTTGATTACACCTAATGTGCTTGTTTTCATTGGCTCACGGTTTTCGGAATGTCTGTTTTCCGCTGTTTGATTGGATGATGTGTTTGTGACGTTGCTGTGATTGACCCGTGTGTTTTGCGTCATTAAATATTCATGAGCTTCTGGGCCGCAGTGCATAAAAACGAGTCGTGTTTATTTTTTAAGGTCTTGTTTTTCTTTGCAAATCTGCTAACAAATTGAAAAGAATTGAAAACTGAAACTCTAGGATAAATGTCTTCATGGTATTATTTTTTTTCTCTCTAACGGATCCTTTGTAGTTTTGGATCTTATTGACTGTCTTTGAACATGTTTAAACACATTTGTTCACTAGTAAATTTCCTTGAGGATTTTACTTGTATAAATGTTTACTTTAAATGTTACTTAGGCCTATGTTTTCCCTTTTCATTTGAATTAAGATATATTAATTTTCTGTAAAGTGCTTTGTAAATATGGAGGATATGGAGGATCCCTTCATGATTTCATTTTAATTTTGTATGTTTATTTATTTTTTTGTATTCAGTTTTTCTTTTTATCATATATTTATTTTGATCTTTATTCCAAGACATATTTATTCTCATATTTATTTATACCTTTATTCATTTAAACATAATTAATTTATTATTTGTTTTTATATTTCTCTCTTGTATTTATCCAGATTTATTTTTCCACTGTTACATTTATTCATTCATTCATGTATAATTAATTTCTGCAGGTTTTGAGAGAGCTGTATAATAATGCTGTATTGTTTCAACAGGTGGCAGTATTATACAGAAAATTGAAGGAGAAAAAGTTGATCTTCCTGATTTACACAAGGGTCAGTTAATCTGTAATCGAGAAAACTGTCCATCTCAATGCATCACATTTTTCATATTAAAAAAAAAATCTCATCTGCAAACAGAAGCTGGTAAAAGCTCAACATCAGCCTGAAATCCACCACCCCGAAATATCAACACCTAATGAAGTTTTAATAAAATCTTTCATACATTTTCAACAACTTTTAATGTGTAAAAACTATGTTCACGCACAACATGAACTGCAATAAAATGCTCGGAAATGAAAGTCATTCTGGCATGGGACAAATGTAAGTCAAGGTAAAAGGAGAAAACAGTGCAGCATGTCATTTATGACTTTTCCAGCTCTTTGTAATTATAGAACAAGGACTTTTGAAATGTAACAGGAATTGCACTCCAGTATTCAAAAACATATTTTACAAAGCATAACTAGAAAATATTACCAACTACAGAAATTCCCACAGATATTTTAAAGGGTTTGTCTAAATATGAAAACTCATATCAGTTACTCATGTCACTCTACTTTTGTTCATCTTTGAAACATCAATGCAAATATTTTTGAATGCAGTGGTTCTATAACCTCTCCATGAAGTCCCCAGCACTCTCGCTGTCTCTGACACACCCGCTTCAGGTCTTGCAGTCTCCACTAACGAGCTGATGAGTGGAATCAGGAGTGATAGATGAGGGAGACATATGAAATGTGCAGGGCTGGAGGTACTTCAGGACAGGTTTGAGAACCACTGTTTTAATGAAACTAAAATATTTCTGTCCTTCCACTGAAGTCACAAAAATGAAACTTTGTTGACTCAAATTCATAAAGCCATCATAAACGTAATTAATGAGGTTTGTTCTGGTAATTGTTTCTCTTATAAAAGCTTGGATTACTAGATTACTCTGATGATGGAAGGACAGAAATCAGTCAAGTTTCATTATCTTTGTGTTTCAAAGATAAACAAAAGTTTTTGAAATGACACAAGGTTGAGTAACTGATGACAAAATACTCATATTTGTGTGAACCAAGCCTAAAAATCACAATTTCCCTTATATCTCCAGGTTTTCCTTGACTGTTCAAGAAAAATGCAAATTTAATGCTCTATCGCTACTATCTTGACAAGGTACTTTTCCTGCAACTTATATTTCTCATCAGCTGTATTCTTCAATAATAATAACAACCATTAAGAAGTCTGCACACAGCTGTATTGTTTATTAAGAGGACATCGTTTATTTAATTCTCCTTTAGCAGTAATTGATACCCGCTATGTATGTGTGGGTGGGTTCAGCGCATTATTTGTGGATGGAAAGCAGCAGCAGCATTGTCCTCTCAGATCCTGTTTCAGAGCTATTTCCCTCTGACCGTAATCCCCCTTCGGTCTTTCCCTTTTTGACAGCTCAGCATTGTGTCTTGATCTGAAAGTCTCGATCATGTCATTGCAAAAGCAAGTATTATAGAGGCTGGATGATGAAACGGTTTCTCAGTGAAACTAGCAGCAGGTGCAGCATCTGAAACCTCAAAACAAAACCAAGGTAAAAGAACAAACGTTCAACTCCCTTTTCAGTAGAGCTTCTTTTCTGCCATCTGGTGTTGGTAATGCCACAGAAAAACAAACGGTCAAACGCATCTGTTGGCCTCACGCATGACAGACCACAGGTATTTAGCTTGTTTCAGTCTTCAGTTTTTCTGACACTGCAGTGTGTGCTGTATTGGCTCCGATAGCTCGATGTGTAGAGCACGATGCTCGCAACAGCCAAGTCATGGGTTCGATTCCTTAGTCACTTTGGTTTAAAGCATCTTCTCAATGCTTTACAGAGATTATTGCATGTGTTTCTGTCAGACAAAATTGGTGAGTGATGCAGCAGGTCGCAAAGCAGCGTAGTTTCGTTTCTGGGAGCGCAGCAGGGGAGTCTGGGTGTCAGCGTCGCGTCCGGTGTTGCTGCCGCTGAGAGAGCGAAAGTGCTGCTGCGTCCAGCCATACACCAGGCAGTTTAACAGACCCTGAGAAGCAGAGGTGAAGGCCTGTCGAGGAAAAGAACAGGGACGTTTTACATTCGCAACTTAGTATGGGTAAAGCCATAGTTTTATTACGAGTTTGATGTGTTTTGGCGAACCTGTAGGATGTAGAGAATGACTCCTATCCTTCCCTCTATTATGTCCGGTTTTGCCAACATCATAGCGGCCAGAAATATTGCTGAAATAAACAAGAGATCATAAAAAACATAAGGGGAAAGCACTGAAAATAGTGTTTAGCTGTGGATTTATTTCACTCAAAAAAAAGAGTTAGGCCTAAATTTGAATTGTATGAAAATTTCCATTTATTTTCCTTACACAGCAAGTCAATTAATGTTTACTTTATGCATGATGGACAAATATGCATCACAAGTAAGATTTCTGTACTCAAAAATTCCTCACAAAGTTTATTGTAAATTATTTGCATCTACTTTTTTTGTTAAATAATCATATTTTCAGGATGCATTTATTCAAAGTGCTAACCTCTTGGTTTTGAAAACCAATGTATTCAGTCATAAAGTATGAATATGGTTATAATATAGCTAGCTCTGTAACAAGTAATAATTCATTAATTAGAATGTATAAGATTATATATATAGATTTGGTTATGTATTTAATAGTGCTGTCAAAAGGTTAATCGCATCCAAAGTAAGTTTTTTATGTAATGTGTGTGTACTTTATATTTTTATGTATATATAAATACACACACATATAGTATATATTTTGAAAATATTTACAATTAAATATTATGGTTATATTAGAATGCGATTACTCGTGATTAATCGTTTGACAGCACTTATACAAATATAACCTATTTTTCTTGAATATATATACATGCATGTGTGTGTATTTATATATACATAATAATATATAGACACATTAATAATGTGTGCTCACCTGGTCCCCAGCAGAAGAAGAAGGCTGAGGGATAAAGCAGCATACGCCGTTCCAGGAGACGCAGAGTTTCCCAATGATTGTCACAAAAGAAACCTTGAGACGTGATGACACGCTTGTACAGGGAGCGAGCTTTACACATGAAAGTCTAAAAATAAAACAAGGAATACAAGTAGATTATGACTGAGTCACACAGACCGGAGAATCATCTATCATTAGCCTTACATTACAAAGTATTTGAAATGTTCCACTGTCTTGTGTTTTATTGAGTCTTATTTTGAAGCATTGTTCCAGTGTTCTGTCTTCCTGCGTTTAGTTCTCGTGTCCTTTGTCTCCACAGTCACCCTCGTTTGTCCCATGATAATTAATTAGTCGAACCTGTTACCCTGTGTACTTATACTCCTGTGTTTCAGTCTTTGTCAGTAGTTGTCTATACTTCCCATTGTATAGGTGATATGCGTTTTTGGTTTTCATTAAATACAGCTGCATTTAGATCTTTGCTTCTTCTCTTATTTTCAGCATCATTACTGCAGTCCTCGGTGTCACATGATCCTTCAGAAATCATTCTAATATGCTGATTTGCTGCTCAAGAAACATTTCTGGTTATTATCAATGCTGAAGACAGTTGTGCAGCACAATATTTTTGTGACAATACTGATACAATGTTTTGCAGCATTCATTAATCTAGGTCAATGTTCTACCAACACACATTAACACAACATGATTTCATTGAAAATAAGCTTTAATTAACCTGAAATGTTCAAAAACATTAGTGTGTAGGAATTAAAGTTACAGTCTTGTACAGTGCAATTTAATATTAGCTATTACATTTACTAATCTTACCATATAAAACCTTTTAGTAGCGGTCTTTTTCTGTCATTGACAGTCTTTCTTTTGTTTGTCAGTGAGTCATGATCAAATAAAATATACCTAAACTTAACATTTGTAGTGTTTAAATTCAGTTATATTCAAAATATATTTTTTTAAGTAATTCATACTTTTATTTGGCATGGATGCATTCATTTAATCAAGCGTGACAGTATAGACATTTTTGAACTTTTTATTTATCAAAGAATCCTGGAATAAATGTATCAGTTTCCATAAAAATATAAAGCAGCACAACTGTTTTCAACATAGTTAATAATCAGAATTTTTTTCTTGATCAGTAAATCAGCATATTAGAATGATTTCTGAAGCATCATGTGACACTGAAGACTGCAGTAATGGTGCTGAAAATTCAGATTTGATCACAGGAATAAATTCAATTTTACAATATGATCCATAAGAAAAATATTGGACAATATTACTGTTGAAACTTTTGAACCGTGGTATACGTTTAAATAATACATTTCTGAGATATTCAAAAATGAGATCGAGACATGTTCAATGTTAAAGACGGCTCACCGTGATGCCAATGAAGGTGACGAAGAAGGTAGTCAGGAAAATGGCCATGCAGTAGTCTTGAATGATATTACATGCTGTCATTTCTGTATTTACAGATGAGGTGAGATACACAGCCCCTGTATGCATCAGCAAACATCTGGAAGACAATCACATCTGAATAAACATCATATTGAACAACTGTCTGGAATGCATTCAAACAACTAAACTATGGTAAGATGCAACTATTGAATTGAATGCAACTATTTGCTTTTAATAATAATAGGCTTATTCAAATAGGATGTTTTGATGAAGTTATGATGATAGTATCAAATCACTTTTATTGTCACATCACCACAGCACATGTGCCTTGGTGAGTGAAATTCTTGAGAGCGTGCTCCAGAAACAATTTACATATAAACAGTACATACTTACAGACTTATACAGAAGACAATGTGCAGAATACACATACATATACTCAGTACACACAGTGTACTATTAGACATACTTACAGTTATCAATACACATTATATACCGTATGTACACATTCTACATTATGTACACATACACACAGTAATATGTGAAGGTGAAACAGATTATACAGGTGCATCTCAATAAATTAGAATGTCGTTTAAAAGTTAAAAGTCAGTTATTCAACTCAAATTATGAAACTCGTGAATTAAATAAATTCAATGCACACAGACTGAAGTAGTTTAAGTCTTTGGTTCTTTTAATTGTGATGATTTTGGTTCACATTTAACAAAAACCCACCAATTCTCATCTCAACAAATTAGAATACTTCATAAGACCAATAAAAAAAAAATTGAATTGTTGGCCTTCTGGAAAGTATGTTCATTTACTGTACATGTACTCAATACTTGGTAGGGGCTCTTTTTGCTTTAATTACTGCCTCAATTCGGCGTGGCGTGGAGGTGATCAGTTTGTGGCACTGCTAAGGTGGTATGGAAACCCAGGTTTCTTTGACAGTGGCCTTCAGCTCATCTGCATTTTTTGTCTCTTGTTTCTCATTTTCCTCTTGACAATACCCCATAGATACTCTATGGGGTTCAGGTTTGGTGAGTTTGCTGGCCAGTCAACCACATCAACACCATGGTCATTTAACCAACTTTTGGTGCTTTTGGCAGTGTGGGCAGGTGCCACATCCTGCCGGAAAATGAAATCAGCATCTTTAAAATGCTGGTCAGCTGAAGGAAGCATGAAGCGCTCCAAAATTTATTGGTAAACGGTTGCAGTGACGTTGGTTTTCAGAAAACACAATGGACCAACACCAGCAGATGACATTGCACCCCAAATCATCACAGACTGTGGAAACTTAACACTGGACTTCAAGCAACTTGGGCTATGAGCTTCTCCACCCTTCCTCCAGACTCTAGAACCTTGGTTTCCAAATGAAATACAAAACTTGCTCTCATCTGAAAAGAAGACTTTGGACCACTGGGCAACAGTCCTGTTCTTCTTCTCCTTAGCCCAGGTAAGACGCCTCTGATGACAACTGTAGCCAAATTCCTTGACACGTCTGTGTGTGGTGGCTCTTGGTGCCTTGACCCCAGCCTCAGTCCATTCCTTGTGAAGTTTACCCAAATTCTTGAATTCATTTTGCTTGACAATACTCATAAGGCTGCGGTTCTCTCGGTTGGTTGTGCATCTTTTTCTTACACACTTTTTCCTTCCACTCAACTTTCTGTTAACATGCTTGGATACAGCACTCTGTGAACAGCCAGCTTCTTTGGCAATGAATGTTATTGTATTACCCTCCTTGTGAAGGGTGTCAATGATTGTCTTCTGGACAACTGTCAGATCAGCAGTCTTCCCCATGATTGTGTAGCCTAGTGAACCAAACTGAGAGACCATTTTGAAGGCTCAGGAAACTTTTGCAGGTGTTTTGAGTTGATTAGCTGATTGGCATGTAACCATATTCTAAATTGTTGAGAAAGTGAATTGGTGGGTTTTTATTAAATGTGAGCCAAAATCATCACAATTAAAAGAACCAAAGACTTAAACTACTTCAGTCTGTGTGCGTTGAATTTATGTAATACACAAGTTTCACAATTTGAGTTGAATAACTGAAATAAATGAACTTTTCCACGAAATTCTAATTTATTGAGATGCACCTGTACATAAGCTGGATACGCAATGTCATGGATGTGCATTGAATGGTATCCAGTGGTAGCAGATAGATGTTGTATTAGTGCAGTGTGTGTGTAGTAACGAGAAAGTACAGTTTATTAATCATTTGATGTGCATGTGTGAATATATTTTCGACTGACCTGTAGGGCTGGGTGAAGTTTGTGTAACACTGAAACACATTTCCTGCTACAAACACAGGCGCCATGAGCATTAAAGGCAAAAGACTGTATGGAGAGATCAAGACAGACAGTCAGTCAACCAAAAGCTTTATATTCTTCAATTCTGCTCATTTTCAACTTTCGCATGCTATTTGCTCTAAATACTATGCAAGGGTACAACTAATGGGTTTATTTATTGTAAATAATAATCCAAATGTGCATGTATATACTATTTCTGGATTTTGAATGCATAAAATGTAAATCAATTAGTAAACTACATAGCAATGTAACTAATATAGCAAATCTTCGCTATATTGTTACAGTTTAGCATGTGAATAGCTAAAACTAAATTTGAGTTTATTTCGTTTTAGCCATCCTAAAGTGAAAACTAAACGAAAATGAGAAATAGTGCCGTGGACACTAGCTGAAATAAAATAAGTTATTAAAATTGTATTTTATTTCCGTTAACATTTGTTTCTAGTAAAAGGAACTGCAGTGATATAAATCGATAGTGATCGAAATTCCAATGCTTTCATTTTAATAAACAATTTTCAACAAAATATTTAGTAAAAAGGTTATGAAATACAAGGAATTAATAAGAAGTGAAACTGCTGTGGTTATTTTATATGACGGTAAATTTTTGCCATGTTTGTCTTTATCTACACTAAAGCCTTTTGCCCCAGACTGAAGGGCTTTTACTGCAAATGTATGTTTCTCCAGCTATAATTAATATCAATTTGAGTGATATTTCATATCATTTATGTTCTTACCATGACAGTACAGGACCAAGACATCTGCAGCTTCTTGTGTTTGCTGGATTCTGAAATAAACAAGCGAGTCAGCATTGCCAGTGTTTACATGCAGACTATCTTATGCTGCTTTATTAACATTATGAATGTGTTCATAATAGTGCGTTGTTTACCTCGGCAGGGAAACCATTGAGTCTCTTGTACTTTCCCAGTAGTCCATTGTACAGCACCCAAACATAGTGCAGCGTGTAGAAGAACGAAGTCATGTAAAGCGTCTGTAGGAAGTGAAAGTCAAATGGAGAAGTTAATGAAGTGTAAGATATTTTAGTTATAGTTCACATCCACATTCTAACCATGCTGTCGCAATACTGTAAGCCACGACTTTCACATTATTGTTTGTGTGATTGCTGTGCTTTCCAACCCTGACCCTGATAGCCTCAACGCGGCACATTTTGGCCACTTTATTTTAAGGTCCAATTCTCATTACTAACAAACCATTAACTACGGTTTTTGCCTCAATAAATTCCTAATTCGCTGCTTATTAATGGTAAGGTATAGTTGTTCAATTTTTGTATTGGTAGGATTAAAGATGTAGAATATGGCCATGCAGAATAAGTGCTAATAAACAGCCAATATGTTAATAATAAGCATGCTAATAAGTAACTAGTTAATAGTAAGAACTGGTCCCTATACTGAAGTGTTGCCCATATATATATATATATATATATATATATTATATCTCCCTTATCGAACACACCTGGTTCAGGTTATCAGCTGGGTGTGTGAGATGACAGAGACATGTCAATATGAACAGTCGGGCTTCCCCGTGTGAAAAAGAAGTACACTTTAGCAAACTTTTCAGAATAAAAAGAGGACTTCACACAGAAGTAATGTACTTTTAAAAAATATATGCTTAAGTACCAACTAAATTAAGTATTTTCAGAAACTTGTGTGTGATGTTTGCGATTAAATTAAAATGTATTACAGTTTAAATGTATATGAATGCAATTAGCTAAACTACAAGGCCTTTTTGACCCAGTCGAGTACATCTTTATATATAATCTTATATTTTTTTCTGTTGTCTTTGAAATATGGTTAAAGTGTACTGCTGAATGTACTGACAAGCATTCATGGAAAACTAAAGTATATTTGAATATAATTTCTATTGAAACTTGTATGCCATGTATTTAAATACATTTGTATATGTATAGCAATGAAGTTGCTATATAGAAAATAATTTTAAAACTAAATATTTGAAATACACTACAAGTGCACATTCAATATTAAGCACTTCTTTTTTAATCCAGGACCAGGTTTGGAAAACATTGTCTTATGGCACCTTTGTTGACATTCATGTCAAAGCAATGCAAAGGCACTGAATGGCATTCCAGGATTGAGAAACTTCTGTATGATAAGATAACATATCTTTCTCCTAGAAATGCCAACATGGTTTTCCTTTCTGTTTTGTTTGGACTCAGCTGACTGCAAGAGTTGTTAGTTATATTTGTTCAGGGTGTGTATTGCCTGATTTCAAAAGTCACAGAAATGTACATAATTCGCACTATGTAAAAAATGCACAATGAAATACGTCAGTGGGCTAAAGTAGAGCACTGCATCATATTCAGTGCAATACTGTATTAACACTGAGTGAAAAATACATAAAGCTCATGAAAAGGTGAATGGATGCTGATAAGCTTAAAAAAAACAGCACCATACAAATACTAGAACACAGTTCATACAACATGCAGCACAAGAGGTTTGCAGGAGTGTCATGTTTGTGGGGGGGCTATGGCTTGCTCGTTTGTACTCTCTTTAGCTGACAATACACTTCTGCTGTAACGATTTAGTTTTAAGTACAGTTTTCTTGTCCTATCAATACCAGAGAACTGTTATAATGCATGATTAAGATTACATTAATTCCATATTTCACAATGCAGTGAAGGCTTCCTGTGACGAGGCAAATGCTTGAAGAAGAGGAAAACCCAAACGGATAAAACCAGATCATTTTGATCATTCAGTTGATTATTTTTAAGTTCTAAAAATGTAAACGTTTGTAATAAACTCAGGTATGAGTCACCAGCGAGCATGTCACGTGAGCTTAGACAGGGTTTTCCAAACCTTGGGGCGTTTTCTCCACATGGAGGATTGACGAACAGTATCCAAAGGCAAACGCTGGGCATTTTCCCACAGACAGCAGGGGTTTAAATAGGGGCTAAACCTGTTATTTATTTAATAAATGATTCTTACATTTATATAAGTAAATGTTAAACAGCTGGACTTAACAAATGGAGCCAACTCTACAATATTTGCTAAAATTGAGAAAAAGGAATGATTATTTAAGGGGTCCAAATGATGTTACTTTGTGCCACAAAGTAATGGTGAAAATACTGAAGTGGCTAAATGTTTATATTTAGGTTATTAAAGTTAGATAATAATGAAACAGTATAACTATTAAAACTGTTTTTACTGCAATAAATTGATTCTGTTTAACAGATTATATAAAAAGTATTGTTGGATACAGTCAAACCAAAATCAGCACAGGCATTTGATGGCATTTTACATTTCAAGTTGGGTTAGTTTTATGACAGCATATCTAATAATAAATCTAATAAAGACCATTTTTGAGTGTAATGCCTTACAAGTCTTGAGAAACCAAACCAATGAAAAACTTTGACTCTACACATTACTGAGCAGTGACGTTCACTCACACCCAAGACAATCCACTGTTGTAAACAAACACGTGCAGACTTTAGAAAGTGGGGCAGAAGTAATTTTATCTGGGCAAAGAATATGAATCAAATTTTCTGCTCCACTTCCTTTTCAGACTCGTCCCAGTTCCATGTTTGTCTTGCACTTTAGAATGCACTGGTTTTAGTGTTTGAGCTGAGAACTTGTTTTTGAAGTGAAACTGCCCAAGCACACATGATTTTATTCCCTGTGATTTTTTTTGTTAAATTCCAAACAAGCAGGCCTCAATAATGAGAGACACATGTTCAGGCCTGCAGTGCATTGGCAGGATGCAGGGAGGAAGCACGGGGTTAGAATGGTCCCTCCCTCATGTGTGTTTCTTCTTTTTAGCACTATTCTTTAAATGTCAATCAGAGAACAGTTTATGAGCTAAAGACTTTCCATTTTTATGCAATCCCAACTAGTAGTATCATACTGAATAATTACAATATTCATATGTCATGGCAGTCATATGATACTCCAGGGTAAAGCTCCAGTTTCAAAAAATATAATTGTATGAAATAAACTATTACTTTTTGTTAGAATGTCATATTTTTAATGGATATTTAAAAAAACATTTATTTTTTTTAATTATAATTTTTTTAACTAAAAGTGATGACAATGAACGACTTGTTAAACATTTGAAAATAATGTTTCTCTAAGTGTGTGATTATTATTTTGATGGCATTTAAAATTAATAAAGAATATAGTCCCCCAAAAACACAACAAAACGAAAACAAAAAACGCTGAAAATTTGCTCATCCTCAGACTATCCAAGGTGTAGAAGAGTTAGTTTCATCATCAGAACAGATTTGGAGAAATATAGCATTACATCACTTGCTCGCCATTGGATCCTCTGCAGTGAATGGGTGCCGTCAGAATGAGCTAAATATTTGTACATAAGCCATGATAATTCTTCCAGTGAAAAGTCCATCCCCTGTTGTCCTCTAACATCAAACTCAATCTAAAATATTTGTTTAGAACTGTTTAGGCTTGGGAACTATGTCTGTGCATATTTTTCTCCTGATTCAGGCGAGACTATGTTTTTTTTACTATAGAAAGCAGTATTATAATGTTAGAAACAACAGTTTTAAGTTAAAAACATCTTAATGTTATATTTGTTTTATATAAAAATGCAGCTTTTCACTTCTCAATATGTTATTTGATGGACTTGATGGATTACTTGTGGATTATTGTGAGGTTTTTATCAGCTGTTTGGTCTCTGATATAATTTTGACGGCACCCATTCACTGGAGAGGATCCATTTGTGGGCAAGTGATACAATGCTGCATTTCTCCAAATCTGTTCTGATGAAGAAGCAAATGTATCCACATTTTGGATGGCCTGAGGGTGGGCACATTTTTATCCCATTTTCATGTTTGGGTGATCATGCACTAGTCAATCAACCATGACTGCTCCTGTGCACGTGGCTTTATTTGTGGAAGTGGAAGTGTGTACATAAAGGTGCTCTTCTTCTGCCTGTGATAAGCATTATTTCTGTATGAAATTGTGTCGGTTTTGTACCTGTTCCACTATGTGGAGGTTGTAGCAGGTGACGTATGATTTACAGGACTGGGTGAAGAGAAGACCTCCACACATCCAACTCAAAGCTAACAGCAGATCTGTTACACTTAACAAGAATAACGGCAGCACCTGAAACAGAGGTTTGTTTCAGTGGTCAAAATGACATGTTTGTTTGAACATATTATTAATAATTCACAGTGTATATAAATTAGATGGAGGCTTACCTCTGGTTTTCTTACTAGTCCTTTTAAACAGGCACAAGCGATTATGGAGCCAGCACCTAAAATGCTAGAAGGAAAATTATTAGTACATATAAATAAGTATACAAGACATAAGCATGTATTAATACGTGTCTCTTTAATAAATGACTGCACAACTAAAGTAAAATAAATGAATAGATACCTTAGGACGGCCATTGTTATTTGAATCCATCGAACTATAGAGTATATCTAAGAAAAGAAAACAATAGTTTATTAACTATTTAGTTTATTATTTTAGACATGTAGAACATAAAACAGCCCGTTTTATGAGCTTATGATAATATGACATATATGAAGCTCCTGGAAATATCCTACTTAATATGCTAAATAAGAATCAGCGTGTTTGAATTATTTCTCAAATATTTGAAACAATTGTGATCATTTTGCAGTTTAAAACGATCATTTAAAGAACATATCCCGTGCCTAGTGCACAAGAGTCTCCATGTGTGAGTCTAACTATGAGATATGCTCTGGTTTGTATAAAATGATGTGAAACTACTTACAGATGTCCAGTTTTCAGTCGGAGTGGTGCTGTTCGTCTGTGACTTATTTTGGCCAAAAATGTCCATTTTGTAAAAATATATTAATCTATTTAACATGAACACTAACGTTACTCCTCTCGAAATCCGTCCTATGTAATAACAGCAAGTATCTAACAGTTGTAACAAATTTCTAATTGCTACCAGAACATTACAAAATAGTAATAGTGACTTATTCAGGAGAAACTGGAGTAACAAAATGCGCTTTCGAATTCCAGTAGCGACTGTAAATAATAAACTGCGCGCCCCGCCCACTTTATCACAAAACGATTTTGATTTGCTACGTCCCGCTTGCGTCACACTTTCATCATGTTTTAATGTGTATTCGGCGCTCAAAGCGACCGCTCGCTGCACCAGTCAGGCGTGACTAAACAGTGTCGGCGTATTGTTTCGGTGCACGGAACCGTCTGTATTAGCAAGGACATCCTGTTTTGGACCGAAATATTGTACAATTTATCAAATAATGCGTGAAACGATGCCAAACTATCCGTAAAAATTTAGTTTAAACTCTCGTTGTGATGACAGTCTGCATGCATCAGGGTTTTTAGGCTGTGCTCGAACACATCAGGCAATATTTAGTCAAAAGTCCCATTAACTATCGCGTAATTTTATAAGCTATAAAGTAGTTATATTTTAGTGTCCTTTTTAAATTACATTTTGAGACATAATCAATTATCATAAAAGTGATTGCCATGAATTAATAAAAGTAGCCCACTGTTTTGCAAGAAAAATGTATATAGTTTACATGGTGATACAGACTTTGAATTTGTGAAATATTATGTAAATACACAGATGGGTTTTTAATCTGAATTCAGTTTCCAGAAATATGCATGTTTCCATTCTAACTGCACATGTATCAAACTTCAATCATGTTCACTTTCTGTCTTGTCTAGTTTGGTAAGAAGAGTTACAGTAAATGCGTGACTGATGTTCAAAAATGTAAATATAATTTCATGTTTATGTGCTCATCTGTCTGTTCACTTCGCCATCAGAGTACTGCATCATCAAACACTGTCCTGCTTCATTAATGGCAGTATGCCTGAGAACAATGAGCACAAGGACTGCCTGTCTAATACAGTTTACGTCATCGCTTCATATCAGCCATGAATTGTGCCGCACTCGAAGGTGAGGGAATAGTTCATTATTAATGTGCTGCTTCAGTGGAGTTAAGGTGGGTCCAGATTGTCATGACATTATACTCATTCCTCTCTCCGTCCACTGTCCATTAAAACACATATAAAACGCCCATTAACTTACCTGCTCATTTAATCTAAGCACATCTACATAGCTATGATTTTTCATGCAGTTGCCAAACAGAAGTATGGAAATATAAACAGTAAACAGAAAAATAAACATTGTATGACAGACACAGAGGTGAACATTTCTCTAACACAACAGTCAGCTTTAAGTCTTTGATTTGTAATTTAATGCGCTCACTACATTCACGGTTTTTAAAGAAATTGATACATTCATTCAGTAAGGGTGCCTTAAATTATGCCATTAAAGACATTTATAATGTTACAAAAGATTTTAATAAATACTATACTTTTGAATTCTGTTAATCAAAGAATCCTGTGGAGGATGTCATGTGTCCACAAAAAAATATGAAGCAGTACAACTGTTTTCCACACTGATAATAATCAGAAATGCTTCTTGAGCATGATTTCTGAAGGATCATGTGACACTGAAGACTGGAGAATTGATGCTTAAAATTCAGCTTTGATCACAGGAATAAATTACATTTCACAATATAATAAAATAGAAAACCGTTATTTTAAATTGTAATACTATTTCACAATATCACTGTTTTCACTGTATTTTTTAATTAAATGCAGCCTTAATGAGATAAAGAGACTGCTATCAAAAACAAAAATCTTAATGACCCGAGCTATTTTACATGTGTACGGTCTCTTGCAAGTTCAGACTCTTTACTAACTCTTATGTTTAAGGAATGCTTCTTTTGAGCTTGATATGGTTGACTGCTAAACATATCTTTTCCATTCTCAGTTCATGAACTCTAGTTTCTCTCACAAGTCTTCTTGTTTGTTAATCATTAAGATGTTATTAACTTCAAACGGTTGCTTCAGGCTAAATTACAAGTCCATACTCCATAATATTGCTTCCTCGGTTGTCCTGTCTGAATCAGGAGAGAAATATGCAGAGATCAAGCAAAGTTTACAAGCAAAAACAGTTCTAAACAAATATGTGGCTGAATTTTCATGTGAGGGGACAATAGAACATAGACATTTTCACTGGAGGAATCGTGATTATGAATTATGGACTCATATAGCTGAAAGCATTGGCTTGAATTCAAACATATCTTGATGCATTTGTTTATACAAACATGCAACTTTTGGCTTCACAAGCTGCTAATTGATGGACTGGAGTTGTATGGATTACTTGTGGATTATTGGACTCTCATTCTGACGGCACCCATTCACTGCAGAGGATGAGCAAGTAATGTAATGCTACATTTCTCTAAATCTCTTCCCATGAGCAAACAAACTCATCTATACTTGGATGGCCTGGGAGAGTGAATTTTCACGAAATTTTCATTTTGGGGTGAACTAATCCTATAATGGACACTTTAACTAGTATCTTTGTGATCTGAGGCATCATTCCTTCCAGATAACGGATCCAAAATGTACTATCGGGATCAACCCGACCGCAGGGTTTATCCAGAAAACCGGTGTTTGGAGGTAACATGGAGATTTTTGTATTTCAGTTCTTTTTTAATTGAAATTCAGTAGATTTTCTTTCTACTAACAAAAATACAATATTTGCATATCTTACAATAAATAAATAATACCAAGGATAAAGATATTACAGATGGTTTGGCCTCCAGCTGTGGGGCATTATCATGAATTTCGAATCTAAAGCAGATATGTTTGTATGAAATAGCAAAATAAAAAAAACTTTTCTCTCTTCCCCTTTTAATTTCCACTGAAATAAATGTGTCGTGATACACAGCTTGACCTGGTTTTGCTTACCAGCATAACTGTAATATCTGGGATTTGGAAGTAGCAGTATGAAAAATAAAATGAAATGTATTGGATGGCCATAAACTATTGATATATTTAAGGTCGATTTGCTATGAAACACAAATTAAATGCACAGGCCTCTTTTTTGTGAGGACAGTTGTACTTTAATATAACATTTGATAAGGAATATGGCATAATATATTATCTTCTAGCCAAGTTATATAACAGTTATATAACTTTCATTTGTATGTGTGTAAGTGTGTGTGTGTGTGTGTGTGTGTGTGTTTTCCCAGGTAACAAGACAATAGAAAAGTACTGTGTAGACTTGATATTTATATATTCAGGAACAAGGAAAACCCCTGACAGCCTCGTGGGCAGGACTTTCTGATTTCCAGGACAGACCTGGAAGATTTGAACAATGCCCAGAACACGTGACCATATAAACTTAAAGTAAAAACCTTAAACACGGAAACAATCTTCATATCAGTCACACTATTGCAACATATCAAATATTCACATACAGGGTGTTTCCAACGCGTCACACATTCCAAACACAAAAATATTCTAGATATATAATTTAATCAGATCACAAATGTTTTAAACCTGTTTTATAAATCAATTTTTCTCACATTTAGATCTCCAGTGTAAAGGACATTGTACTTACTAGCTTCAAAACTTTCCGTATTCACTTCCCTTTGGGGAAAGTTTGTATTGTGATTATGATAAAAGCATGTACTGTAGCTGAATGCATAAGAGCATGTATCATGTTAGAATTCATTTTAAAAGATTATGTGACACTGAAGACTGAAGTAATTGTGCTGAAAACTCAGCTTTACATCACAGGAATAAATACAATTTATATATATATATATATATATATAAAATATTAAAAGCATGACTTCACCAATGTTTGATTTTCACGCAGAAATTGCTAGCAAGTCTCAAAGTTAATCCCAAAGAAACAGAAAGTAACACGTTGAAATAAACATGACATTTTGAAATGGAAAGACTGATTTTTGTTCTTTTTAATCTTTGATTTATTTTCAACTTATAATATACACTCACTGGCCACTTTATTAGGTACACCTTGCTAGTATCTGGTTGGACCCCCTTTTGCCTTCAGAACTGCGTTAATTCTTCGTGGCATAGATTCAACAAGGTGTTGGAAACATTCCTCAGAGATTTTGGTCCATATTGACATGATAGCATCACACAGTTGCTGCTGATTTGTCGTCTGCACATCCATGATGCGAGTCTCCCGTTCCACCACATCCCAAAGGTGCTCTATTGGATTGAGATCTGGTCACTGTGGAGGCCATTTGAGTAAAGTGAACTCATTGTCATGTTCAAGAAACCAGTCTGAGATGATTTGAGCGTTGTGACATGGTGCATTCTCCTGCTGGATGTAGCTATCAGAAGATGGTACACTGTAGTCAGAAAGAGATGGACATGGTCAGCAACAATACTCAGGAAGGCTGTGGCGTTTAAACGATGCTCAATTGGTACTAAGGGGCCCAAAGTGTGCCAAGAAAATATCACCCACACCATTACACCACCACCACCAGCCTGAACCGTTGAGACAAGGCAGGATGGATCCATGCTTTCATGTTCTTTACGCCAAATTCTGACCCTACCATCTGAATGTCGCAGCAGAAATCGAGACTCATCAGACCAGGCAACGTTTTTCCAATCTTTTATTGTCCAATTTTGGTGAGCCTGTGCGAATTGTAGCCTCCGTTTCCTGTTCTTTGCTGACAGGAGCGGCACCCGGTTTGGTCTTCTGCTGCTGTAGCCCATCTGCTTCAGGGTTCGACGTGTTGTGTGTTCAGAGATGGTATTCTGCATACCTTGGTTGGAACGAGTGGTTATTTGAGTTACTGTTGCCTTTCTATAATTTTTAACCAGTTTGCAAATTCTCCTCTGACATCAACAAGGCATTTTCGTCCACACAGCTGCCGCTCACTGGATATTTTCTCTTTTTCGGACCATTCTCTGTAAACCCTAGAGATGGTTGTGCGTGAAAATCCCAGTAGATCAGCGGTTTTTGAAATATTCAGCCCAGCCCGTCTGGCACCAACAACCATTCCACGTTCAAAGTCACTTAAATCCCTTTTCTTCCCCATTCTGATGCTCTTTTTGAACTTCACCAAGTCGTCTTCACCACATCTAGATGCATTGAGCCTAAATGCATTGAGTTTCTGCCATGTGACTGGCTGATTAGCAATTTGTGCTACCAAGCAATTGAAGTGGCTAGTGAGTGTATTTTACAGTGTTTACGAATGTTGATTTAGGATGCCCATGTTTTTTTCCCCAAACTGAATGTTCAATGACGCACTTTGTTTTTTTCATTGCAGGTATTTGCCTTTCAGGACTTACAAGAGAACTTTGTTGACGGATATTGTAGGTATTTGGTAATAAAAAAAAATTCTTGTTTAAACCACAACAATCTTTGATAATACACTAGCCCAAAATGTATTGGAACATTTAAGACAGACTAAAATATCTGAATGTCATTGTTTTGGCCCCAAATATATTGAACCAGATGGCATTAACAGATGCTAGAGCTTTATCAAAACTAACCTCACTTTTAAACCCCATTTGCATTCATTTTAATAACCTGGTCCCAGGTATCATGTTATCCCGTGATATTTAGTGGATGTATGAAGTCAGTTACATCACTTGCTCACCAATGGATGCATGTGATGCAGTGAATGGGTGCCATCAGAATGAGAGTCCAAAGAGCTGATAAAAACATCACGATAATCCACAAGTAATCCACGACTCGAATCCATCAGGTAATGTCTCGTGCATCCAAAGGCTTTGTGTTTGTAAGAAACTATTCCGTTAAGAAGTTTTAACTTTAAACTGTTGCTTCTGGCCAAAACACAAGTCCACGATTCATAATAATGTTTTCTTCAATGAAAAACGTATTGAATGGCCTGAGGATGTGTACATGTTCAGCAATCTTTCATTTTTATTTTTAAAGTGTAAAAATCTTTTTAGAGGCCACAGGATTTAAATGTGAAATCTTCTGCCATCTTGTGGCATTTTGTTGCATATCATCAATGAATTTGTTATAAATATATAACAACATTTCAGACAAAAACATATTACATAAATCCACTACAAAAATGTCCCAAATCATTTAAATATGAATTAAATGACAGGAAACACAAATATATCATGGTTAGTAATTCATTTCCTAAAGTGGAATCAAGCCTCTTGTTTCTCTCTCATACAGATCTGGAATGTGTCCGACAGGAGAGTTTATCATACTGACTGTATTTTTGCCATGTAATTTGTGCTCGTACTCGATCAGCTGCCTCCAGAAGCCGCTGTTGGGTCTCACTATGGGTCTGAGTGATTTGAGCAGCACGTGCGCCTCCGCTAGCGTCATATGGCGGTGTTTCATCAGATATGCCAGACACAGCGTCGCCGAGCGACTGACGCCTGCGTTACAGTGAAGCAGCACGCGTCCGTCTTCATCACTGACATGCTGTATCTTATCAGCAACGGTGTCAAAATGGTCACAGAGTCTGGATTCGGGATCATCAGAGACAGGCACGTGCATGTAATCCACAGTGGGAATGTGTGTGTTGCTTTTGTCCTGAGTCGTGTTAATAACACATGTAATGTTGAGCGAACGAATGACCGAAGCGTCGCTTGCTGTTTTGCTGTTGCCGAGGTACAAACAGTCTGTAATCTGAGCAAACCCACCGAGTCCACCTGCTCTTCCTGACATGGTATGAATTCTGTGGAAAATGTGCAAGTGTCAAAATTGCAAACATCACAACTAAAAAGCATAATTTGACAAACATTAATGTTGCTTACACGATTAAAATACTACTTAGGGCTGTAAAACGATTAATCGCATTCAAAATAAAAGTGTATGTTTACACAGGCTAATATATGTGTGTGTACTGTGTATTTATTATGTATAAATATACACACATACATGTATATATATAAAAAACATGTTAGATTGATATAAACATTTTATATATAATATAAATTACATACAAGTATAACTATATATCTTCTTTCTCTCTTTAAATATGTATACAAATATTTGAAAAAATATGTACATGTGAGTGCGTATTTATAATAAATAAACACAGTACACACATTACAACACTGCATTCGAATTTTAGGTGTCTGTCAGGTAGCTTGGCACACGAGATGACGAAAACGAGAACATCAATGTGGTGGAGAAGATGTTGTTTACCTCAAAACTGAAACCAAGCCGTTCACACAGAACGCATATTTATTGCATTTTCTAGAGGGATATGTATCATCGTTGCACTCGTGTCTCACACAAGAGAGCCCAAAGACATGTAAAATAAATGTAAGTTCAACTTTTTTTTTTAAATATGCAGTTACTAAATTAAGACATCTTGTCAGCGAACGTGCATATTAACAGCGTAAACATGAACCTTGCTGTGTGTTTCTCGGAGACACACAACAGTTCTGCTGTGGCTTTGATCACAACTATTTTCGTCTGCGAAATTGAGCAAAAACAGTCACTTAATTTTAACTTGTTGTTTATTGAAATACTATTGTATAAAATCAGTGTCACATTGCAATCAGGCTCATATTGTTGTTCGGGGAAACATCATGGCCATCTAATGTTGCTTACTTAAATCATATTTTGTAATTATCTTTTTGCAGTATGCATCTCTAAATCTCTGTGAGTTACTTTGTGTGTGCTATCCCTCTCACACACTCACTCAGGCTGTGCAAGCAAGTGTCATTTGGCGACATAAATACATTATCAGTCGCCAATAGAATCATTCTCACGTGAAACGACGACGTGTTTACGTGACGTCACTGTGAGTGTACGCGTGGCTGTGACATCTCTGCCAGCGCCGCTGACAATAAAAGGATTGGCTCGGAATCGGCAAGACGTGAGATTGACCAGCCGGTCATGCAAATAATCGTCTGATTCCGATCACTGGCCGGTCAATCGGTGCATCTCTAGATCAATCTATAATTTAAATGGTCAGTTTATTTGAACATTGGACATTATGTGCTTTTGTGAACTTGACTATTAGCTAGCAATTAAAACCTGTTACTGTCAACCTGTTACTTTTTAGAGTGACATGTTTTGGCATGTGGGTAACAGGGATGACATTGATTAGGTTTGACCCTGTTTTAAAGATTGTCTGTGTAAAATTCATAACTTCATAAGTTAAAATTCATAACTTTTGAAGGTCACCCTGAGTATATTATTGAGTTAATGCCTATATTATTCAGTAGCATATGAGTTCTAATTAAACTATATTATCTAGTGACGCTTGTGTCAGTAAAAGGGTTGACAAAAATACCAAAACATGAGGGAGAAAAATACTCATAAAATACTCAATTACATAGCCCGAGATGGCATAATACAGTTTCTTGTCATTTTAAGGTGTCTTCATGTCATGAATATTTAAAAAATATTGATTAAGCTTATTTTATTTTTCTATTTTTCCAAGTGGAAAAGGCACCGGTTTCGTGGAATGACCCATATGGAAATAAGAAATAGCATGAATCAGTGCATTTTATTGTTTTTGAAAAATTCTTACAAAGACATAGTAATATAACAAAAAGCATTCTTAAAATTGAAATGATTTTTGTAAATCCAGTGGTCAAATGCTGTGTGGCCAGTGTAATTATAGCCACCTGACTAGTGATTGATCTTTGTGTGAATCTCAACAAAACTGGAAGACTTTCTGAATGTTGCAGGAGGCTCATTTGGAAAGTTATATTTAAAAGATGAAAAACAATAAAAATGGAGAATAAATAAATTATAAATAATGTATTGCTATTGTGTGAATAATATGTATTTAATAAAAAGGTAAGTGTAGTCTGAGTAAGTGTATGAGTATTTTTTAATCTAATCTATCTAATATAATTACAAGTACTTAATTCTGATTATTTAATCCAGGTCACGTGTCAGTTACTACCCAGCACTGGATACTGATACCAGACAGACAGACTGGCCAGATATTGGTGGATTTACCTTGAAAACCTTGGCCATGGGTTGGGATTTTTTTTAAAGGACGTTTGTACAATTAAGCCAACATAATAAAGCAGTCTATACAGCACACAGAGCTTTGTGGTTGTAAAATATTGCATTTGATACTAGATTCGCCGCTCTTTATCAGTGCCTTGATACACGATAAACATTTCACAACGCTATATAATCTTAAACTGCGACAGAAGTCAGTGTATTTATCAATAGTTTACGCTGCATTATAAAATATACATCTTGGATTGTCTTTGAAGCTTTATTAGTAGGCTATAACTGCAAAAAGTGCTAAAATATGAACAATAATATGATTAACTACCTGTGCGCGGCTGTCAGCTTATGAAGTCTTCTTCTACTCGATGCGGCTTGGAAACTGTGACCGCACATCGCCACCTAGCGATGAGAGATATAAACACCAAAAACCAATCATCTATCTATCTATCTATCTATCTATCTGGTCTTGTACAATTTAGCGTTTGCTTTCAGACCATTGATGAGTGGATCCTAGATTATTTGTTTCTCTTTTAAGTAGAGGCCATGAGATGAAAACTCAAATGATCCATGCTTATCCTCTAAGAAAGAGCTATGTTCGTGCATAGCCTACTTTTGTCATTTAATTTTGTTTATCTGTATATGAAAGAGTACCCTTTAAAAAAATACCAATAAATAAAATGTAGTGCAATTTTAAAGTGTTTTTAAAGTTTTTGCCGCTTCATCAATACCGGTACAAATGTGTAATTACAAATATTTATTTAACACAATTTTCAATACAAATGACATTAAAGTGTTTTAGTTCAACATAAATGCGTGTCAGTGTATACAGCAATACACTTTAACTATACTTTAAAGACAATAGAAGTATTTATGAAATGACATATAAAGATGTATATAAATAACGTTTAGCTAACTGCATTTAATTAAAAAATTACGCTATAATACATTTTCACTTACAGTAATTGCAATTAGCATGCAATTAATTTAAAAAGCAATCTTTTTAAACATATGCTGAAGTGCTTAGTAAGTCCGTCGTAATTTTTAAAGAACTGCTTCAAAAACTGAATAAACTGATCACCTCAATCTTCCAGTTGAATTGTTAGTTTCAGTCCAAGTCCATCTTTATCAAGTGTTTCTGATTTTGTCTGTCAAAGGTATAATTATGCATAACCAGTTCAAATATCCTCTAAGGTCAGGATGAAAGAAAGTTCATCTCTCTGTTATAGGTGGGCAGAGGCTCGGTTGTTCTTGCGTTTCTTTTGAAGATCAAAGGGAAAACGCTTCTGAAGGCCTTTCTGAAGTTGGCTCCCATGAAGGCGTAGATCACGGGGTTTATGGAGGAATTGGAATAGGACATGCAGTGAGCCCAGATCTTTAGTTTGTAGAGTGTATAGCTGTGACTCACATCTTCAGAACAGAATGCTTGTAAGAGAATCAGTATCTGGATTGGACCCCAGCAGACCAGAAACAGCAGCACCATCACAACCACCATTCTGGATACTCTGGTCCGCACTGCTTCAACCCGATGTGCTGACGTCTGCAGCTACAAACCCAACAGCACTCTTAGACAAATCATGTTCATTATGGGTTTGTGTAGAACATTTTCTTCCAAGAGAAAGGGTTTAGTGCAATGATTCTAAATTATTGCTGTAAAAGAAAACTGACCATTCTGTAAAAGCATTAATAACAGTGTGATCTGTTCACATCAATAACCACAATGCTCAAACTCTTTAAAGTCGAATGCATTCTGATTGGCTGTCAATGTTTTTGTTTATCAGCTGGAGGAAATTGTTCTGAAATTTCAATACTAACATTTTTCTGTGTCATTATCATTGTAGCTGCGATGTTGACCTATTTTCATAGAATTAGAATGATTATTAAACTTTACAGTTATCTATATTTTCTTATGATATTAGTTCCAAAATACCAATACAGAAAGTCTATTGTATTTGCAATCCCAACTATGCATTAGTTGTTGTTGTTTTTTTGTAGTTTTTTAATAAACACACATTCATTTTGTTATTTGCATTCTGCATTTTTCCCATCTGCACATCACTGCCAGAGCTGTCAGGAGTAACTCCTTCAGTTTAAATCACACGTTTTGAGTATTTTTAGAATAGTGTGATAAAACTTATGTTATTATTTGGCTAATTCGTATTACTTATGAAAATATTTTGTATCTCCACAAACTATTGGATATATAGGGTAGAATGTAGACTAGTTATTTAGGATTTAGGATAAACTGGTTATTTAGGATCTGTCAGAAAAGGTGGTCAGTGATGTGATATGATGTAACTCATTCTATTATTCTTTTTGTGGAGGTGTTTCATCATTCAAGTTCAAGTTATGCTGTTGGGTGACACCTGTGCTCCGGGTGTGTGTTCACGGTGTGTGTGTGTGTGTTGTGTGTGTGTGTGTGTGTGTTCACTACTCGCTGCTGTATGTGTGCACTTGGATGGGTGGAAATGCAGAACACAAATTCAGAATATGGGACACTATACTTGGCCACATGTCACATCCTTTCCTTTTCCCTTCCTTTCCTTAAATACCCTTCTGAAAGTTCACAACATTAAGAACGGCTAACGTTTAGTTTTACTGCACTGATTCAGAAAGTTACCACAATCTGATCTCAGCACTTTCACAAACTTTAATTCTGCATATAGCCTAATTTGGGACAATATCGTAAAATTCAATGCATGTTTAATTGATAAGGAATTTACATTGAAAAGTTTACCTCCATAATGCAACCATGATATCACATCTGTACCTGGTTACAGCCATGAACAGGTTCCACCGTGGCTTGACCCATACGTTTCAACATGAAAGTGTAACACATGCAGATGGTGATCAGGGGCAGCAGGTAGACAGCCAAGAAGGAGTAAAGAATGTAAGCCCTCTTCTGAATGAGAGAGGGAAATTCCTCGGTGCAGTATGTCTGTGGACCGAACCAGAACGAAGACTCTGTGTGCTGATACAATGCTATCGGCACTGAAAGCAGCAATGAACCTGTGTTAAAAGATATAACAAAAATGTATATTATACCACTATTGGAACCTTTATTTTCACAAGTGTACTGTATGATAAGATGAATAGCTGTCAAACAAATATCAAAAGCATTGAAATTATAATTCTACTTAAACTGATTGGAATGATTTTCATACATATCCAAATAGTGGTGCACACAGACAGAGCCATCTGTGGAGTTCGATGACGGAGGGACTGTAGTGGATAGACGGTCACGTAAAAACGATCCACACTCATTGCAGACAAAGTGATGCAGGTTGCCTGTGCAGTTACCTGTGAATTCATTCAAAGACACTGCTTAAAAGACTAAACTACATAACCCTATTCCACATATGGTATAGGTAACATATAATATAGCATTTTAGACACTTTTGTAGCTATTCATTCCATAAGTACTTTTTCAGAGCTACACTATATGGACAAAAGCATTGAGCCACCTGAGCATTACAACAGCAGGGACTGTGATGACATTGCATTGTAAATACATAGGCATTGATGTGGAATTGGTCCCCCTTCTGAGCTTTAACAGCTTATACATGACTGGAACGTTTTTCTACATGATTTTGTGGGAATTTTTGAACATTTTATCCAGCAGAGCATCTGTTAGGTTAGACACTGATGCTGGACGAGAAGGCCTGGCTCACAATCACTCAAATATGTTCAATGGGGTTGAGGGGGTTCCACACCAAACTCATCCAACCACTTCTCTATGGACCTTGCTTTGTGCACTGGGGCACAGTCATGCTGGAATAGAAAAGGCTCTTCCCCAGACTGTTCCCACAACATTGGAAGCATACTATTGTCCAAAATGTCTCGGTATGCTGAAGCATTAAGATTTTCCCTCATTGGAAGTAAAGCCTAGCCTAACCCATGAAAAACAGCCCTAGCGCATTATCCCACCTCCATCAAACATTATAGTTGACACAATGCAGTAAGGCAGGTAACGTTCTTCTGGCATCCACCAAACCCAGACTTGCCCATCTCTCTGCCAAATAGAGAAGGTTGATTCGTCACTTCACAGAACAGGTTTCCACTGCTCCAGAGTCAAGTATCCATGCGCTTTAATCCACTCTATCCTGGAATGCTCAACTTTTGCCCAGATTTTTGCCTTGACTTGAAGTCTGAATGGTTTGACGCTAATTGCGTTAGAGTCAGAGAAAGTTAGAACCAGTCTGCAGATATTGAGCTGCCGGTTGACAGCTTTTGCAGAAAATCGCATAATGCACAATGCAAACAGACTCTGATTTTTTTAAACTTCAGTCTTCAATTTCTTTGTGTCAGAGGAAATAAAACATGTTTGAGCCAGTTTTAGAACACATATTGTTTACATTTGTCACATGTCTCCTAGCAACAAGGCGCATATTTCTGAGTGATAGTTGGGTTTGGAACAATTAGAAAATCTGTTAGCATAATTTATTTGGAGAATTAGTTAGGGTGCATCTCAATCAGCTACCTAGTTCAGTAGGATGTTGTCCGTTGAAGTTGTATATAGGCATGTGTTTGGTGGTTCTATTTTTACTATGTTTCAAGTGAATGACGATTACACAATTTCGGAAGAAATGTAAATTCTCAATTGTAAACAAACTATTTATTATTCACATTAACATTCTTAACTCGCATTAATAGAATTCTGAACATTAAATTATTAAGACTTCTTATCTATTTGGATGTTCTTAACATTACCATTAACAGAGTGTTGTTTTTTATTAAAAATAGGACATTTCATGCATGACATTTTGTCTTTCTCCTCTAGAAACATAATAGAGAGTAAAAGTGCTCTCACCTGTTGCAGGTAATTGACCAGTCGACACATGAAGTCCCCAAATATCCAGCTAGGAAGACTGTACAGAGTGGCAGTGAAAGGAACACAACAGACCAGGAAAAGTATATCTGTGGTGGCAAGATTAACTGAAGAGAAACAAAGACTTCACTAAAACAACGTCAAGTAAGTAAATATGATATTTTGAGCAACAAGGAATCTTTAATACCTATGTAGAGGTTTGTAACAGTTTTCATCTGCTGGTTTTTGACGACTACATAGATGACTAATGAGTTACCCACCAAACCTACAAACATAATAAGGGTGAAAAACACTGGCACCAGCCAGGCGTCCGTCAGTGGGGTTGGGCTTTGAGATCCCATGGGATCTGATTGATTGCAATCATAAATATTTGCTTTATTATTGCACAATATAAGTTCTGCAACTTCATTGGTCCTGTTACTTTCTGCCATTAGACTTGCATGTGTCACCATGACAACCTAAAACACAAAAACATATTCAGTGAATATGTTAATCATCAGCTGAAAGCCATACATTTAAATGATAACATTAAGTCTGGATTTCTATACCCCCATGCCATCATGATCAATAATGAAAGATTCTTTACTATTATTAACCTGTTACACTGGGGAAATCCTGTCATTAATCATGTCTATTTTATTTTTGACTAGTTTATACTTTAATTTTATATGAGTAAGAAAAAAACTGCCAGCATAGCAAGACAAAACACACTTGTATTAAACACCCATTTTTATAAAAAACAAGTCTTAGTATCTTAATATTTAAAGTATATCTTGTCTCAAATATATATATATATATATTCACTTAACACGTTCAAACAAAAAGACATTTTGGTAACACTTTATTTTAATATGACATGCATGTTACATCTACTTTCTATAATAACAGTAAATTATGCATAATTATAAGCAACTAAATCAAATCCTATAGTAAGTGCATGGAGTTTTTAATATTTACAATTAAATAGCAGTGTACATTAAAGTCAAATTACTAAATACATTCAGAAATGTCTACAATTTCTTAAACACTGTACACTCTTTACGGTCTTGCCCTGGTAACACTTTATTTTAAGGAATATTTCTCACTAATATACAACATGCACATTACTAGCATATTGGCTATTTATTAGTACTTATAAAGCATATTAATGCCTTATTCTGCATGATCATATTTTAGATCCCTTACCCACACACATACCTAAACCAAACCACTTATGTACTAACTATTAATAAGCAGCAAATTAGGAGATTACTGAGGCAAAAGTCATAGTTAGTGAGAACTGGACTTTAAAATAAAGTGTGACCCTTGTCCTAAATTTAAAGACAAAAATTGTATGTATATGCAATATCATGCAATATTAGCTTACCTCTTTCAGTACCCTTTGGTCTTATTAGAAAGAAAAGTTCTTCCTAAAACATGGTTCATTTCTATGGGAAAGTAAATGTTTCCGAGCTGTCCATGCCTCTTCTTCACAGCAGTGGAGTGTCACACGTTCAGTGACAGCATTTACTGTTGCTGAAGTACTGCAGGAGGAGCTACATTATATTAAAAGGGCTTTTAGAAAGTATATTTAAGAAAACTGAGCTTCATTTGCATGTGGTTTTTAAAGAATTAGACAAAATGCAAATTATGTTTCGTTTCGATATAAATCACAGAATTTTACCATATGACTGATACAAAAAATGTACTTTAAAAATGGTTACAAATCATGATTTAATAATGCTTTTACTTTTAGTTAAACAATTCCAGAGAACAGTAAATAATCACCAACATGGCCAGCAACCCACAAATGAAATAGCTAGACTTGCAGCAACTGGCCTTAGAAGGCAAAAATAAAGTCTTACTGAAATGAAGGAGTTTATTGTCTGTTATGCAGCAATCCCTAGAAATATATTTCTATAAATAATGAAGCAAGTTGACCATTCTGCAAGCAGATATATCCAAAATTAAAGACACAATAGAGGGCCCAAGAATATATGCAGATCACAGCATTATATGACACCTACATTTACTCCCAAATGTGAAACATCTAATTTATTATTCTGACTAGCACAGCTTCCGTGTGTGATGGGGATTCTCATTCTTTAGACATAAATGTGAGATTTCAAATGGGTCGTGGATGTGCTTCTGAAGTGGCATTTAGGTGCTTTTCCACAGACGGTTTAAAGCTGCTCAGAGATGGCATAAACGCATTAACACAGCAGTTACAGTACACTTCGATACTGGGGATGAGGTTGGTCAAAGCAGGAATAATTCAGTCTGGCTTTTATGCCACATAGAGCAGCTTTAACTCGACTATGTAAAAATGCCTTGATTAACCAATTAAAAAAAGATATGTTGTGCATGTATCTTGATAAATTTAGCATAGAAAACTCTAAAGATTTGAAACACAGAAGTGTTGGGGCTTCTTCTTTGTTTCTGGATGTTAAATAAATCTTTTGAGTGAATGATTCAGTGACTCTAAATTCAACTAATTGTCTTATAATCAGTGTTTTTGAATGAATTTATTGAGTGAACGATTCAGTGACTCGCTCATAAAGACAGTCACTTGTCATCAACTACTGGTGTAACCTGAAGAAAGTCACTGAAAATCTGCAGATAATTACAAATCATGACACATCATTCTGTGCAAAAAGATGAGTGAGATGCCTGATTATTAGCTTATACTTTAAACCTGCTCTCTTTAAAGCTATTGGTCTTTTGTGTGTGATTTAGAATTCACACAGTCCTTCTTTGTTTCTACTTTTCTGAAGACCTCACCTTGTGACAGGCCAGCACTGCTCCAGATGCTGGCAGTGATCATGTTCAGGTCATGGGCTCCACGGCTCATAATCATTTCTGCTAGCTAATTAACAGTTCATAACACATACCAGAGAAGACTTTAAAGTGTGATTTCTTCATGAGTGCACTGCACACAAAGTCAGTTTGATCTCCATGGTGTCCTGATTGACCAGCAGATTTAATGGGGGTTTAATTATGCCTCAAAATGTGGCCTATTGAAAAGAAGCAATGGTAGCTAGTATGAAATACAGTTTTACAAATTCTTTACATTTATCATTCAAAATAACATTTTCTAATTCTTATTAACTTGACCAGTACACCCTGCTCCAGCTGTTCCTCAGCGGCAGGAAGGACTTCAGATGCTGGAGCTATAACATGAGTTAAATCAAATAAATAACATTGATAAAAAAATAATATCCTCAAATTGGAGTGTTTATTTATTTACAAGCACTTTTGACTTGATATCTGAAAAAAAAGCTTATTTAAACAATGCAATTTGATTTGTTTGTGATTTTAAATTCTCACATACTGACTGGTTTGTTAATGACACCTAATAAATGCTATTCTCAAATCATGCGGTGATCAAAAATTCTTCAAATTGATTTAATATCTGGTCTTTAAACTGTCACTAGAAAATACTTGGTGTGAAAATGGCAGCAGTACAGAACAGAAGCTTCTACAATTAAAGAATCAGTCATTAAGAAGTACTTATGTTGATGCAGTGTTGGGGGAAGTTACTTCTAAAAGTAATGCATTACAAAATTGCTTTAGTTCCTAAAAAGTAACTGATTGTGTGTTACTTAGTTACTTTTTATAGAAAGTAATGCATTACATTTATCATCTGGGCTGGGCTTGTTTGCTTTTAGTTTAAAAAGTTATATTTCTGAAAAAAAAAAAAAAAATTTCATAGGGTTGAATTGTTTTTTATAAGGTCAGCAGCAAAGACACGGGTTAATATAATGGGATTTAATACATTAAGGGTTTGTGCTATTTAACATTGAATTATTAAAGATTTGCATCATATTTTGAGTTTGCATTTCATAGTTTTTATTCATTTTAAGGAATACTGAATCTGTTTTTGTCCAAGCAAGATGAGTTTATGCACGTTCACATTTAGTCTAGAACTATAGTAACCATCATGTTTACACAGCAAACACAATGCAACTTACTTCTGATTTCTCTCAATATGGGAACAGGAAAGCTGTCAGTCAATAAAGGGGAAAACAAAGCAACTGGTGGTACTTATTTGAAAAAGTAACTTATTTTCTTGTAAATCAAAAAAATAACGTTTTACTTTACTGATAACTTGAAAAAAAGAATCTTATTTAACTTGAGTTACCCCAACACTGCTGATGCACTTGAACCATTCTGTCTCACTCTGGTCCTCGTTCTCAGCCTAAACCAGGTTTAGCAGCTCTGGTTGAAGAAAGTGGAGATCGGTGCTCCTCCAGAAGCTCTTCTGGCTCTTCTCCTCTCTCCCTCCGTTAGTCTTACCAAGCCCAACAGGTGTCTCGTTACACCGATGAGCATGTTTCTCCGCTGTGTTGGTGGTGTATTTGAGTAGTATACAACATTCGTGTATACACTCCATATCAATCGCTTTTTTGGGTTCTGAACTTAGTTGTCCCATGATAAAACTGTTTGTCATTTACTCCAAAACTTCTACCTACACAACAACTTTCATGGCTTTAAATGCTGTAATAGGTGGGTAAGATAAAAAAAAAAAAAAGATCTCAATACTTTTGGGATATTTTTGATAACAGCGACTAAAAATGATCTTGAGTGTTTTCGTGCTGGTACTTTGGCTGGTTTAGGCCTGCCGATGATAAATACTGTAAATATGACACTAAAACCAGCAGTAGGTGGTGGCAGGATCCTGTCTTAATGATGGATTCATTGAATCACTCATTCAGACAACTTGTTAAAAAGAGCTGATTAGTTTAGAAATTAAGTGACTGCCTTCATGAATAGATGATTGAATCTTGCTTGGTTGCTTAACAACCTGGAGCTGAACACGCTCAAAACAGTGGAGATGTTCGTGGACTTCAGGAGACCCCCCACTCTCCCCCCACTCACTATCATGAACAGCACTGTGACTGCAAACTGCAGTGGAGTCATTCAGATTACTGGGCACCACCATCTCCCAGGACCTGAAGTGGGACAATCACATTGACTCCATTGTGAAAAAGGCCCAGCAGAGGCCTTGACATCCTTCGCCAGCTGAGGAAGTTCAGCCTGCCACAGAAGCTGTTGATACAGTTCTACTCTGCCATCATTGAATCTGTCCTCTGCACATCAATAACTGTCGGGTTCAGCTCAGCTACCAAATCGGACCTCAGAAGACTTCAGTCGGACTGCTGAGCGAATCATTGACCCTCCCTACTCTCCAAGAACTGTATTTATCCAGAGTGAGAAAAAGGGCTGGTAAAATCCCTCTGGACCCCTCACATCCAGCCCCTCTTTGAACTATTGCCATCTGGTCGACGCTACAGAGCTCTGAGCACCAGAACGACCAGACACAGAAACAGTTTCTTCCCCCAGGCAATCCATCTCATGAACACTTGACAATAATTATGGTACACACACTATTTATTCACTTATTTATTGAACACACATACTTAATCTACACTATATATTATATATGCATTTATTGAACATAATATACCTGTACATACAAAACTGTCCATTGTTATATACCTGTACATACAATAGTCAATTTGCATATTGTTATTCCTTATTTACTTGTTGTTTTTATTATCTGTGTTTTTGTTCGGTCACTGTCATTCTGTTGCACTATGGTAGCTTCTGTCACAAAAACAAATTCCTCGTATGTGTAAACATACCTGGCAATAAAGCACATTCTGATTCTGAATCAAATTTGTTCAAAAACAATTCATTCCTGAATGAATCACACTGCTCTGAGACCTGCAAATATTCTGCTCCGACTTTGTTTGGAACAATTTTTGTTGGCTATACAGACCCCTCCCACACACGTACACAATATATAATCTCTAAAATGTAAACTTTGGTTTGTTGAACTGTTATATAAATCCAGTATGACATTTGCCATTGTGCTGAAAAGGCAATATCTGGGAAAACAGCACTATTGCTTGTGTGGTACAACTATGTCATATTTTATAAATATCAAAAACATAAACCCATGCAGGGATATGTTTTGCTTTCATAACTTGAATTATAGGGGCATTCTATAGTCTTTTAGTAGAGACTTTTTATTTTTGATTGAACAATACCAATTTATTTTCACAGCCTTCATTGCTCGCATATACCAAGGGGGCAAATAATTCTGACCACAACTGTATTAAAGCTGAAACAGAACATCACCGCTAGCAGAAAGCTCTTTTAAGCGTGGAAGTTTAACTAACTTGGAATCATACTGCTTAACTGATGCCAGCTAATAATTCTTCACTTATTTAATACAGATAATATTTACTTCATATGTTGGTTTCAGAGAAACAACAGTGTATCTTTCCATAAGATTGTTATTTTATCATAGCAACCAAGAGTTATCAAGGCTCCACCATAAACACTTCAGCTCCAGTCTGTAACCGCTGTTGAAAAAAAGTCACAGAAACTAATAAAACCTTAAGTCAAGGCTATTTGATGAATATACATTTTTGTAGTTATGCCAAGTTCTTCAATACTAAAAAAAACAGTTTTGTCTTAGAATTTACAAACAAACACAAACCCATTCATCGTAAAGAGTGTGACCTCTAAAGAATATTCAGAATGACTTTATTTTATTCCTACAGCATTCATTGGATCTTCATTGACCTGACAGACGTTGTTTGTCCCACTGTAAGCATCCTCTGATAATACATAAGTTTGCCACCTAATAGTCAAAAGGTAAACATTTTAGGACAAATTAACTTATCCATCTTTATAACATTTTGCATTCCATTCTGTGCAATACTGTACACCAATTTAACCAAGCGAAGGTGAATTATAAAATGTTATCTAATATAGATATTTCCCCTATTTTTCATTATGAAAAGCAGAAATGAAAACAGTGCAATTTCTTTAAAACACATTTCTTTACTGCAGTCTGTAGTGAAAACAAATCATACCAACAACAACTTGGTTCCAGCTAGAGATTTACAACAGACTACAGTATGACCATGGAAAAAGGTCTGCAATTTAATACAAAAACATGTTTTGCAATCATATGCCTAATGACAATTATAATTAACAGTATAAAAAGGATTAAAATGTCAGCACTTGCTATTGGGAGTCCTGTAAATTTGTCTTTTCTTCAATTGCCTGTTTGACAATTTCAGCCAGCTTTAAGCGATCTACTTTGTCTGAAAATGATCTACCTGTGAAGAAAGAACAACATAACAGGTTGATATTATACTTGATCGAATTCATGCAATTAGTCAAGGATGGTCCACACAGCTGTTTGAAATATACTGCTTGTGTTTTTCCAGTGTTGGGTTAAAACAACATCACATTTAATTTGACCAGATCTTTCTGCTATGGCCAAGTACTGGTTAGGCATTTTTCCCATTTTCGAACTTATTCACTTTAAAAAATGTATGCATTTCAAGCTCTTTCTTCATAACCAGTTCAGCATCTTAAGCACTTAAAAGCTTAACAAAAAAATGTAATTGAGATTTTGAATTAAAGCTCTAATTCTACAATTAATTTACATTGAACCAAACCCTGCGAGCTCTTCCCTGAATCTGTAAATCTATTGTTTAGCAGCTACGCAACTAGTATTTCCTTCATGAAATGCAATTTTAGTCTTCATTTTTGTCCATCAAAAGGTCAAGAGCATTCTGACCAAAAATACCTATTCTGACATTTCTTTGATGTTGCTCTTGACGGTTTATAACCAACATATTAACATTAGGATACCATTTTAGGTTATTACCAATTAAAAATCCACTGATTCAAATGACCAACTTCAATCTGAGCTCTCACCTCAAATTCATATTCACACATCCAATTTTAGTCTACAGTAAAATGTTGGATGTTATTCTACCTTCAATCACAGTAAAGCTACTAGCAAATGAACTAGACAAACACGTACCATCCCAATTTAACCCGTGCAATCCATCTCTAAGTAGTTTGCAATCTCGATTGAATCGCCACGCTTCATGCATAACTTCATTTAGCTTCTCATCCTCATTGTCACCTGTAAAAACAGCAAAGATACTGCAAATAGCTAAATCTTGTGTTTCTTAATTTTATATGCAAGCTACACATTCAAAGCAAACATTTCTGGATTTGAGGACTGTTGTGGAAAATATCATGACCAGTGTCAAACAACTATCTTCTGTTTCAGTCTTGAGTTATTGAAGAATAACCTGTGGATTATAAACACCACAAACCAACAATGCATGTCCATGCGTACCAGCCTGTGGTAAGATGCACTGTGCGATTACATCCCGTAGTTTTTCCAGAGCCACGTTGGTGTCCTCAGCCTCATTCTCAGGATCATTGATGAAAAGTTCATCGCTGGGTTTGGTGCTGCATGAAGTAGAAATCAAACACCGATCTATAATTACATTCTGCTAATAAAGACACAGAATTATCTCAATTAACTGAAAAGGAACACAACACGAAAGAGAGACTCACCCAAGTAGCTTTCTCTTTCTCAAAATGGGGTTATTGACCGAGTTGAGCGGCTTTAGACTGAGATTCAGGTCCTGTATCCTCATGTTAGCCAGTTGTTCAGCATGGGCCTGTTGGATTCCAGCCACAACTGCCTGAATGAACAATATAACATAACTTTTATATTGATTCTGCAAATACAGCAACATAATTCAACATATGAAAGGTAGTGCAGCAGATGGGAGAAGAAACCATTCATGCTTCGATTGGAGTTGACCGATATGACCAAAAATCCTATATCAGTAATTTTTTTTTCATAATAACAATGTATATCACAATGTAGTTATTTTTGCTACCATAGAAATTTCATAATTCTTGTCACCAGTATACCACAAATACCACAAAATAAAACTCAAGTTCACTGAAGTCAAGTAAACAGTCAGTGATTAAATAAGAATAAGGAACTTATTACAAGCAACAGGAAACAAAAAAATAAAGTAGAACAAATAAATAAGAAATGCTAAATACATGTAGTAATACAATTTACAAAACACTGCATATTCTTCTCTGTGTAAATTAAATATATTTCTTCTTACTAAAGTTAAAAAAGGGATTTAGTCAAGAGCAGTGAAATATTTTCTTTTGTTGTTTGATTAACATGAATGACATAGCAGAAATATAAGACTGCTGTCACTTTAGGAGCTGCCTGGAACCGCAATAATCCAAAATGCTTGAAAACGATACGTTTTCATGACCACATAGCTCGGCATCATCACTTGAACCTGTCACCACGATAGAGACAATAGTCCAAAATCTCTACTGGTTGACAATTTTACCAGTTAATCATGTCTACCAGTATATCGCCTACCCCTACCAGTAACATGCACAAACATACTACACAATCGCACTCCTTTCACTGCCTTAAGCTTGAATTTCTGCGCACCAAAAGATAGATAAATAAATACAATCGAGCAAATAGAAGCTTTCACAAACTTCTGAATAGGTTCAGCAAATTACCTGGCCAATCACAGGCTTTATTTGAACGGATTTCAGTATTATTGAGCACTATTTGAGCAACAATACAGCTTTACTAGACAATGGATGGGCATTTTGTTTAGCCAGAATAAGATGTTTCTGTTTTGTCTTCCTGAGTGGTAGATGCTTGCTAAAAGTTACAGTGTGTAAATTCAACTTACACCTGAACAAGTTAAGATGCTAAAGTTCAACTAAACAATACATTTTACCTCCCACATTCAAATGTACCAATAATAAAGTTAAAAACAAAATGAAAATGTTGCTCCAGGGGGACTGTGTCTGCAACAAGTGCATTAACATCAGCAGATCAACTAAGCTTTTAAATGTTGTCTTTAGTTAGAGCTCACCTTGTCCATCATCATCTGAGCAGACGGAAGCACATTGTCCAGCGCTTCAGTGCAGTTGAGCCAGGGATGGGCTAACACTCCCTCTATGGTTAGTCTATCCTCAGGATTCACTTTAAGTAGCCTTAATGCAACAAAACATGTTAGATCTGAGTAACAAAAGCATTGGTTTACACTACTGAAATTAAGCAGCAGTTTACCTAAATTTACATAGCTACTTCATAATTTTTTTTAAGATAGACTAAAGATGGTTAATAGTCACCAATCATGGTCGCTTTGGATAAAAGCATCTGTTAATGCATAAATGTACAATGTAAATCCTAAACTCATAGTGGCGTTAGAGAAATTGAGCAAGTAAAAATAATAAAAGGTTGGCAAACCACAGCTCCAAAAATGCCAAAATGTTTATGTCATGTTCTCACCACAGGTGACGTTTCGTATCAGTCTGATGAGGTTAAGGCTAGAAGGGATACAGCTGCGGCTACTGAGCATGCGCACATCAATATAGCTGAATTTTTGTCACACTGCGATAATTATTTTTTCCAATAAATATTTACTTTTTTATTTAAGGGGTAGGTTTAGAATTTGGGTAGGTGTAAACATTAATATAGTTAACGTTAATGTCCAGCCACAGCTGTATCCCTTCAAGCCACAATCTTCTGATGAAGAGCCATAGGGCTCGAAACATCACCTATTGTGAAAAAATATAAAATTAGCTGTGGTGTGCAAACCTTTCCTTCTTTTTATTGTTTACAATAATTGAGCACCCTCATTGAGGTTTTTGTTGCCCATCAGATGTGTGCATTGTTTTTGAGAATTTGAGAAAATTACATCAAAATTGGCAACAAAGATTTTAAAACTCAACTTAACTGTTCTGCCAAATTTCAAACCGATTTACCATTTAGATCTAGGGGATGCCGTAGACTCCCAGCCACAAGAGTAAAAGATTCAATGCATGTCTATGCACCTTATGTTCTTGGCCCTAAATAAGTATGGCAGTATTTTTTAAAAAAAAAAAAAGTAAATGGAAAGACACTTACTTGCGGACGATGTCCTTGGCCATTTCAGATATTTGACTCCATTCCTCCTCTGGGAATTCAAAGCTGCCAGTCATGATTTTTTTGCGCATATCTTTTGGGATGGTACGGCTGTGGTGTTTGGAGTAAAATGGAGGATATCCGCAGAGCATTACATAGACAATCACCCCTAAGGACCATAGGTCACAGCTCTAAAGAGTGGAAAATATAAGGAAGAAAGAATGCATTGGCTTCACAGCTAGCAAGCTAAACACCTTCAGTCAATTCTTATGACAAGGCTGAAAATGAAAAATGTGAAACTAGGGATGTAATGATTCACTCAACTCACAATACGATACACAATACACGATTCACGATATGATTTTCTCAAAATGAAATTTAACAACATGAGATTTAAGACAAACTATAAATGAAAAGTTGCCTTTCTCAGAATTAAGGCTGCACGATTAATCGAATGCGATAGTCATGCACATCTTGACAGTAAAGTCGGTTCTGTGATTAGTAGTAAATCTCCATCACGTGCTTTCAGATGGAGCAGCATTTACTGCAGAGCTGCAAAGATGCAATCATAATTGCACATGATATATTTGCGCTATAATGAAATCGAAGATATCGTTCTGCGATTATGAAAGCTGTTTGCGTAGCTTGTCAGTGAACTACAGTTCGGTGTAGTAAATGCTGCTCCATCTGAAAGCACGTGAAAATACGACATTTAATAACGTTTACTCCAAATGCACTTCATAACGTCAGTGTTTGAAATAACTCCTTCTGTGAGATGATGTGACTTCTTAAACAGAATAATTAAGGCATGCAATATTTTATAGTATTCTAAGCAGTGATAAAGAATGTGCGCCCTCTGGCTTTCGGATGGAGATTTACTACTAATCACAGAACCGTATTTCACTGAAAGTTATGAATGACAATCGCAGCTTCTGCCTCGTTGAGATTTAATGCCGATTAATAGTGCAGTCCTATCCCAAATCAAATGAATAAATAACACATTTATAATAAATGTCTTCATTTAAACAAACTGAGGCCTGTGCCCTTTCCATTTAAAATGAAAATATTTACATGTACATGGATTGAATGTATTTATTTACATGTATACATTTATATTCAAATGTATATTATATATAAATATTCGTAATATATAAACATAACATATTTTTTCTTAAATATATACATGCATGTGTATGTATTTATATCCATAATAAATATACAAAGTTCACACAAATTTTAGGTAAACAAAAACTTTTATTTTGGATGCGATTAATCATGTGACAGCACTAATAAAATAGGATGACATTTTTTGAAGAATGAGCCATAACACTGAGTAACAAAGTTTACCTTGTTGTATGTGTATGGTGTGGGTGAGGTAGGTATAATCCCAGACTTTTCTTTCTGGTGGCGTCTCTGTGCCTCCAGCACCTATGGAAGAAAGTTAGTTCATATTTGTCAATTAGGTCACAAAGTTTCGGACTGATCAAAGATTTCATGTGTGGCTGGCAAAATGGATGTTTTAATTTATCATCATCATCAAAAAGAGGAAAAAAAACACTGAAAACATTACCAATTTATGTTTTGAAGGGGCCATATCACATCACCAGTCAAAAGTTTGGACACGCTTACTCATTTTTATCATCATAATTATGTCCCAGAATTAGAATAATCCATGAAACAACATGACCATGGACACTTGTTGGCTTTTCCTTCCACTATTCAGTTCAGACATCTATTAAATAAATTGATTAAAAGTTCAGTTTTGCTACTTCTCTTTATTATCAAGAAATGTGGATCAAGGAAAAAAGGATCAAGGAAATATGATTTGACCCCTTTGAAAGTAAGAATTATGAACAATCAACTTTTACATCTATACAAAGTCACTAAGGTCTTACCTGCGGTGCTACATAATACGGAGTGAACTGTGGGGTCATTAAATCACCTTGGTCGATTTTGGCAAAACCAAAATCACACAGTTTTACAGGAGCATCCTGATGGGGTCAGACACAAGAAACATGATTCAAAATAACTAAATCAAATTTGCTTGATTTAGAAATATTCTAAAGTAGAATTTTTTTTAAGGGATGATTAAAATATGTGTGTGTGTGTATGTATGTATATATATATATACATATATACACACACACACACACACACACACACACACACACACACACACATACACACACAGGCCACTTTATTAGGTACACCCGTTCAATTGCTTGGTAGCACAAATTGCTAATCAGCCAATCACATGGTAGCAACTCAATGCATTTAGGCATCTAGATGTGGTGAAGACGACTTGCTGAAGTTCAAACCGAGCATCAGAATGGGGAAGAAAAGGGATTTAAGTGACTTTGAACGTGGAATGGTTATTGGTGCCAGACGGGCCGGTCTGAATATTTCAAAAACTGCAGATCTACTGGGATTTTCACGCACAACCATCTCTAGGGTTTACAGAGAATGGTCCGAAAAAGAGAAAATATCCAGTGAGCAGCAGTTGTGTGGACGAAAATGCCTTGTTGATGTCAGAGGTCAGAGGAGAATGGGCAGACTGGTTAGAGATGATAGAAAGGCAACAGTAACTCAAATGACCACTCGTTACAACCAAGGTATTAGGAATACCATCTCTGAACACACAACACGTCGAACCCTGAAGCAGATGGGCTACAGCAGCAGAAGACTACACCGGGTGCCGCTCCGGTTACCTAAGAACAGGAAATGGAGTCTACAATTTGCACAGGCTCACCAAAATTGGACAATAGAAGATTGGAAAAATGTTGCCTGGTCTGATGGGTCTCGATTTCATTCAGATGGTAGGGTCAGAATTTGGCGTAAAAAAACATGAAAGCATGGATCCATCCTGCCTTGTCTCAACAGTTCAGGCTGCTGGTGGTGGTGTAATGGTGTGGGGGATATTTTCTTGGCACACTTTGGGCCCCTTGGTACCAATGGAGCATCGTTTTAAACGCCACAGCCTTCCTGGGTATTGTTGCTGAGATGCTGACCATGTCCATCTACAGTTTACTGATCTTCTGATAGCTACTTCCAGCAGGATAATGCACCATGTCACAAAGCTCAAATCATCTCAGACTGGTTTCTTGAACATGACAATGAGTTCACTTTACTCAAATGGCCTCCACAGTCACCAGATCTCAATCCAATAGAGCACCTTTGGGATGTGATCAAGAGATTCGCATCATGGATGTGCAGCTGACAAATCTGCAGCAACTGTGTGATGCTATCATGTCAATATGGACCAAAATCACTGAGGAATGTTTCCAGCACATTGTTGGAACTATACCACGAACAATTAAAGCAGTTCTGAAGGCAAAACGAGGTCCAACCCGGTGCTAGTAAGGTGTACCTAATAAAGTGGCCAGTGAGTGTGTGTGTGTGTGTGTGTATATATTATACACACACACACACACACACACTGTAATCAATTAAATAAAATGAATTTATGGAATATTATTCAGGTGTCAGATCTCACCAGTGAATTGTCCTTGAAGAGCAGGTTCTCTGGTTTCAGGTCTCGATGTGCAATATTTAATGAATGACAGTGTTGTAATGCAAGGCTTATCTGTAAAAATGACAGAAGTTCAAACTACCTGATATATACAAGTTTTGATGTTTATAATGTTAATTTTTAAACAACTATAATTGCAATATGTCTACCAAACACAATAGACTACTTATAACAATGTAATTGAAAATAACACTGTACTTGTTTAAAGGGCCCATGTTTTACTTTATTGTAAAGTTAGTCATCTATGTCAAGCATTCCATGTTTACTCTCTTATGCGGTCATTCATTTTATAATGAAAAATTATTTTTGTTGTTAAGAGATAAAATCACCAGCATAAGTGAAAAAAACCCACACATACAAGAACAATCGTTTGGTCATCTATGCACCCCTAAGTAAGTCATACTGATGGAAACATGTCAAGTCATACATTAGTCAATAAACATGTCATGAAGTCGTAAACACAACACATTTTTACCAACTTTGAACATTTATTCATCCATAGATTTAATAATTCTCTCCATGTTTTGGACATTGATAGGGATGGGCGATATTTAACAAATACTAATCGCAATACTTTTTCTACATCATATGATACTTATATTTATCATAAAATTAATTTACCATTACCATTAATGGGGAAGGAAATGTTTTCCACATTTGTTTGTTGTTTGTCAGACCTTGAGAATGAATGTCAATGTTAACTTGTTAGTTCACAAACTCCACAGAGCAGCTCCTTTTAATTTAGGGTCCTATGAAATACATTTTATTTTGCTCTGAATTCTGTATTTTTCCCTTCTATATTTTTTTCTGGATTCTGTGTTTTATGACTTGTGTGTTTGACAAAACCACACCATTCATTCACAGAGACACACAGACCTATTAACGGCATGCAACTGACTGTTGCCTTTATTTCTGCTGTCTGATTAATCCATATTGAGTAAAAATGTCTAGAACTTATTATCGTTCTTCATATCAATTTAATCACAATCTCAATATATGATATAGTTTATCACCCAGCCCTAGACATTGGTCTCAAATATCCAACCAATCAGGCTTTGCTGAAGGTTTGGACTGTAACCGCTGCTAATAGTATCTTTAATAGATACTCTTTCACCATCAAATGAGCTGCCATGTTACCAAAACAAACTAGTTTGAATATTATGCATTACCTAAAGTCTGCCTTCTCTCCAGACCTGAGCTACCTCAACAGTATGGCCTTTAACTGTAAAGACAGTAAGTACCTGTTTAGTGACCTGGCTGGCCATCTTTTCTGTAAAGTGCTTGTGCTGGCTGATTCTGTGGAACAACTCACCACCTTCCATCATTTCCATGACAATCAGTAACCTTGCCCTATCAAAGAGAAGCACAGAAAACAGTATTTATATTTGTAGGTGGTTAGAGCATTAGCCGACATTTTCTTGTACTGTACGTGTAGGAAACACTTGTGTGCACTGATGCTGTTGAACTACACTACCTTGGACTGGATTCATGGGGAAACTGTACACTGTTGGCATACACCTCCATTATTTTCACAATGTTGAGGTGAGAGGCACACATCATGTGAAGCCTGACCTGCAAATAAAAATCCCAGGAGAGAATTTAAAGTTGCACTTGGAGATGTTCTGTAAAGTCTGACATTACAGCGTATTAACCTCTAACACCAAACAAAAGAGATGTTAATTAATGTTCAAACAAAAGAAACTGAACCATGCACCTCATTGCGGGCTTTGGGTCGGTCAATCAAGATCTTCAGGGCAAACCGTTCTTGTGTTGACTTCTTCACACATACCCTGGAAAAAAACAATATAAATGCACTGCATCAATTGGCTTTTAGTAAATAGCCAACTGATGAATTAACTCTGTAAAGCAGGAATATCTATCGTTTTAATGGAAAAGTTTATTGTGTTTATTAAAACACCAGTAAACACCATTACTGAGCAAAAATTCTGGTGCAGATGCTGATATGACTAAAACATTTGAAGATATTCAAATAGCTTGCAATGTAAATCAATGAGATTTTATAACTTTATAACAGTATATCATACTACTTGCATAGTAATGAAAAGTATATTTCCCAACAATATTTTGTAAAGATGATATTTAAATGCTTAGTTTTATGATAAAATCTCTGTAGTCTCAATACATATAATGCAATGCAATACAATGATGATAGAGATATGAACACGCTGGACAGATTCATCCCAAATAATTCCTTGATACGTCAACTCCCCCCCCAATCATGATCGGAGTTGATTTTTGTTCTGGTGTTTAGGAAAGGATTCCAAAATATTTCCTCAAACAGAGATTAGATCCTACAGCAGGAAAGAGTCTAACTACTTCTGCTAGTGGAGATTTACAGCTGAATGTCATATTTATTTTAAATACTTTTTAATGCAAACATGACATTTCAATATACCCTTCAAACTGGACATAACAGCATACCTCACAGGACCACTGATCCCAGCTCCCAGCTTCTGTGTCCAATTAATGTTATACTCTTCCAGGATTGATGTCTCCTGTAACAAGAACATACAGTGTTTGGGAACAGTTCATTCAATTCATCGGTATGACTTATAAACCATATGCATAATTATTATACATGAAATTGATGAATTTGCCTGTTTTGACATTGTTTCTGCAGTGAGCATCATGAGATGTATAAAACTGAAACGGCTTTAATGCATATCTAAAAGGTGACAGCCACAGTAGAGTCCATGACTAGTAGTTTTCAAAGAGTTTTCATTATCGCAGGCAATTAATCTGTGATTATGAGCGCGAAGTGTGTAGCTTGTCAGTGAACTACAGCTCTGTGTATTAAATGCCGCTCCAGCTGAAAGCACGTGATGGAGATTTATTACTAATCACAGAACCGGCTTAACTGCCCTAGTTCCCCGAGTTGATCCTGCTGCTGTTGGTATCCTCTTGGCCAATCCCACGGAGGAAGGGCATCCTCTCCCATGATCTGAGTGAGAGACATGATATGGCATTCCCGGCCTGAGCTGTGGAACCTTCACGTTTGGCCTCTCAATGAGTCTTTACTGCTCTCTGCGAGGGTAACTAACACCATTATGGAGGCTAGAGCTCGGTCTACGAGATGCCTCTATGCCCTTAAGGTGTTTGCATTTTCTGACAGGCTTGTAGTCTGGAATGAAGACCCATTCTCATGTGACGTGTCATCCATTCTAACCTTTCTGCTTGATAAGGGGTGCACCACTTCCATGATCAAATTATATGGGGAGCTATCGTGGTGAATCATGCTCTCGGACTGGCCTGTCAGTCAGCAAAACCGACCTTGTCGTTAAATTCCTGAGGAAAGCTTGGCCACTAAATCTGCCTTGTTCTCATACTGTGCTGACCTGTGACTTATCAACGGTCCTCAGAGACCTTCGAGGTCCCCACCTTTGAACCGCTTTAGTTGGCCGACTTATGGACGTCACTTAAGACTGCTCTCCTTTTGCTTTCAGTCAGCACTTCCTGCCTTGAGTTTGGGCCTAACGTCTGTAGTCATCCGCTGGAACGCTACTTTCATGTGAACGTACAAGTGACAGTTAGCGGAGGGTAGAGAATACAGTTTATAAAGATTTAAATAAGGATATTTTTCTTACACAAATGCATTGATTCACTTGAGAAGGCCTTTATTAACCCCGTGTGGAGCACTTTTTATGATGTATGGACACAGCTTTTTGGCTTCAAAATCTCAATCCCCATTCACTGGTTTTATATAGATTGGAAGAGCCAAGAAATGTTTAATATAAGTCCAATTGTATTCATCTGAAAGAAGAAAGTCATATACACCGAGGATAGCTTGAGGGTGAGTAAATCATGAGGTAATTTTCATTTTTGGGTGAACTATCAGAGAGTTACTATCGGAGCATATTGAGAGTAGACAGGAGGTTCACGCAATACTCGTCCCCATTATTCTCTGGGAACTTTACTAACCAGAGCGTTTTCATGCACTTGTCAATTTTGACTGTTTTGTTCAAAATGAAATAACTTTGAACCTCGATTTATCAAGTGTTTACATTTCTTTTCTGGAAATGTATGCACATTTGTGAATTTTTAATTAGATACCTTTTTGTGAAGATTTAAAGATAACATTTCTGGAAACTTGTAAATCAAACCAAATCTTAATGTACTATGATTAATCAATTGCGGAAAGTATGGTAAGACCTGTGGTGTCTTGCCATGGTATAATTAATGCAATTTTTTTGAAAAGTAATTACTGTATTGGTTTAATTTGGCAATGAACAAAATTCAACAAACCGCATAGTAAACTATGCACTTTGTCATACAAATTATTGGAAAATCAACCAGAATGTTCATTGTGTGGTTCTGAATCAGTGCCTCACCTATTTTTAGACACTCCAATTGAGTCTCATATTGGACTGAGATCTCATTATTATTAGTTTCATTAACCTAATATCATCATAGAAGAAATGGTCCTGTTGATATTTTGTAACGTTTTGTCCCTTTGGACTGCAGTTGAACTCCTGTGCTTATTGTGGAAATATATCTCCAAATCTAGAGACTTTTGTACTGAGAACATTTTTTGCTGAATCCCTGTTTACATTACAAACAGAAGGAGAAAAACAAGATAAAGGTATCCATTACAAATAGAGAAATATTTCCTCTGTTCATAATGCACCCTATACTCTTGTAATGTTTTTGTTGTTTATTTGTAATATATAGAGTTGTGACTAGCTTTTTCTGTAACACTTTGTCCATGTTAAAAATGTTGCTTATACTTACTATAATAACAACAACAACAATAAATTGCGTATAATTAAGTACTCTGTACTTAATAGTATTCATTTATTATAGTCTTAAATTAAAGTTACCCCTTTCTCTATATCTTCATGTTACATATGTTGTAAATTCTGGTATATTTGCACTAGCCATAGTCCTTTATTTGCTAAATTTTCTAAAATCATTAAAAACTTTTATGTATTTTATATCACTGTCGTTTCATTTAAACACAAACAGCGCCATCGTGCGTCTCAGTTATGTGCTGTAGTGAAAATGACCTAAGATGACTTCATTAATAAAAATACTGTAATATTCTGTAATATCAGAACACAGTGTTCGACTGAATTAGGGGGTCAACTGTTAATTTAACTGAAATTGCTTTTTTACAGTGGGAGCTTTAAGACAATATGCTATAATATGCATATATAATACTTTCAATACAATATTTTTGTTTTGTATTGTATCTGATTAGTAGCTGTTTGACAAGCAAGATAACGTACAGACTGCAGTTCACTACAGCAAAGTGTTTTTGAGGTCATGGAAATTGTTATGAATTAGTTGCAAAAATACAAAGATATAACGAACGTTACAGACTTTAGTTTATTGTTTAGCCGCCTTACCTTTATGAATCTGTCCACGCTGGTGTCCTCAGACATGATGTTGACTGTGACACTCACTCACTCACTCTTTGGCTTCAACAGGCTCGTACAGGTGCAATATTAGCTAAATCTTGGCGTTGAACGAAGTCTAAGCGCTAAGATGCCTTCTTCGTATGTATAATTTCCATGCTGTCCGATGAACTTTGGAACACCAGCGCCTTTCCTTGGTGAATGCGTAACTGGCATTAAATGCAATACGCTGTCAAACTCCACAAGACAGTAGGAAAGCAATAAAGACGCGAGTTTCTGAGGCTATACGTGCTCGGCTAACATCTTAAGTTACGCATGCATTTCACGTTGTAAAAGTAACGTTAGCGCAGACTAGCCACCGTTTATGTTACTATTCTTCCAACCACTATTTGCCAACCGCTCTAAGCTGTTCTTGACAAGAGAGAAACAAACCCGACGAAGGATAATACAAGCGGTAAATCCGTGTCGGCTGCCCCGTTCTCGGCAGCAGCCGCCGTTAGCTTTGAAGCTCGCGTTCACAGCAGATGCTAATTCTCGCGCTCATTGCATTACATGCGCGCACGACCTCTTTGACTCTACGACTTTCACTATCCAGTGTTCAGCGATTAACAGTGTTTTGAAAAGCACCAGACACCAAATACTATCCTGGGTTTGTTTGCTAAGGTGCTAGTGCTACCTTTGATCCGAAGCTGGAGAAGATTGTTCTTCTGTCTTATACGCCACATTCTGCGAGCAGCGATGCGGGGCATTCCGCCACCTAATGCAGAGGAGCTCGGTCAGGCCGACCCTCGCTGAAAATAATGCGGGGTTTCGGTCTCGTCTAGAGTCGTTTGGTATTAAAATGCGATTAATAAAATGTTCTGTTAGAAATGAAATTATAATGCGAGCGCTCGCTTTGTGTCGTGTCTTCACCGTACCAGCATGAGGTTAGAACTCTTTCATAACTTCAGATGAACAGATTTTGATCTTGAAAAAAAATACTTTTACTGTACCTTCTCATCACACTGCAAAAAAAATTTGTTCTTCATCAGTATTTTGTCTATTTAAATGTCCAAAGATTATTTAATCAACATGCATTTAACGTTAGCAAAATTAAAATGTAAGTCTTGTTTTATGAGAAACACATCAAATATGTTTGATCCATTTATTTTTGTCTGCATATTATTACAAAAATGTCTAATCAGAAAAGGACAAATATTTATGTACACTGAGAAGAAATGAATGAAAATGAATAAATGAATAAAACCAAAAAATCTGAAGCATTTATTTCACAAATCAGCACATGCATGCAAATAATTGTAGTAATTATGCTGTCTATATAATGCTTGAATTAAACCGAATCAAGACAGCCCAATACACATTTTCCCTCCTTATGTTTGGTGGATAATCAATATCTTTTATAAAAACTAGTATGGGACTAAGTAATCATCACTGCTAGAACTTTATTTATTTTACAGAACAAAAGTTGTATTAAACATATTTTTTTTTGTAGAAATTAACTCATTAATTGTGTTAATGCATGAGAATCATAGTACATTTTAATAATGGCTGGCCTGGCTCTTATAATTCGGAAATGGCTTCCTTAAATGAATTCATCCATTTACGAATTTTTCTGAGGGACCTTAATTGTAACCTGTGGAGGAAAAGAGTTCGTAAATAATAAACGACAGATTTAATGAGCTGCATTATGGAGATTGTTGACTACTATACATCTAAAACCCAGCATAAACAAACAATGAATAAATAAATATATTAAAACTTGCTTAATCTACTTGGCATCTTTCAATTTGAAATAAGCAACTCTATAGTAATCAATCACTGTGGGAAATTAGTTTGGGCAAATGGACATTATAAGACAGATACAACTGTAGCATTTATAGCTTACAATAAAGAGTGAATTATGAATAATGAGTGCACTTTTATTAATCTGATAGCAAAAGCTTACCGTTTTGACCTCCGTGTAGTTGTCCAGTCCGTACTCTCCTAACTCACGACCAATTCCTGAGGCCTTGTATCCTCCAAACGGAGCCTGAACTCCGAACACGTCATAGCAGTTAATCCTAAGAAAATAAAATGACAAGAACAAACCACATTTCAGAAAACAACAAAGGTGTCTGATATATCAATATCCAAGATTTCCTTAAAATAATGAAGCACATCACATGCTCACCACACAGTGCCAGCGCGCAGGCCGTTGGATATGTAATGGGCCTTATCAATGTTTTTGGTAAAAACACCAGCTGCAAGGCCGTATTTGCTGTCATTGGCTCTCTCAATCACTTCCTCTAAAGATTTAAACTTCAGAATTTGCATCACCGGTCCAAAGATCTGACAGTAATAAAAGGGAATAGCATGTTATATCATTTTACTGGATGAAAATCTTACAGCAAAATGGAATGAATAGATAGAAATGTATCTATTCACCTCCCTGTGTACATAATGGCATAAAGTGTGCCATATTATGGCAAGTTAAAATGTGTATGTAAAATGGCAGATATACAGTAGCTACTTTGAGGTAAATTTGAAAGAAAAGACTAAAAATATGAATATGTTAATATATTCATATTAGTATGGTTATATTGTGATTTGGTGTGATGTGATTGTTGATCTTCCGTACATATCTGGTTGTTAAGTGAGGCTATGTCTGAATTTGTGTAACGCCAAGTTTGTACTGCGTTTGATGAAGTATGTATGCGTGTAATATTAATACAATCTGAAAAAAACAATTATTTGCATGGCAATTAATTAAATTTCTCTTCCTGTTATCAAAATTAATTACAATATTTAATGTTAAGTGAATAAAAGCCTAAATTAAATATGTTAATCAAAGTTATCACATCTTCAGAAGACTTGGACTAAATTGCTTGATTCTTATAGATTATGTTTACTATGTCTTTATGAACTTTTTCAAGGGATGGACAGAAATAAGAGAAAACGCATATCTATCAGTGTTCTGAAGATGAGCAAGTTATATGGATTTGGAACCAGGGTTATTATAGTTTACTAAAACTAAAAGCCTAAAAAATATATATTTTTGTCAATTGAAATAAATGTTAATTGAAATAAAATGAAATAAAAAAAACGTTAAACTTATTTAACGGTCATAAAATGTATAAAAACTTTAGACAACTAAAAGACTAAAATTAAAATGGAACCCCCCCAAAAAAGTAATTTCCTAATCTCAAACAATCCAGTCATTTATCAATCACAAAATATTAACACTAATTATTTAGAAAGAAACATTTCTGGAGGCTTATCTCGTCTATAAGTTTAGATCAAAGGTGGATTATGAAGTGGATGGAAAGGCCTTTTCCTTAGTAATGTGTTAATTAAAGTACACACACCTCCTCCCGAGCAATTGTCATGTCATCTTTAACATCGCCGAAGATAGTAGGCTGGATAAAGTAGCCGCGGTCAGCTGCCGGTCCGCCGCCGCACATGAGCTTAGCACCCTCACGCTTCCCACTGCTGATGTAGCCAAGAATCTTATGGAACTGTTCTTCATCCACCTTCAGCAAAGAGAGGAAATAATTATCAGAGCACTATGCTGACCGAGGGCTTAGTTACGTGTATGTTCTTAGAAGAACAAAAGAAGTCAACAGGAAGTCCTTACACAAACACGCATGTGCACTCATATATAAGCTTCATAGCTTTATTATGACTGAACTGTACCTGGGGGCCCTGCTCTGTGTTGAAGTTAAAGGGATCTCCCACAATCCTCTTCTTAGCTCTCTCTACGCTTCGCTCAACAAACTCATCATAGATGCTCTCCTGTACATACGTGCGAGAGCCTGCACAACAGCACTGGCCTTGGTTGAAGAACAGGGCAAAATGGGACTGCTCCACTGCCTCCTCCACTGCAAATGCAAATATCATTTCATTCAAATGATCAAAAGGGTCATGACATGAGGAATCAAACTTTACATTTTACCATTCCAAACCTATATGACTGTCTTCCTTCGGTTCAACACAAATGAAGGTATTTTGAAAAAGGTCTTAGTGTTTTTGTCTATAAAATGAAAGTGACTGATGTCCAGCATTGTTTTGGACCATACAGATTTTATTGGCAAAAACAGCTCAAGGATCCTTAGATCCTCACATGCAAATTGTGTGTGTTGTGTTTTTATTTTCATGTTTTTTCACATTTTCATAATCATTAGTCATTCCTATTATTTATTATCATTATATAATTTAAGTATTTTATTGTTTATTCACTTAAGATGTTTATATATTTCATATTTCTTATTAATTCTCCCTAGCTTATGCATTTTCATTGTTGTTCAATCTCATGCTTGTGGGGTTTCATGAACTGTTTTGTCTGTATGAATAAGAGATAGATAATGGTGAATATTTATGGAAACCCAAGGTTCATGGGATGTTGCTGTGAAGCAGTTTTGGTATAACACTAAATGTTGAATTTATTGCTGGTCAGACGAAGTTTGAACATTGAGACATACACAACTAAGATTGTTCAATAAACCTTGTTACTTTTTACCATCACTTCGTCTCCTGCTTCTGCTCTTCTTTGGCTTTGCTCGGTCAACTTTTTGAATGACACTAGTTTTAGGTATTTTTGGATACCAGACAAGACGTGCTGTTAACAAGGTTTTGGTATTAACAGCGCTGCTGACTAGTTGTTCTGTTACTGGACAAACTGATATTTTCTGACGGGATCTGGCATCCGGGGCTGGATCCTAATTATTATCTGGCGTGAAGACCCAAATCTAACAGGGCTGAACATTTTTCTCAATATCTTCTTTTGTGTACTACTGTTTGTAAGAAATTCATGGGTTTAGGACGATGTGAAGGTGAAAAAATAAACTCTGAGCACTGGAGTTCTGAAATGAGGCAAAGTCCTCAAGAGGCGGGATTTATCGCATAAACCAATCACAGCTGATCATAACTAGTCATATCGAATCATATCGCGATGAGGCATTGCCTCCTCTCACGTGACTTTCCCCCATTCATTCTCCATAACCCCCACCAAACTCACTGCGCTCACACAAGCCGTTGGCAACAGAACTGCAGTTTCTGCTATCCAAATTAACTTTAAACACAAAAAACCATCACAAGTGCTCATAAAATAATTTCTGACCTATTTTTTGAAATTCCGAAAACTTCAGCACTTCTCCCTGTATACCAGCAATGTTATGACATGAATAAATTATGCAGATAATTTCATTATTTCACTGTATGTGTTTATACTGATGTTTGGTGATTGCAGTTATTTGTCAGTTTTTTGCTGATTGAAAGCTATATGTGTGGTCGTCACCGTCATTGTGGTTTGTGTTGAAGGATGAGATCTTTTCGTGTCTGTTTGTTTGTTAGTAAACTGTGTCGCCAGTGTGCTGACTGCATTTTGACAATGGTGAACAAAGAATGTGTATTCAGCAGTTGCATGTATATCTCCCCTCAGGCCACCGGTATAGCCTGTGGGACAGGCCAGCACTGCCTTTAAGCTGAAGGTAGGCATTAAGTCTTTAAAAACAGAGTGTTTAGATAGATAGAGATAGGGTTGGAAATGGTTATGTACTACTAAATAATAACATCTAAAAAACTTTACCAAAATTATACAACATTATAGGTGGATCTCAGGGAAAATTATAAAATATCATGAGCCTTTTAATTTGCCACAGAAATATAAAGCACCAATAGTTTAATAAAATGCAGAAGGTGCATGAACTCACTATTAGCATCTGATAGAATGATGTTTGGACTCTTTCCTCCCAGCTCCAGTGTGACCTTCTTCAGATTACTGGTACTTGAGGCTTTCATGATGAGGTGGCCTACCTGTAAAATGACAGTAAGTCTCTCCAGTAAACAAAACAAATTTACTGTAAATTGCAAATATAATTTGAGAGGCTAGGAATGCTGACCAAATACCATCTTTGCTACCACAGCGATATTTGGTAGCTGCTCATATGCTACTGAGCACACTTGTTTATTTCATTATTAAAGTATTACAAATAGGCCAGGTTTCATATACAGGTCTTAGATTAAGCCAGGATTATGCCATACTTCAATTAGGACATTTAAGTAGCTTTTATAAATGTGGCAAAAACAAATCTTAGTGTATTAGTTTTGTCTGAGACAAACAATGGCACTGGCATATTTTAAGTTATTTTTAAATGAAAATGATTAGATTCTTAGCATTCAAATAACTCAGTATCAATAACTCTTATTAAATAAACATTGCTTCAAATTGGTGGTGACGTTAACCCCGTGGTTAATGCATCGACATATAGCACGACTGTGCTCACGGTCAGTGTTGCCAATCTAGTGATTTTGTAGCTAGATTTATTAACTTCCCCACTCCTTTTGAGACTTTTTTTCAAAGGTTTAGGGACAAATATAGCAACTTCTTGGACAAACCTTATCTAAGTTCTCATCTTGCCCATTTTGATGTCATCTAGTGACATTTAGCTACCAGTTTTGGCTACTTTCAATTGAAAGCAGTTGGCAACACTGCTCACTGTGACCCGAGTTTGATTCCTGCCTCGAGGTCCTTTGCTGATCCTCGCTTCCCTCTCTCCACTGTCCTCTCACATTAATGGCATGAAAACCCATAAATACTACTAGAAAATGGTCTAATAAAAATACACATTGCTTCAAATTATTAATGTAAATGAACACTTAAGTTAATTAATGTCATAACTGACATTAAAGGAACAGTCCACCCCAAAAAATTATATCATCATTTACTCTAGGGCTGCAACAACGAATCGATAAAATCGATTATTATCGATTATGAAAATCATCGACAACGTTTCTCATAATCGATTAGTCGGGTCCGCCCACAGTGCACGTTCAACTTCAGCCGGTTGCTCAAATTACAGCTCTAAATAACGTATTTCTATGGATAAAATGCATCTCAAAATAGTGTAGGAAACAGAATGAGATGCTGCGGGAGAAGTACGTGATCCATTTTGCATGATAATTCTTTATTTTGAGCTTTAAGTTAATGCATTAGTGTAAAGGCTTGCCCTGTCAGGCGCTGTGACAGATGCGTGCAAAGCGCCCCTCAAACATCCGTCCATTGCGCCCGCAAACATATCCATTGCACTGAATTATCTGTTGTTGAAAGTTAATTTAAGGTTTAAAAGTCAACATGCAGTGTGTATATTTTATGAGAGTAGGAACTTTAAAGGGATAACAGCATGTAATTGTCTGAATATAAATATGAGATGCTCCATAACCGCCTTTTACAGGATAAAGAAATGACAGTAAAACATGACTGTGATAAAAGTTCCTGCAGAACATTCCTCTCACACCGTGTCTTTATTATCATTTACATTTTTAAGAGTAATGTATGACGATTGTATGACATCCAAGTACGGCGAGAGAAAGCATTAGGAGACGACTCTTATAGCACTCGCAGTACTTTGATGACACACACCGATCGGTCTAGCTGCGCTGCTTTAAGTCAAACACATCTAAGCGGTCTTCAGAGAAAGCATCATGTTGGCACGCTGCTATGTTGCCAAGTCCGCAGTTTGCCGCGGGTTGTTTTCGTGTCCGCGGGTCTTTATAACATGCGGAATTGACGAGCTACGCGTAAACGATATTCGGTTGCCGGGTTCTCCTGTAGTGGGCGGAGCTACTGCGCAAACAGTAATCTCATTGGCCGGTGCTCACCTATCATCGCCCCTGTTTTGATTTCAGCGAATCAGTTCGAGCGAATGCAGACGACCTGATTAATATTCATGAACCCAGCAGCTCAATAATCCTTGGTGCGTTTTATATGGTTATTAATAGTACAATTCGCGGTATGTTATCAGTATTATTTGTAGGTTTTTCCCCCTTTTTTATAGAAACACTAAATGACAAACAATATCTTAAGCACCACCACCAGTCCTAAGTTCAGACAACATGACAAATATGCATTCATACATGGTTATTCTAAAGTTCTATCATATAATGATAAATTATCATACTATCATATTTTAAAGTTTGACTGAAATAATCAATTGAATTTGATAGGTGTCTCTCACATTGTCCCACAAAAACATTAAAATGGTGTAGATTAGTGTAACGTTTTATAATAATAATTTATTCTATTTGGAGACCATTTCATTTATTTAACATATTTAGTATTGGGGCATCCAAGTTATATGACATATTTTAACCTTTTTTTTAAGTAACAATAATTACTTTCCCTGGTAATTAGTTTATTTTATAACGATGTAACTCGGTTAGTATTTGTGAGAAGTAACTAGTAATATAACGAATTACCTTTTTAAAGTATCGTGTCCAACACTGCACACTATACATTGATTTATTGTATGTCTTTGATTAATAATGAATATGAAGAGCTTAAAAAAAAAAGCATATTAAATCGTAATATTGGTAAATTAGATTATTTTCTAAAATTGTTTAGTCCTAATTTAAACTATATTCACAAATACAATGCTTAACAAATTTATTAAAACACATTTATAGGTTTTAACAAATTATGTAAGGTTTGTGCCACTGCTGCTCTAACAGCATTGGTGATTACCAAAATCATGTTTAGCTTTCTGTATTGGGTAGTCCTCCAAAATGCGTACAAGCTCTTTAGTAACAGTAGTAGGCTATTTCTAATGCTATAATATAATTATTGCTGTTATCTTTGACAGAAAGGCAGAGCACTTGAATTTTTTTTCAGATACCCAATTACAGTCAAAAAGTACATAAACAATGCAAGCAAGGATGCAAGCTGTTATGAGGCCATTTTTGTTATTATAAATACTAATTAGTTGTTTCTGTTTGTAATTTGCCCAATAAATGACAATAACATTTTAAGATTTAAACAATTTTTTTGACAGATTCCTAAAATATTTGTTTTCTCTTTATGACAGGTGGTTTAATAAATGAAGCACTGTATGTTTTCATAGCATTCCGTGTGTTTGAAGGACATTGAGCAGAATGTGGAATTGTGTGTATTTTGTCAATAAATAACATAATTTGATTTAATCCGATTAATCGATTAATCGAAATAATAATCGACCAACTAATCGATTATCAAAATAATCGTTAGTTGCAGCCCTAATTTACTCACCCTCATGTCCAAACCCAAAAGGCCTTCCTTAATTTTTCAAACATAAATGAAGATATCTTTAATCAAATCTAAGAGATTTCTGTCCCTCCACTGAAAGTGGTGTTTCTTCCAAGATTTTGGATTCGGAACGACATGACAGTGAGCAAATAATAACAGAATAATCACATTTTGGGGTAAACTAACCTCACCAAGATGGGCATTCTGACTAAAAAGTGCATCAATTATGGTACAAAAGTCTCAGGCACAGTGTTTTTAAATATATTTTACTTCAGTGTGGACATTTTAAATTTCTAGACAAGTTTGCAAATATCGTAATAAAGCAGCGAGATGAGCAAGGAGTTCTATAACAATGGTATGGCCCAAGTATAATTTCTGTAGTGCAGAAAGAAGACTTTTGCATACTACTTTACTTATACAAGAAATATCCATTACTGAAGAAAATCCTCACCTCAGTGGAGCCTGTGAACGCTACTTTGTCCACATCCATGTGAGATGCGATGGCTGCCCCTGCTGTGGGACCCATTCCTGGGATAATGTTGACGACACCAGCAGGGAAACCCACCTACAACCACTCAAGATGGTCATCAGGTGGATAAGCAAATTGGGATCTTGTACACGTTAACAATGTGCACTTGATGATGCTTCAACAGTGCACTACGTATGGCTTCACTATTATAGGCTTCTTAACATTAATTATACTGTACACTGTCTAAAGAGACAATGCAGGGATGGCCTATTTTTGTAGGCCAAAATCTGGAAACAAGTTTGCATTTTAGCAATTCTGGTTCTGAAATGTTGAGTCGTTGAATGGCCTAAAAGTCTGTGGTGAACACAAGCTCAATATATTTTTACTCTACAATAAAAAAAACATCAGTAATACAACTCATTTAGTGTTGAAAAAGATGGTGACTATATGGGACTATAGAGATTGTTGGGACATTAAACATCACACTGAACAGGTAAACTCATCAACTCACTAGTCACTTTCACAGCCTTATTGTGTTTATAATCACACACTTACGATCTATTTTAACTCAAACTTTCAGGGAAAATGTTTTAAAATAAATTCTGTAGTTGTCAAAAGCTGGTGGTGATGTTAAAGTAATATGGGACTGTGGCGTAGTTTGTTTATAGCCAACATTTAGCCTACCGATTGTACTTAACCTGTGCTTATTTGTTAAGATTATCACGATGAACAACAGCATGTAAGAGTAATAAACTTTCATTAGTCACAGAGCTTATTTTCTCCAATAATCCAAAAGCCAATGCAAAAATCCAGTCAGGTTTTAGTCTGAACTACTGCTGGCCTACAAAAATATATTATCACTGCAGAGCTCTATACATAACGATAGGAGTTCAAGTAAACGTGTTATGTTATTTTAAGTGCACATATACTGTAGGTAAGCCATTCACCTCTTTAATCAGACTGGCAACATAGAGAGCAGTGAGAGGCGTCTGTTCTGCCACCTTCATCACCACTGTGTTTCCTGTGGCCAGAGCAGGACCGAGTTTCCAGGCCTGCATCAACAGTGGGAAGTTCCACTGGGGACGGTGTGAGGAAACAAAGAGGACATGTGAAAGACAGAAAAAATATGGTATTACTCAGTAAATACATCTTCAATTCTAAAATACCACAGCGTATGCTTACAGGGATAATTTGGCCACAGACTCCAATGGGCTCATGTCTGGTGTAGCAGAAGTAATCACCATCAATGGGAATGGTCTTCCCCTCCCATTTATCTGCCCAGCCAGCATAATACCTACAGACCAACCAACACCCAACAAAGTTCTGATCTTAAGATTCATTTCATCCCTATATCAGATTTAATTGCACACTAATAATTATAAAGAACCTTTGGAGCTACTAAAATCAGAAGAGGATCAGATAATTTCAGATATTATAAAGCTTGTTAGTGGCAGATATTATACATACAGTGCCTTACAAAAGTATTCATTTATTTCACATTTTGTTGTTGCAGCCGCCTGTTAAACTGCTTTAAATTACTTTTATTCACACATCAATCTACACTCCATACACCATAATGACAAAGCAAAAACAGAACTGTCACAACTTTGTAAATTTATTTAAAAAAAACTGAAATAAGTACATTGCATAAGTATTCAAACCCTTACTTAGCTAAAGCACCTTAACAACCTCAAGTCTTTTTGGGTTTGATGCGACAAGATTTGCACATCAGCATTTGGCAATTATTTGTAATTCTTCTCCTCTCAAGCTCTGTCAGGTTGGAAGGGGGCAGACGCACATTTTCAGGTTTCTCTAGAAATATTTGATTGGGTTTAATCCCAGGCTGTGCCACACAAGGACATTCACAGAGCTGTATATAAGCCACTCTTGCTGTGTTTAGGGTCATTGTCCTGTTGAACCTTCTGCCCAGTCTGAATTCTGAATGCTCTGGACTAGGTTTTCATTAAGGTTATCTCAATATTTTGGTGCATTGAGCTTTTCCTCTACTCTCTCTGTAAATCACTCTGTCTCCTCTCCACTAATAAGCTGATGTGTGGTGGGCGTTCTGGCTCAAAATGCCGTCGTATCATCCAGGTGAATGCTGCATTCTGGACGGTGGTTGAGGAGACCCCCCCCTGTATGTAAGCGCTTTGAGTACACAGAAAAGCGCTATATAAATGTGAGAAATTATTTTATTACTCTGAGGAGTTTCTCGGTCCCTTCCTCTAAAAAACAGCCCCACAGCATGAGGCTGCTACCAGCACACTTTACTTTTTGAATGGCACTCTGCGGGTGATGAGCAGTGTCTGGTTTCCTTTAAACATTACGCTTGGGATTGAAGTTCATCAAACCAGATAATCTTGTTTCTCACAGAGAAGTCTTCACTGAGGAGAAGATTGAATCTGGCCACACTGACATAAAGCCCAGATCGGTGGAGTGTTGCAGTGATGTTTGTCCTTCTGTAGGTTTCTGCCATTTGCATATATGATCATGAAGCTCAACTAGAGTGACCATCAGGTTTCTGGTCACCAGTCTAGACAAGGCCATTCTCAGTTGCTCAGTTTGGCCAGGAGGGCATCTCTAGGAAGAGTTCTAGTTGTTAAAAACGTCTTCCATTATGGATAACGAAGGCTACATGATTCTGTGAACCTTCAATGAAGCAGATTTTTTTCTGAACTTTTCTCCAGATGTTTGGCTTGATGCAAACCTGTTTCTGAGCTCTACAGGCAGTTATTTTGACCCCAGGGTTTGGTTTATGCTCCGATATGCATTTTCAGCAGTTAGACGTTTTATTAAGATGCGTGAGCGATTCCAAATCATACCCATTCAGTTGAATTTGCCACAGGATAACTTCACTTGAAGTGTAGTAACATCTTCAAGCAATATGAATGCTCCTGTGCTAAATTTAATCTGTCCCAGATAAGGGTTTGAATACTTATGCAATGGAATCATTTGCCTTTTGTATTTTCAATAAATTTGAAATCTTTAAAAAGCTGGTCAGCAGAAGGAAGCATGATTTTTTTTCTTTGTCATTATGGTGTATAGAGTGTAGAATGATGTGGGAAAAAAGTAATTTAAAGCAACTTAACATACAAAAAAGGGGTATGAATACTTTCGCAAGGCACTGTATATACCAATTCTGAAGCAAATGTCAACTTTTTTTGTATTTGAAAAAAAAGGAACACTCAAACAAACAGAATAAATATCCAAGAGATTAATTATGTTATAAAACAAAGAAATATATGTAAATTATTTAGGCCTAAATTTAAGATTTATGTATTTGAATTAAATATAAAACTTCTAGCAATTTGGATTACACAGTTTAAACAAAAGAACAAGCTTAATGTGATGCATATTTGTCAGTAACACTTAAATTAAACAAAAAATATTTCTGCACTAAAATCTATTTATTATTTACTATTGGTAATAATATTTAAACTTTAATATTTTAAAATTGCATTTAATGCAATAGAAATTGCTTAGAATCAGCATAAATCTGTTCATTGTGAAAAAAAAATATTTAAAAATATTGAAGATGGTTCAAATATGGCCAGCTGTAATTGTAATTAGTTAAATATGTATGATACTGTTACATAAATCTGGTTATTGTGCATTTAAAACATTTTATTAGTTTATTATTACTATCCAAAAATCTTGTTTAATTTATGTATGACTGACAAATATGCATCACATTAAGTTCATTAATGTAAGGTAAAACTGTGTCATCTTGTAATTTAAATTGGCCTACACAAATCTTAAATTTGGGTCTAAATATTTTTTTAGTGCTGTAGAACTGCTCAGATGCAATTAATAATTTGCAAAAGCAAGAAAAACAAAGCAAGACACTAATTATGCAACTCAGAGAAAGGAGTTTCATTAGACTAAAATGTAATATGATATTAATGTAAAGCAATTATTGAGGAAATGTCATACACACATTTCAGTTTCAGCTAGGAAACACTGTGGAGGACATTTCATCATAAGGTCATAAGTTCACCTGAAGCATTTGACCACCATGGGCACGTCCACAGTGTAGGAGACTGCATATGGTTTTCCATTGTCAAGAGTCTCTAGTTCCTATTTAAATGAAATACAAATCATATTAACATCCTGTGGTATTATTGTAGATAAAGTATAAATCAGTGCTGATATTAATACTTGATACGTTTAAAAATGACAGGACCCATAAATTAATAGTGTGGAAATTATAGCAAGGAACCAAAAACATTTAAAAAAAAAATCACATGGATTCCCCAAATTATATTTTCCAAAATGACACAATACTTTGTACTAAGCACAAACTGAAGTTGTACTACTTCAGTATTAAGTTACAAAGTCTTTAGACTCTTATTAAACTCTCAGTATTCATCAGCTTTGTCTGCAATTGAATATGTAATCTTTCTAATTTATAATATTTTGATTAGAATTTTGCGTTCTATAATGGAAATCCTTGTTTTTTATTCAAATATGCTTTAGGAATTTTGAACCTTTTCTTAATAAATTCTTAATTAAGTTAAGCAAGCAGTGAGTGAAAAGAAAAAATGAAATGCTCAGATGCAAATTGTTTAATTCATATAATTGGGGCCTTTTCTGATTCCATTGTTGGTCTTTCATTTTGCTGAATCATTTGATAAAACAGCTCAGTGTCAACTAGGACAAAGGTTGTTTGAGTGACTCACAGCTAAATAGGCAGCATCTCTCTCTATGCAGTCTGCTAATCGGCTCAAGAGCAGCCCACGGTGGGACGCATCCATGCGCCGCCAGGGAGACCCAAACTTGAAGGCATCTTTGGCAGCTTTGACAGCTTTTTCCACATCTGCCTGCATGCAAAAAAAAAGAAACCATGAGAGAGAAACAGTCTGAAAATGTTATGCAAGACTCCATATGGATGGCCGTGGCTGATGTGAGAACGATTCAGGCCAGCTAATGCAACTTTGCCCTATCAGGACATATTTCTTCATTGGCAGCATTATACACTGCACAAAATACAGATATCCAAATGAGTTCATTTCAGTGCCAGAGTCTTTATTAAGTTATGCTTATTACATTATATTTGTGAGGTAACGTTAGTTCAGTTAAGGCTGGCAATGAGTTAAATAAACATGCATGGCTATTTTTAAATCCCAGCTCCTGGTTTATATCTGCCATGTTGGAGTAGGAATGTCAAGCAGATGCATGTTTATCAGTGAAAGCAGGGAGGAGGTTTGTTAAACAAACAGGTGAGGAGTCAAATTAAATTCAAGTTATTTAGAAAATGTTGGTAACCAAATGGATGATGGTAACCATTGACTTCCACAGTACAGCATAGAGCTCTGGCGGTTGACGTCACGCAATCTAAACTCAGGAGAGCGCTAGAGCGGCCGTAGCATTTCAACTCATCCCTGATTAGAGAGCTACTTGAATAAAATACTCCTTAAACACTGACACTATTGTCACAGAACATGGACTAATTTATCTTATATGGATTAATTTATCTAACATATCAATACTTTATTTGAATATTTACTTTATACTTTATGTGCACATTTCTCATCAACTTGCTTTTGCTACAGGCTTACTTTGTTATTGCATACATGATACTGTATGTCTGATCACTGACATTCACTGAAGCCGTCTGTGTCGAGACATCTGACTCTTTTCCTAAATGGGACTATTGAGATGCATCACATTCCCATTTCCATGCCGATGCATCGAGCCTGTCACATGACACGTTACAGTGGCACTGAATGATTTTTCTATTATTTGCATTAAGAATTTTTATATATATATATATATATATATATATATATATATATTTCTGAAATGAAAGCATTAAGCCTGCTTTTACTCTATCCTGTTCTTCTATATCCAGATTTGCATTGTAGCTGAAAGGTCACGAAAGGTGCAATCTAGGTGCAAAGGTGCAAAACTCTATAGACCACCTGGCATGTGTTAACATATTAACCACAGTGAAACTAATTATCCCTTGGCCTTATTATTATTTAATAAACAGGAGTCATATTTGATTTGTCAGTGGAGTGAAACTTAAATTTAGGTCTATTCCTCATTCAGAGCTACCATGCTGCTTCAAGAGACTTAGCTCTTTTCTATTTATTGTATAGAGAAAAGAAATCGTAATGCTTAGCTGGTTTAACCAGATAGTCCAGTCTCTAACCTGACCTGCTGAAAAGTGCCCAAAATCCCAAGAGTTTACCAGCTGAGACCAGCAAACCAGCTGCTTTAAGACATTTATATTTGGTACAGATGTACATGGATTTTGAATTTAAAATTCAAAAATCAAACACCTACCTGATCGCCCTCTGCGACGTGGCAGATAACCTCACCAGTAGCAGGATTGATGGTTGGAAAAGTTTTCTTGTTCACTGCATCGTGCCATTCATTGTTGATGAAAATCTGCAGAGAAAATGAGACACATTGACATGCTGTGGCATTTGAAAATGTTGAAGTCTAAGTCAACTTTTACTGGTATTTTTTAGACAAAAACATAAGAAAGCAAGTATTTGCATGCCACTGGCAATAAATGATGACAGCTCAAATTGGGGCTGCAAGATATGCAGGAGAAATACGATATGAATATGGATAATGTGATACTATATCATGAAATAATCTTATGATAAATTTGTCAAAACATAGTTACAAGTATACCCCCCCAAAAAATAGTATGTTCGGAGTAGTATGGGATTAGTCTAAATAGCCAGGATTCAACTTTATTCCAATTCATTAGAACAGAAGACAAACAAGGCATCCATCATCCATCAAAATACCAACCAATCCCTTTAATTCAGTTTTGTTTTAATCAGAATAATACAAATATGAATATGTTATAATTGTTCATTTCAAACCTGATATTAATTAAGGAAACAATACTGGAATCAAGCTAAGCAAATCTGTTTGTATCTGTTTTTCAGAGTATTTTGTCACACTCAGTTACACACAAACTAATAACTGTAATTCCAAATACTGATTAAGACTATTTATGTACAACCTATAACTTGAATATATGATGATTAATAAAAAAGTTAAAAAAAATCTACACAATAAGGTTAACAGTTTAGTAAAATTGTCTCATGTAATCAGGAAAGGAAGTAAAGGACCTGACGTGTGGCCAAGTATGGTGTCCCATACTTGAAATTTGTGCTCTGCATTTAACCCATCCAAGTACACACCAGGCCCGGTGCCAGAGGGGGGCTTCACCCCCCCACAGACATCCCTGTGCTCCCTCTCTGGACCGAGGAGGATGGCCGGACTTTAGTTTAGCGTTTATAATAGTCTAACTCATAGTGTAAAATAGTCTAACTGATTGCTTTTAGATGGAAAAGCTGCCCATAACTCCTGGTCTAGGATCAGTTTTCTTCGTAATAATAGCATTACGAAATAGATTTGGCGAACAATCCAGTGTATCTTCTGCTTTGGAAAGCGTCAAATGATTTCTACAACGCAATAGCCAATCAGAGGTGTTTAACCCTAACTTTGTAAGATCGTGATGAATGAATTACAGTTTTTAATAAATTTAAAGGGAGCACTTTGCATGCTGTATGTGATAAAATATTCAGAATTTAAATAAAACTTGTGACTTGTTTTCATGCTTGACAAGCAGCCACATACAACACAGAGATAGCTAACTACACTATATAGATCAAGATAATAATCTCAGAAGCACAGAGGTGTGTGATTATTCAACCGTGACTGGTCCAAATGCAGGATTTAGGTAAGGAAATGTTATTAAGTATTTGTATTAGCTTCCGTGCCAAATCATGCACCTGCTTGCTTTTCGGTTTAATTTAAGTGTTTTTGTGAACGTATATATGCCAAAACCAACCGCACACATCACCCACCACCCGTTGGTTACAAGTCCGACTCTCTAACCATTAGGACACGACTTTTCAGTCTTTCTCATTCAAAGTATTTTGTTTAATTCAATGCGTTACTTGCTATTTCTCTGCAATTAATTGTGAAATTGACTAGCATCTAAATAAAATTAGTTTCTACCTATTTTTATTTACTGTTGTTTTTATAATTTTTCTGTTTTAGTTTTAGTTATTTCAGTTATCTTAGTTCAAGCTAAGCTTCTAAGTATCAGCTGTATACAAAGTGACCAACATTTGGTTTTCAACCACTAAAATAGGTCATATTCAACAATCTGAAAATGGAGCCTCTTTGAGGTCCCCATATCTCTGTGACTGAACGCTGTAGGGCCTTGAAAATGAAGATTACAATATATATATATATATATATTTTTTTTAAAGAACTATTATCTAAAATCATATTGCAATAGCTTTAATCCCTCTTGAGTTAAAGCAGGGCTCTAGACTAACTTTTTGCACTGGGTGCACTGGTGCGCCTAACTTTTTCTTAGGTGCACCGGCACAAAAGTTAGGTGCACCCAAATTTTATATAGGCAATATTGACTAGTAAACGACTAACTAACAATCTGGTCAACATAAAGTTCTTTATTTGAAGCACAATTCTACAAGAAAGGTAACTTACTGAAAAAGTGTTGGTGCTTAAAGTGCTTCACTGAGCAGAGATTTAAACTTAAAACATCTCAAGATAAATAAAATCTAAATTAAGTGTTTTAAGGGCCAAACTGAACATCTCATGGCTCAATGTATTATGGACTATCCTCCATTGCAGTCACATGCCCCTCGAATGGCCAACTCCTGTAGTTTGGCCTTCTTGATCTTTGGCCTTGGCTAAACCAGCTGGCCACACTCTCTCTAGCATTAAACATCTTCCAGACTTGCCCCCTCTACACTGATTCTGATCAGATCTTCCACTGTGTCTGAACGAAGGGATGCTCTAGTGCAGTGCTTCTCAAACCCCCCCCTTAAACCCATAAAACAATCCTCGCCCATCCCACCACAGACTACCAAATAATTGCACTAAACATAATGAAAAAAAAGTATTTACAGTTTTATAACCAATTCTTACTATGCAAAAAAGAAGTATACTTAGGCCTTTAGTGTTATGTTAGAAGCATTTTTATACTCATACCTTTTCTTGATTTAATATTTTGAATTTTTTTTTAGCTTTATTTTCATTTAAATGTTTAGTTTTGAAATGTTGTATGCATTTGTCATGTTTATTTCATGTCTTTATCTTCTTAAATGTGTGTATATAATATGTATATTTTTAACTTTTAATTTTAGTTACTTCTTATTTGTAAGCCGCTTTGGATAAAAGCGTCCTGCTAAATGACTAAAAGTAAAGAAAAATAACTGTTCTGTTCTGTCTAATCGTCTCTCTGTACTCATACTGTATTTTAATGCAGCCAAATTCTCAATAAAACTGTTTTACTTTATATATTTGACTGTTTATGTTGTCAGTCAACAGGATAAATATGAAATAATGACTGAAACACGTCCCTTTAAGAATTCATAACCAGCTCTCCTTCCAAGAAGCTAGTCTGCACAAAATACTAATTTATAATTGTATTGAGCCGTTGTCTGATGAAATCAAATAAGAAAAATATAAGACAAGACAATTCCAGTGCTGTGATTTCATCTATATTTGCATGTACATTTAGAGAAGCAATAATATCTGTTTTAACTGAACGGGCTCCTCTCAGACGCTTGCTGAACAGAGCAGATGCAGAGAAAGCGCTGATCTTGCGCCGTTGCGGCGATCACAGAGACACTCTGAGAGACTCGATTTGTCACTAGTTGCTTTTTGGAAAACAAAAGTTGCTATGGGGGTCTACAAAGGCGCTAAATGTCGCTAAGTTGGCAACACTGCACGCATCTCTACTACTCACCTCTTTCTCTCTGTCTGACTGCAGCAGCACACGCGTGACGCATTTGTCAACCACACACATACAGGAATATCTGGACCACGGCCAATCAGAGGGGGTCCGCCCTTCACTATCTCTGATTGGTTTAGACCACGATATAAGCCTAACGGGGTGTCTTTTGTTGAACCACAGAGTTTCTGAGTCACGGATACTTTTTTTTTCTTTTCTCGAATGGCTGGACGCACCAGTGCGCCCTGGGATTTTTGTTAGTCGCACCCGAGAGAAATTAGGTCGCACATGCGACCAAATTGGTCGCACTCTAGAGCCCTGTAAAGGCATGAAAACTTTGAGATTTTTTTTTTTATGGCACTCAGATAGGTATGTTCAATGCAGTTTTTTGACAGAAGGAACGAGATACATCTCTAGTTTCAACATTATTTGTTCTTCAGACATTCCTCTTTAAAAGAAAAGTAGTATCATATTTTTGCAAATTGACACACATTTGATTTTTGACCACTGAAAATGTGTACATTTTAACAACTTACTCCTGGAGCCATATTCAAATTCCAATATCTTTGGAAGCAAACTATCCTGGGCCTTAAAAATGAAGATACCAAAAGGAAAGTTTGTTAAAGGTCCCATATTGTACACAGTTTTATTTGAGGTTTTTGTGTCCTTTAGAATATATATTTGCGGTATACAGGTGCATCTCAATAAATTAGAATTTCGTGGAAAAGTTCAATTATTTCAGTAATTCAACTCAAATTGTGAAACTTGTGTATTAAATAAATTCAATGCACACAGACTGAAGTAGTTTAAGTCTTTGGTTCTTTTAATTGTGATGATTTTGGCTAACATTTAACAAAAACCCACCAATTCACTATCTCAACAAATTAGAATACTTCATAAGACCAATAAAATAATTTCTTTATACATTTTTAGTGAATTGTTGGCCTTCTGGAAAGTATGTTCATTTACTGTATACGTACTCAATACTTGGTAGGGGCTTCTTTTGCTTTAATTGCTGCCTCAATTCGGCGTGGCATGGAGGTGATCAGTTTGTGGCACTGCTGAGGTGGTGTGGAAGCCCAGGTTTCTTTGACAGTGGTCTTCAGCTCATCTGTATTTTTTGGTCTCTTGTTTCTCATTTTCCTCTTGACAATAGCCCATAGATTCTCTATGGCCGACGTCACAATTTGACCTATCGGTAAGCCCTGTCCCCCTTAGTTACTGTTGCTCCCTTGGACAAACAAATGGATTTGCTCACGGTCTTACAATGACAGCTGCAGTGTGAAAACCTTGTCCCATGATATTTTTGCACAATTCTGGACACAGAAGGCCACCAAATGGGAATTAAATATTCCATGGAGGGATTTATAAAATGTTTTAAAATAAATATGGTGGGTAACTCGAAGCAAGGATTTACAGACCACAATGCAAGCAGGTGAAATCTTATATTACGGTCGGTCATCACGATCGCGGATAACAACATGCAGTATGAACACTGTTAATTTATCGCGGGGTACGATTAAATGAATGTGCATTTATCCAGTTTAATATGGAGACTGAAGAGGCACTGAAATGTAGACCTTCGTTTATGTGTTTTTGACCTACACTGTACAAGAGAACAGTCCGCTATTTAGGTTTGTATGTTAACATGGACTCACTAACTTTAACGCAGAAAATGTCTGGGAGCAGAAAAAACAGAAATATAAACAAGGAAAATAAGATTTTGTGTTCAAGTCAGATAATTTTGAAATAATATTTCAATTGTATGCAATATGATTTTAAATGTTTTTAAAGTTTTGATTCATGCTTATAATTAAAAAAAATGCGTTATTAATGTTTTTATTTATGTTTATTATTGTTCTATCCGTGACCATTGTTTGCTATCCTGAAAATTTTGCTTTAATTTTTAATCTTGTGCAATATATTTGTACTTGTGTTTTAAAATTTAGTTTTCACGCTTGTTATTTTTTTATCCGTGACTGCAATACTTTAGGCGGGAATCTGATCCTTTGGATGTGCCACAGCCTGAGAGACAGCAGGTGAATGTGTGTGTGTGTGTCACAGCCTGAGAAACAGCAGGTGAAAGTGTATTGTGTCTGACCTGACCTGCATGTCTGTTACCCTATTGTCCACCACAATGATCCTTAGCATGTATATATGTATGTTTCTATGTAAGTTAAAGACTGGTATCAAACGTTCTAATTTGTTACAGTTTAATACGTCTAAGATGTCATAACATTCCATTCTATTAATGCGATGTTCATTTAATTATTATATTATTGTTATTATTATTTTATCTTTTTGTACATGTATATAAGTTTTGGCAATATTGTATAATTTACAGTCATGCCAATAAAGCAATTTTGAATTGAATTTGAATTGGAGAGAGAGAGAGAGAGAGAGAGAGAGAGAGAGAGAGAGAGAGAGAGAGAGAGAGAGAGAGAGATTGGGTTGGGAGTTCGCAGCCTAAAATTATGAAAAAGATAAGATAAAGCAGGAATGTTTTCTCGATGGAGGCGGGGTTTGAAAACATGCCAAGTTCATAACCTGCTGCAAAATGCCTTTTACATTAAATGCAATCGCCATAACTACGGCAGAGCAATTTGAGGATCATAAATGTCATGGTGCTTTAGCGTAATGATAAGTCTGCAAACATTTAATAAACATGTGAATTATAATATGAACAACAAACATAAACGTAATTTTCAACATGTTTGCTCAGAATTTGGTCGTTACCTTGTTGTAGTGAACGTCTGGGAGAACGTTCGGAGCAGGAATCGTTGAATGCTGACATGCTGAAATACGGAAAGCTCGTGGAAAAGTTCTGGAGAAAACGGTGCGCAGCATTTTTACTCACTTGCTTTTAACACTGTAGACTGACTGTTGATTAACATTAGCTCGGACTTCAGAGCTGAAATGCACTTGCTTGTTGCCAGATATTTGCGAGCAAAGTAATGCCATAAAATCATCAACATCCGTTCCGTTACGCAATACACTATAACGATTCACAATCGGTGTATATCCATTTACAGCAGAGTTATATCAGTATTACCAGAATTAGTGGTGTTTACAACAAAAACTCAAGCATGTCAAGCAACGAAAATAAGTCAAAAAGGTGTGGACTTGGCAACAAACAAACCCTGAGAATGCGTGTGTAAAAGTCGTGATTAATCCAAAATTATTTTCGCGAAACATAGCTAATAAAATAATAAAATATAAACATTTAAAGTATTGAAATTATATTATTTTACATTATAAAATACTGAAATAATATGTACATATGCTGGTTTTTAATTTGAAAGTCGAGTCATGTGACATCCTGAGGCCGTGAAAGTCATATGATCGTGGCTCGGGAAATATGGCGTCACATTTGTTTTGCGGCAGAGTAAACCTAAATATTTTGCGAGAAGCTGCACGAAAAGACCTGCGCGAATTTTTAGACAAATGTTCGGGAAGCAAGGTAAAGCTCTTTGCTTTTATACTCTTGCAGATTAGTCTCTAACACTGTTCCTCTCCTGCTGGCACACCTGTCACTTTCTCAGATTTGCTCAAAACCTACTGACCACCTTTAAACAATGTGAACTGTACTGTATGATTATTAATTAAATATTGTTCAGTTTTACTGTCGATTGACATGGAACGTTTAGAGCTTTATTGTCCTTTAATATATGTTTTTTTGCTTTTTTAAGGCCATTGTTTGGGACGAGTATCTTACTGGACCTTTCGGCTTAATTGCTCAGTATTCCCTTTTGAAGGTGAGAGAAATTGTACCAAAAATACACATTGTAGACAAAATATAATTTTATATTTCAAAGACACTGGAGACTACTTAAGTGATTATTTTATGCTTTTTCAAGAAGGCGTTTGTCTCAATTTCATTTTTTCAAAAGGAACATGAAGTCGAGAAAATGTTCACCCTCAAAGGTGGTCGTATACCATCCGCTGCCGTCAAGAATATTGTCTTTTTTGTTCGACCAAGGTTGGAATTAATGGACATCATTGCAGAAAATGTTGCAAGGTAAGTAAAAAAAATTGTCCAGTCTAATTTCTTATGGCAGGACTATCCAGCACTAAGATAAACAGTCAGAAAAATGACCTGGGACGAGTATAAGCTTTTCATAAAATCTGAACAAATACAATAGGGTCCCAACCGCTTTTGTTCTGTATACCGTAAGCTGTTTTTGGAACATTCTGATTTAAAATTTTGAGACGTTGTTTGCTTCCACAATAACAGATATTTTGATTAAAGGAAATAATAAGGTAGTTTTAATAATGTACATTGATTGCTGGCAGTAGTCAGTGACAGTAATGCTGTGTTGCTGATTATATGATATTTTAATATTTGCATTACAGTGAGGATAAATTACAACCCCGGGAATTCCACATCCTGTTTGTGCCTCGCCGGAGTCTCCTTTGTGAGCAGCGGCTGAAAGAGAAAGGGGTTCTGAACTCTTTCACAAACATCGATGAATATATTCTGGACCTTATACCTTATGATGGAGATCTTCTTTCCATGGAGTCTGAGAGTTCCTTTAGAGTAAGACAAAGTTTGAATGTCAAGTTTATTATGGTTTTGTATTCATCTTCTGAAGGATTTTTGATTCAGCATTATTCAGACCTTGACTAGAAATATCCATGGATGCACAATAACATTATTATTATTAAGGTTTTACGGAACATAGAGGATAGTTCTAAATGCATGCAAATGCTGTGCATATTTAGTTTAATAGAGTAAAGCCGGACACTTGAAATAATTGTCTACAAAAGTTTTTTCTAATGGAAGTTTATTTATTCACAGGCCTGAGAACGGTTATGCAATTTAGTGCAGATGTCGATATTTATATTGGTAAAAAGTAAGATGAGATGCTGATAGCTTGTAATTTAAATTAGTGACATTGTTATAACAATATAACGGACTACTTGCATAAAACCATGTTATTACTATCAGTTTGTCACTGTACCGGTATATTTACTAATAATGTGTCTTATAAAGATCATATTTAAATTCTCAGTTTGATGATCAAATCTGTGTAGTTTCAAAACATTTAATGCAGTGCAACACAATGATAATTGAGAGTAGAACAAATAAACCTTCCACAAACTTCCTTATATTTGATACTCACATTTTAACATAATTTTTCATTTAAGACCTTTTACTTTCAAAATGTTCTTTTCATTATCTGTCAGATGACAGGGGCATGTAGTAGATTGTATATAACAGGTTTTTCAGTAAAATTTTTGTACAAATATTTGATAGGTCTTAGAAATGTGCATATCAAATATGATTTAATTTTTATTGAAGTTAAGCTGCAAAAGTGTCTCATTCAAAAAATCTGTGATTTCATAACATCAAACATTTGCCAAACTTTGTGCTGACATATGTATGAGCAGATTGTGATGTTCACATAACTGTTTTTATTATGAAGGAATGTTATTTAGAGAACGATCAGACAAGCCTGTATCACGCTGCCAAGGGCCTCATGACTTTGCAAGCACTTTATGGAACGATACCACAAATCTTTGGCAAAGGCGAGTGTGCAAGGGTGAGTAGAAAAGCATTTGTGTCAACTTGACCTATTCTTTTCAAACATTTGTGCCTATTATTTTCAAACATTTGATGCCATCAAGCATCTAGATCTTTCTCAGTGGTTCTTATTTGTTGTAGTTTTGTTTTACGTTGCACTGATTTATTTCTCTCTTTTTTTGTTGCATGGTGATATTGGGCTGTGTCTTTCTCAGCATGTGGCCAACATGATGTTGCGGATGAAGAGAGAGTTTGCAGGGAGTCATAATCAAATCCTGCCTGTTTTTGATACCCTACTCCTGTTGGATCGCAACGTAGATTTGCTTACACCATTAGCCACCCAACTTACCTATGAGGGTCTTATCGATGAGATCTTTGGCATCATCAACGGTAAATGAGTTTCAAATTTGGGCATGCATAAAATAAATACTTTAGAAAAATAATACTTTAAAGCTATAAAGATCGTATAAGATATCATTTTTCTAAATAGAAGTACAGAATTGTAACACTATAAAGATTGTATAAGCTCTCGTTTTCCCCAGTAGTCTGCGCTGTCATCACTTTTTTGCTTTGGCAGGTTATGTGAAGCTTCCGCCGGAGAAGTTTGCACAGAAGAAACAGGGAGAAGGTGGGAAGGATCTCCCCACTGAGCAAAAAAAACTGCAGCTCAACTCAGCCGAGGAGCTTTATGCTGAAATACGGGACAAGAACTTCAATGCTGTGGGAGCAGCTCTCAGCAAGAAAGCCAAGATTATATCAGCTGCGTTTGAGGTTTGTGCTGCTTTTGTAAGCCTGGCCTGCTGGCTGAGACAAACCAAGAACTACTGATTTTAAGTAAATTTGGCAAGAAAATAAGCCTTCCACTCATTACCTTCTCCATGATTTTAGTGAACAGTTTATTTATTTGATCAACAACACAGTAAAACAATTATACTGTGAAATATTACAATTCAAACGAGCTTTTTTAATTTTGAATATAATTATTCCTTTGATCAAAGCTACATTTTCAGTATCATTAAAGCATCTTCAGTGTCACTTGATCCTTCAGAAATCATTCTAATATGCTGATTTGCTAGTGTTTACCTTTAATGATCTGGTATTCTTGTCTCTGTGCTAGGAGCGACACAATGCAAAAACTGTTGGAGAGATTAAACAGTTTGTTTCCCAGTTGCCTCACATGCAGGCAGCTCGGGGTTCCTTGGCTAATCACACCTCCATTGCTGAACTCATTAAGGATATAACAAGTAAGCCTGAGACCAATCATTTGTACATTCAGAAATTAAAGAAATATTTCTGGTTATTTTCTGCTTAAAGTGTTACTCTGTGTCCTCCATCACAGTAATTTTAGGACTTGATCACCATCATACTCTCTGCTTATTGAGCACCATTACAGCCGTTGCATCGTAACACATGATTTAATTGAAATTAAACCATTTCAACTATTCTATTATGTGAAAGCGCCAAAGCTGCCACCATTTCACATTCTCAGTTTCACCGGAGTTTACTCCGTCCCTGGTGTGGCACAGCATCGTCTAGTTGCCACGCCACCCCCCTTGATTTAACATGGTTTCTACTAGGTCCTGCAGACCTGAGCTGTGTTTACTAAGAGCGCAAATATCATTGCTCCATCGCTGTGACACGGTGGGATTTTATACGTTCCCATAGCAATGTAGAGTGACCGAATTGAAGGATAACTATCTCGGTTACTTGCGTAACCTCGGTTCCCCGAAATGAGGGAACGAGACATTGCTCCTTTTTGCCGTGTCACCTAGCTCAGATCTGCCCATATGATTCCGAATGGATGACGTACAAGCACTGCCTTATATAGCGTGGGATTCCCACTCATATTTTGTGCGCTTGAACGCCATTGGCCAGTTTCACTGGCGTGATTCAATAAAGCTTCAGTAGTATTTGAGGAAAGGGTATTTCCCATAGTAATGTCTCGTTCCCTCTTTCGGGAACCAAGGTTATGTAAGTAACTGAGAGCGTTACAATAGACAACAATTGTAGTTCATCCCTCAGTTTGTACACGAACAAAAAATTAATTTATTTGATTTTAAACTAGTTTATAGTTATAGTTTGTAGTTTACAGAAACAATCATTCTGACTAGTAATATAGAATGACCAACTAATGACATACTAAGAATAGCTTTTATATTTTAACTTATAATTTAATTTGAATATTAGATGTTATCAACATAGCCTGGTTAGAAATTCTGTTGGTACAGCCTTGTTGTTTTCCTTACTTCCCTTTCATTCTGTAAATTTTTAAAGGAGTAACAGCTAGTAATAGCTAATTCTACTAATGATGTTTATACAATACAATACAATGCTCTCCATTAACTTAGTATAGTGAGAAGCTGCCTCCTTGTTGTTTTCTCACTTAGGCTATAACAAAAAAACAGAACAATGCAGAAATTCTGCAATGTGAAAAGGTGTACAGTAAAGAGTAAACAAGCTAAAAAACCCAGAACTACATTTTTATAAGCGGTCAACCCCCAAAACAAGCGTTTAAAGACTCAAAAGTAGAGCGCAATGTGTAATATTACTGAGAACTGTGCCCACTAGAGGGAAACGTAATCGGTGACAGGAACCATTCATTATTTTTAAGATCAAATAATTATTTCACCAACCTATCAGAACCTGAGAGGAGGAGATACATTGAGAAACTACATTTTATTGGTCTATGTCAGTGCCCCTTTTCCTTACCTTCCTTTTGTTTGAGAAATAACCCAACTGAATGGCCGAACGTGAAATACCCTGACATCTACAACTATTTGTGTCCTTAAATGCAAATTTTTCTGGGTCAACAGCTTAAAAAAAAACATAGCTCTGGTTTTTTTTAGTTTGTTTACTATACACCTTGTCACAAAGTTTTGTTTTTTGTTATAAATTAGAAATGACAAGGAGGACACTTCCCACATTTGAAAGACAATGGAGAGCATTGGATTATCCCCCCACCCCAGTGTGGGTGTGGCCTAAATGCGCGCCGTCTCTGTATGATAACATTATGAGACCTGACATGAGTTAACATTTAGTTTTTTTCTCAAACTGCCTTGCTTTCCTGTGTTTCAGCCTCAGAAGACTTCTTTGACAGTCTGACTGTTGAACAAGAGTTTATGACTGGAGTAGACACAGACAAGGTGTGAATGGATCTATTGAACTAAATGTCTTGCAAGATACTGTCCAGCACTTACTTTTTCCAAAGTATTACTTATATGTGTAAATACAATGGACCATAATTGTTCAAATAGAAAATAATGAAGTTTAATGTACAAGTCCACTTACTTACTCTAATATTTTAGAAATAATGCTTTTTTACATGGTACACTTCAATTTTCTGGGGTTAGATAATATTTTAGATTTGATTTATTTCTTTGTTCAGTGTGTTTTTATTGTGATTTTACTCTCAGGTCAGCACATATATAGAAGACTGCATAGCACAAAAAGACCCTCTGATAAAAATCCTGCGACTGGTGTGCATGCAGTCTGTCTGTAACAACGGCCTCAAACAGAAAGTCCTGGACTACTATAAGAAGGAGATCCTTCAGGTTGGATATAGGACATTTCTTTGCGGTTTGCTTTTATTTAATTTTAGATAGATTTTGTGAATCTATAACAGTGAATTTGAATCACATGTGCCTTGACAACAATCACATTGCAACATTGATGTCACTGAATTTATGTTAGAGTTGTTCTACAGTCTGTCACTGTTTGTGGTGATGATAGAAGTGAGAAATAAATGCCATAAACATTACTATGTTTGTGTTTTGTTGGTTTAGACATATGGTTACAAGCACATTCTGACCCTCAAGAACTTGGAAAATGTTGGGTTAATCAAACCTCAAAGCACCATGAGAAACAACTACCCCACAATCAGGAAAACACTCAAACTGTGGATGGAGGATGCCAATGAACAGGTTTGACCTGTCATGTATTTTTAGTAAGGTTCTCTGTTTTTATATAACTGAAAATGGCCAGCACTGGTCAAATTATACACCCAAATTCACACCAGTGCTTTGAACTAATGGACACTTTTCCCATTTCCTGGAATCTCCAAAATATTCAAGGTTGAGTAAACTTTTAAGAGTGAAAAGCATTTTTATTTAGTGCATAAATACATAAATGTATTTGTAGTATACTTAGCATTAAGTAAATGGATTTCAATAATATGTTACTATTTATTTTCTACTAGGGTGAACTTGACATACATTCATTAAATGACCTTGTGAGCAGTTAGTTAAAAGTGGTTGTAAAGATGCCTTAGAAAATTGCAGTTTGTTTTGCATAGGTATAAGTACACAGTTTACACATATTTGCCTGATGTGATGACATTAAAGCCTATCGTTTTTAGCTGTTTGAATTCCATGTTTACTATGCCACATCTAAGAACAACATGTTATTTGTGATTTTGGGAATGGCTAATGCGTGTTAACTGTCCTTTAGAACCCCAATGACATCTCGTATGTGTACAGTGGCTATGCGCCACTCAGTGTTCGTCTGACACAAGTGCTTGCACGTCCTGGTTGGAGGAGCATAGAGGAGGTGCTGAAGATGTTGCCTGGTCCACACTTTGAAGAAAGACAGCTAGTTCCCACAGGCCTTCACAAGAAACGTAAGTGATGACTGTTGACATGATTTACTTCATAAAATGATGGTCATTCTAGATCAGTAAAACCATCGTAGTCTTAACCATTTTAAAATGTACTCCCACAAGCAAAAACCAAGGAAAGAGCAGACTGTGTGCTTTATCTTAGTATGCATGAACAGAACACTTCGATTTGTGATGCGCTAAATAAATGTCATTTTTATACATCTGCTTATCTTTAGGGTGTACTTTTTTATTTAAAAACAATCTAAACAATTATGTATTTATAATTATGTAATTCCTGTAGAATTGTGTCTGGCCCCCAAAAAAACTTGAGTTTCAAAATACATTACAATGGATCAGATACCTTATAACATTATTTAAAGCAAATATATAAAAAAGGATACAGCTCTCTATGTAAAGCTGGATATAGTATGTATGTACAACTTTTCATGTGCTACACTTAAATATGATGTATAGCAAATCTCAACTGCCTGTTTGCTTGTATTGTAACAAAAGGTAAACTATATTATCACACAGCTCTAATTTGTGAAATTTGACCATAAGGTATGAGGACATTATGATGTTATTATTATATTATTTCTGTCAAACTGCTTTGAAACGTAGTGTATAAATATAAGCACTGTATAAATAGGTCTTGATGCATATGGTTGTAACATTTCTGTTTTGATAATTATTGAGAGACCATTCTCCTTCTCTTTAATTTGCAGGTCAGCCAGGAGAAAACAGAACCACCCTTGTCTTCTTCCTTGGCGGTGTGACGTATGCTGAAATCGCTGCTCTGCGGTTTTTGTCTCATATGGAAGATAGTGGGACTGAGTACATAATTGCAACCACCAAACTTATCAATGGCACCAGCTGGATAAAGTCTCTCATGGACAATCCTGAGGAAAACTTACCTTAAAGCTGCCACGCCTTCTGTAAGGCCACACGGATCCTGTTATCTGTCTGTCATAAACCCAGACTTTGTTTTGTGTGCATATAGAATGCAAGTTACATCAAACTGTGTTGCTGTTTTGTCTGATAATTTTTAATGATTATGGGAGGGGTTGATATTGCTGTTGCTTGTTGCGATACTAATTTATTTGTGAGAAAACATATGTGAAAACAGCCACCTGCATCTAATCAAAGCAGCAAGGTTTGTGAGTCAATGGGTTATGCAGTGTATAAATATACTAATGTGATATATAACCTGCTTCATCAGACAGCATTTATTTCCAGAAACCACCATAAATTATTTGGCATGCAATGGTATCTATTTTTTTTTTTGATAATGCATTCCAGGTCAAGATCAAACGGACTATGTCGGCTTTAGCACATTTATGTAATAATTTGTTCATCGAAATGAATACATTGAATTAAACATTAAACTCCTTTACAAGACTGAAAGAGAGCACGACACATTATTCAGTGAATTGTATAGACAAATGTAAAATGTTATAAATAATCAAATTTATATTTGAATGCCTAATAAATACCAACTCCGTTCTTAAATTTGAAGCGAGGTATCAAACCTGTAAATTTAAATTTAACAAAATACAATTAAAATAACTTGGAATTTAAAGATGGTACTCCAGGAACGTGATTGGAAACCACTGCCCATATGCAGGTGTTAGGAATTAAAATACAGTATATTATAACAGTTGATTTAAATGATTAAAATGATTGCAATCACTGCATTAATTTTTTTTGTTATAGTGTTGTTAAATATGTTATGTTTAGATTTTTCTAATCTCATTTGCTATGAGAAAACTGTAGAGTGTAGATATGGTATTATAAGTAATCTGCCACCTTGGGCTCTAGATAGTTACATTACTATTCACAATGTCCAGTAGAGGAAACACATTATCATTATCTAGACTATAACTATACATTGTCAAGACAGCGTCATAAAACAGCACAAAATCACAACCCTTAAATTTACACCTTTTTATGTTGTGCTTTTCAGTGGTGTTATCTAACATGCTCTCAGAGCTTTTGTGCAGTTGATCGCAGCTGATATCAGTCTTATTCTATCCTAATCTCATATGTTGTATTTCTTGAGGTCCAGCTCATTCAGCACCTCCTCTGACATCTGAAGCATGTAGGCAGTTGTTGATCACTGAGCAGGAGAGAGATTTTTCTGTTTGTCTGATTTAACAAACTGCTGAATCTCTCTTGATAGAGTCTGATCTTTCTCTTCCAGCAGACAAAGGAACAGATTGATGGATCTTTCAGTAGAAAGTCTTAAGCTGTAGACCCAGCAGAAGATGGGTATGCGGCACATAATGTAGAGGCTTCTTGTTCTTCTGATGTGTGAGATGATTCTCTTCCTGGAATATTCCTCTTCTGAGGCTCACTGAATCCCTGTGATGTATTTTGAGGGGACCCAGTGGCTGCTGCTGGTCTAGAGGTGATCCAGATGAGAGTAGAGGAAGCAGGTGTTCTCTGATGAGGTTTGATATCACTGCACCCCCTGATGAAGACTCGCTCACATCACAGACCTTCTCACTGTCTGAAAACATGTGTAATTCTGCTTTCATCAAGACCATCAAAATGAACACTTTACACTCCTCATAACTAATAACTTTGATTACAGATCTTGAAGTTCAGGATGAAAGTCCAGCAGAAGCCTGTAAAGACTGCACTGATGATCTTGAATGAAGTTCAGCTAAAGAAATGGAAGCACAAACATTAAATCAACATCCTGATTGGCTTTTCCTCTGCCCGGTCCAGAATAAACTTCTGTACAGACAACATTTCTGATTGCAGTATACTTTTAGTAAGAAAAGTCTTGATTTGATCTTTCTTCTCACATAATCCTGGTTCAAGCAAGGTTTTAAAGATGTCATTGCAGCAGAATTGAGTGTCTTGTGTTCTGGTTGTTTTCTCCAACTGTAAAACTTCACATTCTTCACAATTCACCCTTCTCTCCCTGTATGATGTACAGATGTGTTCAGGAGGGTTTGAATCTCTTAAAGTTTGATTTCCTCAAATAAACTCTCGTACTTATTCTTCTTGCTGGTTTTGAGGAGGTCTTTTGCTCTTTTTAGGTCTCCAACCAGAACCTGCTCACAAACTCATCTGTAATGAACCTGGATCAGTTTGTCAGTGCAGAGAGACCTGACATGTTATATGTCAAAAACAGAAGTGAAACATTCACATAAAAGTCCATAAGAATTTGCTAATTCTCTTAATGTGTCAAATGTATTGAATTGTCACTTTTCATTGATATAGTAATCTGTACTGGAGATGTGATTCTACTGATAGATAGAGCAAACTAAGATGTGAAAATATGTAAGGAACCAGCATATCTTTGTTTATCCTTCTGTGCTGCAAAGGCTATTATGAATCTCATGTCTCACTTGAGGTCAGAGGTCACTGCTCCACCACTGAATTCAGGTGGCACACCCATGACACGTTACTCTTCATAGACACTTAGCTGGGTTCTGGGGGTTCTGCTTGCTTAGTCTGATCTGAAACCCCTTCTACTTTCTTATAAATACTCAGTTTAGAGGCAGCGGAGTTGGCTGACATTAGGCCTGCAAATACATACATCTTAAAATTAATCAAAATAATCTACACATATAAAATAACTCTTTACATGTAGCTTCAGTTGCAGAAGCTCGTTCTCAAGCATCTTATAAGCTACACACACATTTGTTACTTAAAAAAAAAATGTGTATGTCGTAATAATATATTCCAGGTATTATTTTAATTATCTGTAGTACGATGACAATAATACTAACGTTAATTATTTTATTTTAAATGTTTTATGTTTAACGTTTCACATGTATATAATGTTACACTTACTACTAATATGTGGTGATCGGTGGTTTTAGCTCATTGTCACGAGCACAAAACTACTTTTTTATTCATTCAAAAGTTATTTTTGCAGCCACGTGTGTGACGTATGTGGTGACGTTCGTCGACCAATCTAAACCAAAACTTCCAACTGATTTAACGGTCACTACCGATCGAAATGTAAAGAAAAGAGGATTTTCAAGCGTACAAGCTAAGCAAGGTTAGTGAAATACACACAAATTATCCTAACAATGGTAACTTAGCTATATGAATGTATGTTTGCTTTTTTACTTGATTCCGAAAGGATTTTAAGCTATCCACTTGCTGGTTGAATTCAAAAAAAGGACGGTGAACTTAACTGTTAAGTTACTGTTTTCTATCTTAACTTACTGGTCAAAAATGACATAGACATAAGTGTAGCAAATGTTATGGTGTTCCAGAAATAATAGCGCAGATTTGATTGCAGATGAAACTTGAAGACCCGCATGAGACCAGGGAGCTGGAGGACGAGGTGTCTGTTCATTCTCCCAAACAGCACAATGTCCGTGCGTGGAATGCGTTCATTTCCATAACATGCCTGGCATCGGTAACTCTGTCTCTGTATGAGGTAAGATATTTTCAGACATTTGACTGTTAAGCCTGTTTCACACACAACGTTACTCCGTTTGCGGTGCGTATTTTTTTCCGCACCCATGTTAAAGATCAGAGCCAGCGTTGCCAGATAGGATGGACGATATCTAGCCCAAAACCCGCCAAAAAAACCTCCAAACAATAAGAGCCATTTTTATAACTCATTAAAACAAAATAAAGACGAGAAGATAATATCATTATAATGCTATATAAATTTCCCATGGATCAGTCAAAATAGCAATCAAGAAATTAACCAATACCCTTGAAAAAACACACGCATCATTTCCAATGTCAACAGTCATAATTTAAATGAAAAAAGTGCATAATATAAGTGATCGAAATTAGCAACATAGGTATTTCACACTCGTTCATGCACACACCATGACAGTCAAAACTGTGTCAGTCATTGATGCATACTGTATGGTAATCCAACAATAAAAAAAAAAACAATAATGCGCTTACCTTCATGTCGCTCTATAATTTCACACAGACCTAGAGGAAGTAGTCTTTTGTTAAGTTCATATTGAACATAATATAGAACTTTGCACAGTCAAAACTAACTAGTCCTTTCAAGGATCTGGACTGTTTCAAAGAAAAAAGACAGGATCGTATATAAATAGATTTTGATTTAAATAATTTAACTGAGCTCTGATTTCGGGGTTGGAGTGATAGAGCCTTCCTGTCATCTATCCCTCAACAGGTGTAATTCACGTTTTGAGATCGAACCATCAAATGTATATAAATGTATTATGATCATCACGTATACAGTTATCCATTCAAAATCAGATCCGTTATCGTTAAAACCCTGTCACTTATGAATCATCACGTCTGTCTGCTGATCCTAGTGATTGGCTAAAAGTGCGCCGCAACGCGTCAACATCAGCACCAGTCGTCTATGCAGTGTGCTTGCATTTAGTAACCTTGTGATGACTGATTGGATGCAGTATATGCACACTTGGGCTTGTATGTTAACCAATTATCCTATATAATTTGTATGTTTGAAAACCACCAAACTGACCCCAAACCAGCCCAAATTTTGTCCAACTGCCCAAGCCAATATTTACCCGCACAATCAAATTCAAAACCGCCCAATATGGCAACACTGATCAGAGCGTTCACACTTCATGGGGTTGCGGTAAAATCGCTAATTTGATTTCAAATCCAAACGTTGTTAGCCTACGCTGAAAGTGCTTTTTTAGCATTGTGATCCTCTTTTATCACAGTACAGTTACACAATCTTTCATGGACATATTCACATTTAAACTCAATTAATATAAACTACATATAAAATGCATTTGGCTTCTAGATTTGTATATTAAGTTGCTCAAGTAAGTGCAAACACTTTTAAACCTGTATCCTGTTTTCTGAGTAACATTGAGAATATCACTATATATTGTTGCGACACCGCCGCCACGACCAGCCTGACGAGGCTCATGCTTATAACAATAGCTTGGTGGAGTAGGTTTATTTAGACCAAAATAATAATTTGTTTTAAGCCAGGTTTCAGTCAGACTGAGTACATCAAAACTATTATCTGAGATCATTTCATTTACAATAACTGCTTTGGGTGTGAGTGACCGGATGTTTAGGAGCCCAAGCTTTAAAAATAGTTTTTGTTCATTTATTTAGCATTTTTCTGGTTTAATCATGATCAGATTTTTTCTAAATCCTGCATTAAATGTATATTTTTATATAGGGATCTCTTCCCTCACCTACCCATTTCTCATCTCTGGATGTGAATGCTGCTACTGATACTTTATGCTCTACCGTAAACTCCTGTCTAGACGACATTTGTCCTCTCTCCTCCAGGCCAGCACGGACTGCCCCTTCTAACCCCTGGTTATCTGATGTTCTTCGTGAACATCGGACCAGACTCTGAGCGGCAGAGAGAAAATGGCGAAAATCAAACGATCCGTCGGACCTGAGAATGTATCAATCGTTGCTTTCATCTTTCTCCGCTGAAGTCCACACTGCCAAATCGTCACATTTCCATAACAAGATCAACAATGCTCCAGATATGCGTAATCTCTTCAGAACATTTAATTCTCTCCTCTGTCCGCCTTCACCACCTCCCACCACTTCTATCACAGCTGATGACTTTGCAACTTTTTTTACAGAGAAAATTAAGCAATCAGTAGTCAGTTTTCACCTCAACTCACACAGGACCTCCAACCAACTAGATCCACTGCTCAAACTCCCATCTTCTCCTTCTGTCCCCTCACTGAGGCGGAAGTATCCAAACTTCTCCTCTCCAGCCATCCTACAACATGTCCTCTAGACCCAATCCCCTCGCACCTTCTCCAAGCAATCTCTCCCACACTCTTACCAGCACTCACACACATCATCAACACATCTCTCCTCACAGGCATCTTCCCCACTGCATTCAAGTAGGCTCGGGTAACACCACTGCTCAAAAAACCTACATTAAACACTTCTCTTTTAGAAAACTACAGACCTGTCTCTCTCCTTCCATTCATAGCCAAAACACTCGAACGAGTTGTCTTCAACCAGGTCTCATTGTTTCTTTCACAGAACAACAAACTGGACGCTAAACAGTCAGGTTTCAGGAGTGGCCATTCAACTGAGACTGCGCTACTCTCAGCCATTGAAGCCCTGCGAATTGCAAAAGCCGATTCCAAATCATCAGTCCTCATTCTGCTGGATCTGTCTGCCGCTTTTGACACTGTCAATCATCAGATCCTCCTGTCCACCCTCTCATCACTGGACATCACTGGGATTCCACTTTGCTGGTTTGAATCGTATCTCACTGGTCGGTCTTTCAGGGTGGCCTGGGAGGAAGGTATCCAAAGCACATAAATTGGTCACTGGGTTCCCCAGGAACGGTTCTTGGACCCTCCTTTTCTCCACATACACTACATCACTGGCTCCCATTATACAGGCACATGGCTTCTCCTACCATTTCTACGCTGATGACACACAGCTCTATCTCTCATTTCGACCAGATGATCCAACGGTAGCTGCATGGATCTCAGGCTGCCTGGCGGACATCTCGGCATGGATGAAAGAACATCATCTACAGCTCAACCTTGCAAAGACTGAGCTCCTTGTCTTCCTGCAACTCCAACTCTACAGCATGACTTCACGATTCAGTTAGGTTCATCAACAATTTCCCCATCAGCTTCAGTCAGAAATCTTGGTGTAATCTTTGATGACCAGCTGACCTTCAAAGAGCACATTGCAAAGACTGCTCGATCTTGCAGGTTTGCACTACACAACATCAGAAAGCCGATTCCAAATCATCAGTCCTCATTCTGCTGGATCTGTCTGCCGCTTTTGACACTGTCAATCATCAGATCCTCCTGTCCACCCTCTCATCACTGGACATCACTGGGATTCCACTTTGCTGGTTTGAATCGTATCTCACTGGTCGGTCTTTCAGGGTGGCCTGGGGAGGGAAGGTATCCAAAGCACATAATTTGGTCACTGGGGTTCCCCAGGGATCGGTTCTTGGACCCCTCCTTTTCTCCACATACACTACATCACTGGCTCCCATTATACAGGCACATGGCTTCTCCTACCATTTCTACGCTGATGACACACAGCTCTATCTCTCATTTCGACCAGATGATCCAACGGTAGCTGCATGGATCTCAGGCTGCCTGGCGGACATCTCGGCAAGGATGAAAGAACATCATCTACAGCTCAACCTGGCAAAGACTGAGCTCCTTGTCTTCCCTGCAACTCCAACTCTACAGCATGACTTCACGATTCAGTTAGGTTCATCAACAATTTCCCCATCAGCTTCAGTCAGAAATCTTGGTGTAATCTTTGATGACCAGCTGACCTTCAAAGAGCACATTGCAAAGACTGCTCGATCTTGCAGGTTTGCACTACACAACATCAGAAAGATCAGGAACTTTCTGACAGAGCATGCTGCACAACTTCTTGTCCAGGCCCTTGTCATTTCTAGACTGGACTACTGCAATGCTCTTCTGGCTGGACTTCGATCAAACACAATCAAACCTCTACAAATGATTCAGAATGCGGCAGCACGACTTGTCTTCAACGAGCCCAAAAGAGCCCATGTTACACCTCTCTTTGTCTCCTTGCACTGGCTACCAGTTGCAGCTCGCATCAAGTTTAAGACACTGATGCTTGCATATAGAACAACCACAGGCTCAGCACCCACCTACTTCCACTCACTATTACGAATTTACATCCCCTCCAGAAGTCTGAGATCTGCTAGTGAGCGACGCCTCGTGGTACCATCACAGAGAGGCTCAAAATCACTCTCGAGAACATTCTCGTTCACCATTCCTGGCTGGTGGAATGATCTTCCCACCCCCATCCGGACTGCTGGATCCCTGTCAATCTTCAAGCAACAACTGAAAACTCATCTCTTTCAACTCTACTTGACTTCTTCATAAAAAAAAATCACTTTTTCAAAATCTTCATCTTTCTCTTTATCTTTCTCTCCTTCCCTTGCTAGCTTGTACGTATTTGAACAATGCCTGAGACTTGGTGTTATGGGCACTTCCTCTGTCTGTTTGCCTCTTCTAGATTAATCGCTTTATGTATTCCCCAATTGTAAGTCGCTTTGGATAAAAGCGCCTGCTAAATGATAGCATAGGAATCGATAAGAGGAATTTAAATTTTAATTTGACAACAAGTATCCGATTCCTGACCTTAAGTATCCGATTCTGGAATCGGAATCGATTTTCGATTCCCAACCCTACCAACCATCAGACTCTGCTTGTATATATATATATATATATAGCACTGCAGACTGTTGAGGTCTGCAGTCCAAATCGTGTTTTAAATCCCCCAAGTTAAAGGGGGTGTGTTTCAATAGGTTTAACTATAATATCAAATAGATCCTCTGTTAGACACACTCATTCTGAACAGGTCTGCACTATGTCTCAGTGGTTTGATGACTCTGACTTTTAAGTAAGATGCAGAGAATCATTCTTACTTGATCATTAATTGATCTATTCAACATAACATAGCTAATCATTCTTTTCAATTCTTTTTTTTTTCAGCTGTTTTTCAACTCTACTGTCCCAGGGATCATCTTCACGAGATACTCTCTTGATCTGATCTTCATCTTTAACATCATTTCACGCTTTTACATTGGATACGAAAGTCATGGAGTGGTTATAACAGACCCTAAAAGAGTCCGGAAAAAATACCTTAGTACATGGTTTTTTCTGGATCTCTTTTCCGTTTTAACCCTTGAAACATTAACAATGGCTTTCTCTCAGCTGCATTTTATGCATGCCAATAGATGTCTGAGATTGGTCAGATTGTTTGGTATAATATGTAAGTTATTTGTTTATATACTTTAAATAATTAATTATATAATTCAGATATATACACCTGCTAATGTTTTTTGTGGGATTCTAGCCATGTTCAGTAAGGAACCAGACACCAACAAACTTCATCTAACAGCTTTCAAAGTGTTTTCCATCATGTTCCTATGTATACAAGCCTCAGCATGCCTTTGGTAAGCCTGATAAATGGAATACTATTATATTTTTAATGGGTCCTTTTCATTGTCACTTGGGTTATCTGAAGGTATTGGCATGGAACTGTATTTTTGTCTTATCAGGAATCCTAAATTTTAGTACAGAATAACTCTGTTATTTTTAATTCCAAGATATCTCATAAAGAAAACATTGCACAGCTAGTAATGATGTTTTGTTATCCCTTCAGGTTTCGTCAGGTGTGTGAGCCCACTTATGCTGGTAATGAAAGGTATTGCCCCAAAGCGGAGAACTGGCTGCAGCTACTGCCAGAATGTACGTTTTTATTTTTCTTGTTTCATTCCCAATAACACAAAAGGCCGTTATATTTTAGATATTAGCAAAACTATTAAAAGGGTCATATGATGCTATTCTAAAGATCATTATTTTGTGCATTTGGTGTAATGGAATATGTTGACATGCTTTAATGTTCAAAAACACATTTTCTTTTTAAATACTGTACATTATTGTAGTTCCTATATGCCCCGCCTCTCTCAAACGCGTCTGTTTTCTACAAAGCCCTCCTTCCGACAAGTGCTCTTATTGGCCTGCTGACCCAGTGCATTGTGATTGGCTGAACACCACAAGCGCGTGTCGGAAATGTAACGCCCCTTACCATAATCTTGAGCTTCAGCTTTCAAAGTAAATATAAATACAGTTAAATAATGTCCTTATTTTAACCATCAGTTCAAGCCCGGGAGTGTACACGTATGTACAGGTGCATCTCAATAAATTAGAATGTCATGGAAAAGTTCATGTATTTCAGTAATTCAACTCAAATTGTAAAACACATATATTAAATAAATTCAATGCACACAGACTGAAGTAGTTTAAGGGTGAATCCCAATTCTCTGTCTTACCCCTTACCCTTACCCCTTACCCTTAATTTTGCGCGTTCACTTGAGACTAAGGGCTGTCCCAATTCTCGTTTTGATCGAGGGGTTAGGGCTAAGGGGAAGGGGTAGATACCCTTTAAAACCAAGCATTTTCGTGAGCTTACTTGAAACCAATGGGTACCCAGAACACACTGCGGCCAGATCATCCAGAGAGTCCCATAAATGTAAGTATTTTCGGTATTTTATTACTTAAATAATTGATTTAAAAATTACGACAGTCTTGTTTTGTGCTCTACACAGTCCATTTGCAACCATGTTCTTAATCGAAACGTTTTTTAAATCGCTATTTTTCCACGCTAACGTTACATTGCTGATTTGCACAACAGTCCCGTATTTCTCTGACTAGAGAAAACATCACTAAAACCGCAATGGACATACACACTTGCAGGCGGCAAGTTTGTGATCAACACTTGTCGCCTCTGGTGACATAGCAGCCAGCTAGCGACGCGATGTATGATGACGTAACAGTAACCAAGTGGCGTCTCATTTCATAGGGTATGTTTTCACCCCTAGCACTTACCACTCGGTTTCGAGGGGCTAGGGTAGGGAAGGGAAGGGTAAGACAGAGAAATGGGATTCACCCTAAGTCTTTGGTTCTTTTAATTGTGATGATTTTGGCTCACATTTAACAAAAACCCACCATCTCAACAAATTAGAATACTTCATAAGACCAATAATAAAAACTCTTTTTGTGAATTGTTGGCCTTCTGGGAAGTATGTTCATTTACTTTATATGTACTCAATACTTGGTAGGGGCTCCTTTTGCTTTAATTACTGCCTCAATTCGGCGTTGCTTGGAGGTGATCAGTTTATGGCACTGCTGAGGTGGTGTAACGGTTTCCCACACTCTTTGTTTAGGTTTCGTTTGTTTTCTGGGGTGCCAGACATTAATTTCATTAACTGTCATTAATTTTAAGTCGCAGATAAGGAAACGTACAAAGATCATGTGTAGTCAAATCAGTCTTACACAAAACCCATAACTTAATGAGATGAAGATTTTTACCAGCAATCAATGCAATGTACCAATAACAAGCACTGTTAAATAGAAAACACAACCCATTCCAGACAACAGGACACAAGAATTGCATTCAAATACGTATATTCAACAAAAATGAGCAAATTCAAGTCTCAAATAAAGTCTTTTGACTAAAGAGAAAAATAAAAAACAAGCACAGACCAAAATCAGTTTAAAATTTCCAACCAAACAAATAGGCACAGAGAAAGGATGGGAACAAAATAGTGTTTTTTTTTTATAGTGTTTGTGAAAAATTCACAAAACAAGAAACAGTGAACAATCCACATCAAAGAGTAAAAATATTAAACAAGAAGAAAATAAATTCCCCTATCAAAAACCGTCAACAGTCAAGTCAAACAGTCATCCACAGCAGTCTTTATGGTACTCAAAGCTCCTTCTTTAATAGTCTGGTACACATTTTCCAGGACTTCCGCACTGGTACACAAGGCTGGAGACTTCCACTCCATTGATTCAATTCAGGTTTTGGAAATACTCACTCGCATGGTTTTCCCTGCAGCGTCGCAACGACTGTCTGCTAGTCACATAATGTCGAGGATAGTTTCCTTTGCATAATCCGGGAAGAGCGATCACAGTAGAATGCCGACGAAGCACACTTTTGCCACGGATAAAACAATAAATCGCCATGGAAGTCTTCAAGAGGAACTTCGCCCGGTATGCTCAATGCCTCCCGGCTGCCTCCACCATCTTGCCGCAAGTGATGCACGTCAGCCAGATAAAGTAAAAAAAAAGGCTGGGCTAAATACGTCACCATCTTAATTCGATCATTGTAAACATGACTGTAGATCCAAAGAATATTAACATTTATGATATTGGTAGATAATGATCACAGAGTGATTTCACATATGAATGATGACCAACAACTGCAAGACAAATGAACAATTCATTGCCATTTATTTATTTCATTTTGACATCGTCACAGTGTTTATGGAAGCCCAGGTCTCTTTGAAAGTGGCCTTCAGCTCATCTGCATTTTTTGGTCTCTTATTTCTCATTTTCCTCTTGACAATACCCCATAGATTCTCTATGGGGTTCAGGTCTGGTGAGTTTTCTGACCAGTCAAGCACACAAACACCATGGTAATTTAACCCCAGCCTCAGTCAATTCCTTGTGAAGTTCACCCAAATTCTTGAATTAATTTTGCTTGACAATCTCCATAAGGCTGCGGTTCTCTCGGTTGGTTTTGCATCTTTTTCTTCCACACTTCTTCCTTCCACTCAACTTTCTGTTAACATGCTTGGATACAGCACTCTGTGAACAGCCAGCTTCTTTGGCAATGAATGTTTGTGGCTTACCCTCCTTGTGAAGGGTGTCAATGATTGTCTTCTGGACAACTGTCAGATCAGCAGTCTTCCCCATGATTGTATAGCCTAGTGAACCAAACCGAGAGACCATTTTGAAGGCTCAGGAAACATTTGCAGGTATTTTGAGTTGATTCACTGATTGGCATGTCACCATATTCTAATTTGTTGAGATAGTAAATTCATGGGTTTTTGTTAAATGTGAGCCAAAGTCATCACAATTACAAGAACCAAAGAGAACTACTTCAGTCTGTGTGCGTTGAATTTATTTAATATACGAGTTTCACAATTTGAGTTGAATTACTGAAATAAATGAACTTTTCCTCAACGTTATAATTTATTGAGTACACAAGCCACGGTTAAGACAGCTGACTCCACTGTGATGTGACCCTGTCTCTCTCTGTGTCTCTCTCTCTCTCACACACACACACATGACACGTAACTCTACACTGTGCAAAACTCTGCATTTGAACAGTCAAAAGCAAATACTTAAACTAATAACAAAACTTACTTACCTTCGCTGATTCAGAAGCGCCAGATTGTCATAGCAAAGTCAGAATTGACCCCTTTTTTTTTTTTTAAATAGCCTTTGTGTATAGCCAGCCTTGTACTGTCCTAGGTTCACAAATTGGTCGTTCATAAAATGCGTAACACAAATTCGAACATTTGGGTTGTGCTGTTCTGTTGTAAATAATTTTAAACTATGATTCCTAATTGCATCTACTTTCTGAAGGCCAAATAAAGTGCTTTTGCTTTCACATAAAAACACACAGCGTCTCCTTGACATGGCTGCATCAACACTTCTGTGGTTACTGAAACCACGCTTTCTTTCTTTGCGTGAACATTTGGGTGGCATTACGCAAATATTTCCACATTGTGACGTAGACATGTGGGGGCGTTTTAATGAGGTGTTTCAGCCCAGTCTGGATCTGCCTTCTCTTTTAGATAGAATAAATCTTTTAGTGGGAGACTTTGAGCTTTGTAAGTCTGCAGATCGTATACATGAACAAACAGCTACATAACACACTAAAAGAAAAGGAAAACAAGAAATCGCATCATATGACCCCTTTAAAGCCTGTTATAAAAGCCTGTTGGCTGAAATTTTTTAAATTATTAAGCAAGTCAAAAAAAATCTTTATCGTATTCTTGTCTTAACCCATTCACCATGTTAAGCTATCTGTACCATTTACGTTTATTCATTTAGCAGATGCTTTTATCCTAAAAACCTTACTAGAAGTAATTCACCCTAAGCAGGCAAATAAACAGAAGCAGTTACAGTTATACGAAGCTTCTGCCATTGTTCAGAATCATATAAGCTAGAACAAGGTGGCTAGAATAAGGCTAGAATAAGCTAGAACAAAAGTGAAAGCATTTTTTCTTTAGGATGCAGTTGTGCTCTTGGAAGAGATGAGTTTTCAGCGGTCTTTTGAATTTACCATCAATGTTACATTTGAATGTAAAACTGAGAATTAGAGTGAAAGACCTGCACCTTTTTTAAGGTTTTAGGCCTTACATGTGTTGTATGATTTTTTTTTTTGACTGTGTTAAAGTATAAAAATGCCATAATTCGATTTGGTAACCCATGTGAGCGTTGAGACTGAGGAGGAGGGTACAGGAGAAACTATTCTCTCCAGAATTTTAAAATTGGGACTGCAATAGCCATTTGAACAGCTAGCTTTCAATATTACATACTGTACCTTATAGACATATTATGTGCTTTGTGGAATGTCCGCTTAAATCTCCTTGTGATATGTTTTTGGATGATGTTAATTAATATGGCATAATTATTTCTACAGTTTCAACCAATTCGACAGGAATTACAGACATTGAGTTCTTTGCTACAACACTTTACTGGTCAACTATCACACTATGCTCCATAGGGTGAGTACTGTTTAAGAGGTCATATAATGCTACATGCACTTTTACAAGTTGTTTGAAGTGAAATGTGTGTTGGGAGTGTGTGTACACAACCACCCTATAATGACAAAAATCCACCCAGTGTTTTTTTTTTATCTACTAAAAGCTTTACCCCTTTCTCAAATTAAGCTGTCTGTCCGTGTGACGTCACGCGGACGTAGGCCCCTCCCACGATTGTTCATTGACAGTAGCATTTTAGCACAGACTGCACTGGTGTCTTACCCCAGACCGCCCTGAGTGAGCTGTCATCAGTTGTTTCACCGCCAGAACAGATGTAGACAAGAATGACTCCTAAGCGATATGACCCCTTTAATGTCATGTAGCTATGCACAATGCACGATGCACAAATAGGGATGCACGATATTATTGGACTGATATCGGAATCGTCCGATAACAGATATAAATGTAAATATCGGCATCGACCCGATACGAAAAATTATGCCGATATGTCTTGCCGATAAGAAGAATATGTTAACTCGTGCTCAGGGTGTGCTAGTGATTAGATCACGTCAACAGTGTGGCTCATTCTTGAAGCAAAGTTTTGTCTGAATGATGATTAGATTCACTCTTTTGGATCGCTTCATTTAATCTGTGAAAGCACATACAAAATGACACGTTTGGTGTCTGATAGTGCCAACAGTTATAGCACGTGCAGCGGCAGCAGTGACAGCCTCCCCCAGGTCCTAATGCTTGTTCAGTAAGGAGTTTTAATCTGTAGGGGGCGCTGTTGGCCTACTTCTAATTAAATTAAAAGTGAAATAGCCTACACAAATAACATTCAGACTGTGTTTCTGATGAAATAAAGCAGTAATTGATGTCATTAAATAATGAGTATGCTTTGATTTAATGGTCAGAAGCTTTAGCTTACATGAAAAAAAAATCACAAACATAACACCTGTAAATTAAATATTTTTGTATATTCTGATTAATTCATTAATGTGTAATATGTTTTATTTTTTAACCAAATCATAAGCTCTAAAATATTTTCTGATTTTTTTGCTTTAGACCATCTACAAATGTTAAATCTTCAAATAAAAAGTTAGGGTTAACACGGCATCTTTCTGGGGAAAAATACAGCGATTGATATATAGTTTATTTATAGTTATTTTCAAAGCTTCAATGTACTCAAAAAGCCTTCATTATTTTTATTTAATTCTAACAAATAAGTTCTTGTTAAAAACTAACCAAAATTAAACATATTTTGCTTATAATTTCTCTACAGGAGAGATTCGTTGTTGTTTACATACAAAAGAAAATATATCGGTATCGGGCAAAATGACTTGAAATATACAGCGGGGAAAATAAGTATTTGACACATCAGCATTTTTATCAGTAAGGGGATTTCTAAGTGGGCTATTGACACAAAATTTCCACCAGATGTAGCCATCAAGCCAAATATTGAATTCATACAAAGAAATCAGAACATTTAAGTATACAAGTTGAGTCATAATAAATAAAGTGAAATGACACAGGAATAAGTATTGAACACTTTATTTAATACTTTGTAGAAAAGCCTTTGTTGGTGATTACAGCTTCTAGGCGCCTCTTGTATGGAGAGACCAGTCGTCTGCATTGCTCAGGAGTGATTCTGGCCCATTCTTCCACACAAATGGTCTTTAAATCTTGAAGGTTCCTTGGGCCTCTTTTATGAACTTTGATCTTCAGTTCTCTCCATAGATTTTCTATGGGATTTAGGTCAGGTGATTGACTGGGCCATTCAAGCAGCTTGATTTTCTTTCTTTGAAACCACTTCATTGTGTCCTTGGCCTTGTGTTTGGGATCATTGTCTTGCTGAAATGTCCACCCTCTTTTCATTTTCAGCTTTCTGGTAGATGGCAGTAGATTTTTATCCAGAATGTCGGTACATTTCTCCATTCATCCTGCCTTCAATAATATGAAGTCTGCCAGTACCCCTTGCTGAAAAGCAGCCCCAAACCATGATGCTTCCACCCCAAACTTAACTGTTGGTATGGTGTTCTTGGGGTGGTGGGCAGTGCCATTTCTTCTCCAAACATGGTGTGTAGAATGACTGCCAAAAGTTCAATTTTGCTTTCATCTGACCATACTATAGTCTCCCAATAATCCACAGGCTTCTCCAAATGCTCTTCGCAAACTTTAACCGAGCCTCAACATGCTTTTTGTTCAGCAATGGAGTCTTGCGTGGTGAGCGTGCATGGATGCCATGGCGGTTCAGTGCATTGCTTATAGTTTTCTTTGAAACAACAGTACCTGCTGATGCAAGGTCTTCCTGAAGTTCTGCCCAGTGGTTCTTGGCGCTTGGAGAACTCTCCTGATTATTCTTTGGACTCCTCGGACAGGGATCTTACGTGGAGCACCTGATCGTGGCGGTTTATGGTGAACTGATGCTCTTTCCATTTCCGGATAATGGCCCCCACAGTGCTCACAGGAACATTCAGCATTCTGGAAATGCGCCTATAACCATTCCCATCAAAATGCTTTTCAGCGATAAGATTACGAAGATCTACAGAGAGTTCTTTGCTTTTACCCATCATGAAGTCTTTCCTGTGTGCCTCTAGGTAATGAGAAGCCTTTATAGGCCATCAATTAGGACTAAAGCAGCTGATATCAATTAGTACTGATAGGGGCAGGGTTCTCTCTCAATACTGACAGATTTCAGGTGATCTCCTTGCTTTCTATGCCATTTTGCACCTTGTTATCTTCATGTGTTCAATACTTATTCCTGTGTCATTTCACTTTATTTATTATGACTCAACTTGTATACTTAAATGTTCTGATTTCTTTGTATGAATTCAATATTTGGCTTGATGGCTACATCTGGTGGAAATTTTGTGTCAATAGCCCACTTAGAAATCCCTTACTGATAAAATGCTGATGTGTCAAATACTTATTTTCCCCGCTGTATCGGTTTATCGAATATTGTCAAAAATCCAATATCGTGCATCCCTAGTGTGTAATCTTGTTGCATCTAGGGCGCTTTGCATTGTCTAGCACAGCATTTTCACCCCTTGTCCCACACGTCGCATATTGAGAAAATATCCTGCATTTTCATCAGTCTGTTAGTTTTTAATTGTCATATTAAGAAAACATGCATGCATTCTTTTTGCTATTTTTAAGAAAGCTTTTTATTTATTATTTTTGCGGCAAAGGATGTGCGTACCTCAACAAGTAAACAAGCTCCACTGACAGAAAAGTTCGAGCACACACTGAAAAATACAATATGCTCCATTCTTTTTAACCAGTTAAAAAAATCTATGCAGCTTTCAGACACGACTTTCATCTTATTTTAATAGTTTATTTGAGGTGGTTTCTATGGCGTTATTTTAATGACAAATGTCCAGAGTGCATTATTGTAATGCGAGGGCAATCAAATGCTCGAGGACAAATCTCTTCTCTCTCAGGTGGATTCTCTTCACTCTCACACAAAACGTACATGCTTTCTCTCATTTACAATTAGGACACAGTGTTACCCCAAATTAGTATTAAAATAGAGCGTTTAAAGGTGCTGCATGAAATAATTTTGAATGTAGTATTTGCTTATTTTATTGCCACAGCAAAGTGTACTTTAAATATTGTATTTTTTATATACTTTGTCATAAGAGATTATTTTATATCATATTGTCTCATGAAATATATTAAACAGGTATGGAGATATACATGCCACAAATTTGGAAGAGGCCACAGTTGCATCATTTGTGATGGTCCTCGGATTGCTTTCCTTTGGAATTAGTATGTCTGACATGAGCTCAGTTATAACCAACATGGTTGCACAAAGAGGAAGGTTTTACCATAGAGTGGATGCTATTCTTCATTACATGGTTTGTAATAAGAATATTTGAATTATTATTCTATAATTTCTGCTTATAATATCATCTTTATTTTCCCTCTTTTAATCAAAGAGACAAATGGGATTACCAGAGGAAATCCAGGAATGGGTACACAAACATTATTACAATCTTTGGTTCCACCAGAAGGGCCGCAACATTGCAGGACTTATGGATGACCTCCCATTTGTCCTGCATTCAGATCTTTCAAGTTGTTGTTACAAATCTGTTATTGAAAATGTGAGTCATCTAACGAGTTACTGTAGATTAGGCCATGATAATAATAATAACGTTTTTGATTAACTGTTGATAAGATTAAAAATACTTTTTATGTATATATTAAAGTGGTTGTCTATCTTTCTAGGCTAAGTTGTTTAGAAAAACAGAAGATGGCTTCAAAAGGGCTCTAGCACTGAAATTAAAAACCTGCACTTACAGTCCTGGACAAATTCTGGTTAAAACTGGAGAAATTAATCAAAAACTGTATTACATTAAGCAAGGACTTGTACAGGTATGCCTAAATATACATCTTTGAGGTCAACTGAGAATTTAGTGTATTTTAAAGTATGACGTTTTTTTTACATAATTTGTTCTATTTTTCAGGTTCTTGCTAAGAACCCTGGGAATGAAATGGCAAAACTGCTACCTGGCTCATTGTTTGGAGAGGTATGACACTCAGATCTTTGTTCTCAGTATTATAACACCTGAGAAATAAGCAATATTTTTTTATTAAGGTGCAGGGATGTGCAGAGAGTTCCTCGGGGGCAGGGGCTCAGATGTAAAGAAAGGAATGTTCATTTATATATATGGAGTAATTCCAATTTAACAATTACTGTTGAGAAATTATATGCATAATTAAAAAAATCGTCATTCACGTGTTTTTGAACTTGATTTGCTTACACTTCACATAATAAAAGGGTATTCAGGGCAATTACATTTTCATTTAGGATATTCTTGCATTACTGTTTACACTTTTGCTTTCACGAACGCACAGTGACTGCCAAATTTCAAATGAAAAAGCAAAGTCCATTCACAACTGTATTTCCCATGTCTTACAAGTTATGAGCCTGTCACATTTAAATAGCAATATTAATTACCATGTCTGCTTTTTCCCTATCTGTGTCGCATATGTAACCTGCCCAAAATGGAATCGCAATTCCTTTTGCATTTGAATTTCCGATGTCTACATGAAAACTTGTCAATCAATATCAGGGGCAGGACTATACTTTGGGGCATGTTTGTATTAGGAGGTGACGTCACTCACTGACTGCCGAATTATTTGAACAATGGAGTAAATCGGAAAAGGCTCCACTAAAGGCTGCTGTCAATCTGTTTGTGCCTGTGTAAATGAACAGACAGTGCAACCATCTTGGCACAATAAATAATTGTATTTTTTACCCCAAATGCAGCGATTTTCCCCAGCTAACAGTGGGTGCCACAATAGTATGCAAAATCTGTAGATATTCACTATTAACCAAACACTTTTCACTCTGTGAAAAGTCACGAATTATGAGTCCACATATGGAAGATGCAATTGAAAATACAATTTGCAATTCCTTTTGAAAATTGCCCTGAATATCCTTCCATAGCACTTGGGCTTCATTTAATCGATAATTATATTTTCATCAAATGCAATACGTTAATAGGAGTAAATTAAACACTACTTATACTTAATGCGACTTCTTCTACTTTCCAATAAATATACACAGTATTGAAGTATTCACGCGAACATAATCAGTTGTCATAAGTGAACGTTTGGGGAACTGTTGGTAAAAATATCTGATGTGCAACATTATATTAGATCTGTGCATTACAGCAGGTCTTATGTAGGCCGTCTGTCTCTTTAATGTTAATCAAACAATAAAAGAAAAGAGGGAATCACTCGCTGTTCTTGATTGAACTGCTTTTGTAGTTTTAATAATCTATTTATTTGTTATGAACACACTAAATTGATTTTTTACATTTGATTTTCTTGAATGCTTTTGTTTAGATGTATGGAATAGAATGGAAAATGTTATGCATTATTTGTTTCTTTCTTATATTTGTTCTACTGCTTTATTGCATTTGTTCTTATTAATAATAACAAAGATACAATAAAATAGCTATATTGTGATTATTAATATAGTAATTATTATTAAGAAAAGAACTGGACGAAAAGATGCACTGTTGCTAAGTAATTTTGCTTTGAAAACTTCTGAAAACTTTAACTAGATTTTTTCTCAAGGTTCTTTATTATTCGTCACATACACAATCATACAAGTATAATCAGTAGTGAAATGCAAGTTTCTCAGAATTGAGTTTGCTGGCTCTCTCAACTTTAAACGGGTGTACCTCAAGCCTTTTTCGTCTGATTCCAACAAATCATAAATCATTTTGGAATTAAAAATAACACATTTTTGAATATTTGCTTAATGTGACTCATTTTGTCAGCAAAGGTCACATTTGTGTGAATGACAGTGTGCACTGCCTAAATATTTACTTACTGTATTCAATTTTAGATTTTTTATTATTGTATTATTTTTTACAGTGAACAATAATAATATCTTCTAAGTAAAATGATGGTGACCAAATAAACTGCAGTTATGTGATTTTTTTTTATGTTTCTTATAATAGGCAGACGTACTGTTGGATTTTTGGTTTTCATTTAAATAATGTAATCCCCTATAACGATTTCAGTTTGCCCAAAAGCATGTGAGAAACTTGGTTGTCACAGTGATCCTTTCGGCGCTATTTCAACTTTCATGAAAGTCAACAAATATCACAACTTCAGGGTGGAAATGAAACCTAAAAAAGCTAAACTATAAAGTGGAACAAAATGACATACCATCAGTAATACAATAAAAAATTTTTCAGGTCCATTTGCTGTATGAAATCCCTAGAAATGTTACAATATGTGCATTAACAAAATGTGAAATTATCATTTTGGAACGGAAGGATTTACTTTTACTCTTTGCTGACTACCCTAAAGGTAATACAATTTTCAAATTCTTTGTGATTTATGATGTTTTGTTTTTACTATAAGAGTCATACATTACTGTGTACTAATAGAAATGTATATCTTTTTCTAAAGCTGCTCTTGAGATTGCCAGAGCTGCCAAGAAACGTCTTCAAAATTTCAAGCATCCCCTACGAGAAGCATGTGCATATGGAGTTGCCTCTGTCCCACAAAATGCTGTATTTGAAAAGGACCAGAGCATCAATCTTGCGGTTAGTGACTACTTTGATTTGGCTATAGATTGGGGGAACATTAGTCTCAGCCTAAGGCGTTATGCCCACGGACCGTTGGCTGAACGTCTAATGTATAAGGCACACTTTGTTGTTCTTTAAAGTCTGCAGACCAGTCAAGTTCTTCCACACTGACTCAATCAATAATTTATTTTTTAACCTTGCCTTATACACAGAAGCATTGCCAGGATAGAATAGAAAAGGGTCCTGTCCAAACTGTTGCTATAAAATTAGAAGCACACAATTCTCTAGAATATCATTTTATGCTTAAACATTAAGAATTGTACTCTCGGAAATTGCTAAAATAGTCAAACCTGTTCATTAAAAGGGGGTGACCCAATTCTTTTGGCAATGTATTGTATGTTAATGCACATGCCCAGCTGTATCCGGTGTTCCTGTGGCTCAGTGGTAGAGCATTGCGTTAGCAGCGCAAAAGGTTGTAGGTTCAATTCCCAGGGAAAACACATACTGATAAAAAAAAAGTATTACCTGAATAACCTCACTGTAGGTCGCTTTGGATAAAAGCGTCTGCTAAATGCATACATGTAAATGTATCCCTTTCAGCCTTAACCACAAATAATACAGGAGAGCAGATTAACTTTGGTGAACTTAAACTTGAAAAATGGTGTGTTCCGAGGTTGAAATAAAATACTTTCTGATGTTTGTTCATGTTTATTTCGTGCTTTAAGTAAATATGAAAAGACAATCGGTTCACGTGTTTGAACTGAGGCAATACAGTAGAGGTCTGCGCGGGACCTCTTTTTTTAGTCCCGCTCCCGCAAGGCTTTATTCCGCACCCACCCGCTCCCGCAATAAATTCAAAAGGGTCTGGCTGCAGACTTGAACTTGCACTCTCAGACACTTGCGCTTCTGCGAGTGACATCACTTGCAGTCTTTTTTATTTTGTTCTTTTTATTGATTATTTTTGTTTGAATCTCTCAACAATTTACAACAGTAGCCAGGTGGTGAAGACAAGAAAAAAGAAACTAAAATAAAATGTCACTTGCGATCGCTACTTGCGCTTTCTGCTACCTGCGACGTCACTTGCATTCGACACAAATCCTGTGCGCTGCCAATGGAGACAAGATGCTGTGGTGGTTAAACGATTAAAAGTAATTAAATATCATATCATATACAGCAGTGGTCTCAAACTCAGTTCCTGGTGGGCCACAGCTCTGCACAGTTTAGCTCCAACCAGCTCCAAATCACACCTGCTTGGAAGTTTCTAGTAATCCCGAAGACCTTGATTAGCCGGATCAGGTGTGTTTGATTAGGGTTGGAGCTAAACTCTGCAGAGCTGTGGCCCTCCAGGAATTGAGTTTTAGAATAATGATATACAGAGTCCTGCAAATCATCTGTAGGAGAATAAGACAAGACCCGCAAATCCGTGGCTACAGAACAGCAGAATATGGATGCAATGCACAGTTTCTAGTTAAGCATTTTCCTCCCGTAGCAAAACATAAACACTTAATATGGCTGAATATGAGCCCCCCTAAAATGGCTCATTCAAACACGCCCCCACATGTCTATGTCACGATGTGGAAATATTTGTGTAATTCTGCCCAAATCTTCACACAAAGAAAGAAGGTGTAGTTTCCGTAACCGCAGTAGTGTTGATGCAGCCATGTCAGGGAGACGCTGTGATTCTACACGAAAGCAAAAGCACATTATTTGGTCTTCTAAAAGTAGATGCATTTAGGAATCATTAAGATTACTACTAATAATACACAGAGCCGTTGTTCACTGACAAGCTGCAAAAAAAAACACGTTGATAATGAACGTGGTTTTGAGCAGCTTGCCAGTGAACAACGGCTCTGTGTAGTAAATGCAGTGACATGTGAAATCACGGACATGATGGTAATTACCGCTGATTACAGGAACGCCTTTTCTGACAAGATGCGCATTAGATATCGCATGCGATATATCGTGCAGCCCTATAACAGAACAGCACAACCCAGGTGTTATCACAACACATTTTATGGACGACCATTTTGTGAACCTAGGAGAGGAGGTCATTCTAATTGACAATCGGGTGCTTCTGAATCAGCGACTAAGTATGTTTTGTTATTAGTTTGAGTATTTGCTATTGACTGTTCAAATGCGGAGTTTTGCGCATCGTGTGTGTGTGTCTATGTGTGTGTGCGCACGTGAGTGTGAGAGAGAGATAGAGAGACAGGGTCACATCACGTCAGCTATCATAATTGCGGCTTGTGTGCAAAAACATCATCACTGTGTCTGTCACGCGACTGTTCCCCTTTTGGGCTTGAACTGATGTTAAATCTAAGGACATTATTAACTGTCTTTACTTTTAATTTGAAAGCTGAAGCTCGTGATTATGGAAAGGGGCATTACATTTATATTGCTTGTGGTGTTCAGCCAATCAATGCACTGGGTCAGTTGGCCAATCGGAGCAGACTGTGGGACCCTTAAGGTAGGGATGGGTCACGATTTTCGAATATTCAATTAGTCAATTTAATTATAGAATATCGATTAGGTTGTGCGATTATTTTCTAGAGGTACACTCACAATCTGCATTTTGAACCGTGCCCGAGCGCGTCTGAGCTCCAAAGTCCTGTTCGTTTGACTAATGTGATCGCTCCGTGCCACGCTCAGGCTCAGTGATGATGCGGTGGTGACAGGCCAGAGGGTGGCGCCACCAATAATGCACCTAAAAGCTGTCAAAGACAACAGAAGAAGAACACATTTTCTCCCACGCACACTGACTTGCGTGTCATAGCGGTTTACGAAAACTTTGGACAATGTCAAATAAGAGTTATGTCTGGAGCTTCTTTGATAAAATTAATGAAAATTAAGTGCAGTGCAAACTCTGCCGTACGAGGCTTGCTTATCATAGGTCAACCACTGCAATGCACAATCATTTGAGAGCGAAGCACCCAGGAGGTCCATCCACAGGTCAGCAGCAATCAGTGGCTAGTTTTATGATCAGGGACAATGAAGTCGGATGCTAGACGGGCAGAGCAAACCATGGCCCACATCACTGAAATGATCGCTAAATATATGCTTCCGATCAGCTTTGTTGAAGGAGAGGGTTTTAGAACTTATGGAGTTTGTAGAGCCTGAGTTTACTGTCCCATCTAGGAAAACGATCACTGCCAGACTGGAGAAACTTTTTGATGACAATGTAAGAGAACTGCGTCTGTGCCATCAGAAAGGGTGTTCTCTGCGGCCGGACTAATTGTGAACAGATTGCGCTCCCGTCTTCTTCTAGAGCATGTGAACATGCTCATTTATTTTTTTATAAAAAAATATGAAATAGATTATTATGAAGACAGACGTTAAAATCAATGTTCACATAGTGCCGTCATTCAGGCTGTTCACAATATGTTTTAATGTGTAATATGTTTTAAGAATTATATTCTGTTTTGGCATATGATATTCTGTATTATGTTTTAAGCCTAATATTCATGGATGAATGAATCAAACTTTTTTATATGCTATGAATGTTCATGCTCATTTTAAAAATATAAATGTCCCAGCCTTATGAGCAAGTTGATAATTGATGGACCGTTCTGTTAATAAGTACCGTCATTCGGTTAGTTATATATGTTTCAGCAATCATACGTTACAACCATTAATTGGCTTGGGTTAAGACTATTCTCTAATTAATTAAACAGTTTGTTATCATACAGATTGAAAGCCTGAATAGTCTCTCTCTCCCGCTCTCTCTGTTTATGTGTGTGTGTGTGTGTGTGTGTGTGTGTGTGTGTGTGTGTGCATGCGTGGGTGCATGCGCGGGAGGGGTGCAATTTTCGAATAGTAATCGAATAATACCCCACGATTATCGAATATTACTTTTGCTTAAAATGCCCATCCCTACCTTAAGGGTGGGCAGGTTTTAAGAACGGTCAATTTTACAGGTAGACAAAGTATAATTGCAAAACATTTGTTGTAGACAAAAGATCAGAGGATTTTTGGAGCATCCTTGGAATACGTTTTAGACCAGCCCCATCAATTTGATGTGAGTATTGTGAATTTATGTATGTGTATTTATGTATGAATTGTTATTCCATTTGATATTTACTTGCTTTGTCTGTTTCTCTAGTCTTTTTGGAAGAGAACTTTACACCCTGAAAGTGCTTTTGTAAAGGTCTGGAGGTTTTCTTTTTTCTGCTGCATCTCTGTTTCAGTTTTCCTGGAAATATGGGTGTTTTTTTTCACCAACAATGCAGAATCAAAGGGTACGTGTCTTTTAAATTTAGAGTATTGTTGTTTTAGTGAGAGATTAACAGCATTGCATACAGTCAAGCCAAAATTTAGTCAGACACTTTCAACATTTCTTACATTATTACAGTTTATTCGCTATAGTTTAGAAAATGGTTATAAAATATGACAAGAACTCAGTGTTAAACTGTGTCAGAACAAATTCATCTTGATAATGTCAGATAACTTTGATAGAAAGGTATGTGATGGATTACAATCCACCAAAAATGATTCAGCTGTTAAATTTAAGTACAAAATTAGATAAAACCAATTTAGGTCAACCAATTTTTAAACAATGCTTAATTTTGTTCAGTCTGTGGTGTAAAAAGTTGGCATTAGTTGGGATCCTAATAATCCCCATCCACTTGATTGGCTCTATGGCTCTCTCTTCTCTCCACCTGTAGCTGGTGTGTGGTGAGCGCACTGGCGCTGTTGTCCTGTGGCAGCCGTCGCATCATCCAAGTGGATGCTGCACACTGGTGGTGGTTGAGGAGAGACCCCCCCACATGATTGTAAAGCGCTTTGGGTGTACAACAATACACAAAAAGCGCTATATAAATGCATCATTCATTCATCATTCATTCATTCATTAGTAATTAAAAAAAAAACTTTTGCAAAACATGGTCAGGTCAAAGTGTATGAAGAATTTTTGGGTACAATATGTCACGGTTCACTTTATTTTGCTATCCTCCCTTACATAAATCAACTATACTGTCCTGCACCCACTAGTTAAAAAAATATAAAAAATTAAATCTGGTGTCTGGTTTGACTATATGCTCATATTTGACTCCGATTTGACTCATATTTTAGTATTTATGAAAAAAATATAAATGCAGAACACACTTCAGTTTTTTCATGTTTTTAATGTTTTGTCTAATATTAGTATTTTTTTGTTGTTGCCCGTTAAGGGCTTTTCAGTGGAGGCTGGGGTGCATTTTACCTGTTAGTTAGTGGCCTGATTTACGTTGTTGCTGCATTTGACATACTAGTAAATCTTCGTACTGGAGTGCTTACGGAAGACGGTAGGTTGATGTTTAATGTACATGTTCATTTTCGTAATAAAGGCACATTTAATATAAGTTGGTAAATTGTTTATTCAAAAATGTGTTAAATAAATTAAAACTGATTTCCATTTGTGCACATAAAAATATGTTTAACACTACTTATATGTGTTCACTGGTATGGCAGGAGTATATCAAAGCATAAATCGCATTGTTGCCTATTATTCTATTTAAAATCATGGTATGTAACTTAACTAAGAGACCCTTAACACCAAATACAACACAAAGCACAACATCGCAGAACAAAGGTGTTATGAGAAAAACAGTTTGGTATGTTGGTTGATTTTTGTTGTTGTTAAATTAACATAAAAAATTTTTTTTATAAATTCAAAGTTAAAATTAATCCAAATAAAACTGAAATTGCAATATAGCTTTAGAGTCAGATGTTTTAAGGGCTGTGAGCTATGTTAATGGCTATGCTATTTCATATTATGTGTGAAATCAGCGTATTGGTAGTAATAAATGTCAAATATTGTAGTAATATACATGCTAATGAATAATAAGCAACTCCTTAAGTGACCCTAAAATAAAGTGTTACATATCAACTTCATTTTAAACTACAGTTTTAGGTTTATAAGCTGTTTAATAGGCTAAAGAGTGGAGAATAATTCACTGGATAATGTTAACTGGCATGTTTTATCAGAATTATAAAAAATACATTTGGCATTCTAGATTATGAAAACTGCTGACAACGCGGTTTATCTATGCATTTACACAGAACTATACTCAAACTGCGATCACTTGTGGAGAAAATAAATTATTAATTTCGATAGAGATGTATTTATTTAGATGTTTTTTGGCTAAATAATAGTTTTATAGTAAATGTTAATATAATTTAGCGTGATTCAAACAAGTGAATCTTGTCAAAAGTTACATGCGGTGGTCGTGCTGAAGCATTTCCTGAGTGAACAGTGCCCACTGCTCCAAGTGTGTGTGCACTTTGATGGGTCAAATGCAGAGAACTAAATTTCACTACTGGTTATACTCTGTATAATTATGTGACAAAAAAAAAATATATATATATATATTTTATTTTGTATTTTTTACAAAACCGATATCCGATTATGGTAAAATGCTTAAATATCGGGAAACATATCGGTAAACCAATATATCGGTCTATCTCTACTCTCTTTCCTTAACCTCTCCCTGTCTAGCTCGTTTTGCTCTGAACAGTGCCTGAAATGTTGTATGACAAGCACTTCCTGTGACTGTTTGCCTCTTTATAATGTATCGCTTATTGTGTTCCTCAATTGTAAGTCGCTTTGGATAAAAGCATCTGCTAAATGAATAAATGTAAATGTCAATTGCAGAATCCTTCCAGTGAACTGGAACATTCATTCATTCATTCAACAACCAAAACAAATAAAATAATAATAATAATAATAATATATATATATATACACAAATCACAGCAAAAACAGGGAGCACTGAACTCACAGTGTTCACATTTCTGAAGTGCAAAACAAGAAAAATACTATTTAAATACATTTCCTTATAATCACACATTGCTACACTGGTAACAAAATATATATAATATTCATAAATGAATGTTAGCTAAAATATTTTAGGAATATGTAACAACAAAACAAGGTATCAGAAAGATATCAGTGTTCAGGGTTTAAAACACAAGTCATGTCATCAGAAATTTAGTAATCAGTGTCTCAGGATACACAGGTTCCCAATTTTTATACACGATATACTGATTCACAGACTGATTAAGATGCACCCTAACATGCTGCTGCATACACTATTTGTGTCGCTCACTTAGCTGTGCTCCCTCTGTATCAGTGAACATATAGTAAGTGTTCTACAGTAGTTTATTATTTCATAAAAATAGACATTTAATCATTTTATTATCCGTAATATACAGAAATTAAGTATTACAAATTATTTGCATCTATTATTAAATAATTAGTTGCGATGTTATTGTTTGATGCCTAAAACTTCTTTCATCTTTTTTGCTGTTCTCCAGGACACGTGACAGATTTAGCAGCAATATTTCAAGTGTATCGAAAGTCTTGGAACTTGTATTATGATGTCCTTGCAATTTTACCTTTGGATTTGATTGTTTTTGCTTACGGTGGTGCAGAATATTGGACAATTTCAGGCCTAGTCAGGCTGAATAGACTCATTTGGATTCGTAGGGTATGTTAGATATTTTTCTATGTACAAATTTTATTCTTCCTTTTCTCTTGTTTTTGTTAATATATTGTAGTAATTACAGTGTTGGGAATGTTACTTTAGAAATGCAATAGATAACAGATTACAAGTTACCCTGTTTAAAATGTAATAAATTGTGTAACTAAATTGTGATTTCAAGTTTTCCCTCCTCTTTAGAGCAGGGGTCGGCAACCTTTTCTGCATGACGTGCCATTTTTCTGGTTAACCACTCTGCCCCACTGTGCCCCCCAACGTTCAAACATTTATTGAACAACAGCTATACAGTGCAAACATACTGAAAACCACTGTTTGGGAGAGACAGGGCCAATATATTAAAACCGTTCAGTTTAATCACCGTTCTATCTTAATTCACACACACACTGCACACAGAGATCGGAGATCACATTCAGAAACTCATAAACTTCTTGGCAGTGCTGCCACTTGACTTTTATTAATCAATACTGAATCTCTACTTTATATTTCTCAGCAAGGAGGAGGTAAAATTGTTGTATTTTAAGTAACTAAACTCAGCTTCATTGTTTGTAGAGAGAGATGGACGCTTACAATTCTCACATCTCTCTCTCTCTCTCTCAAAACGGCCATATTTGAGAAAAAAATTGAAGTAGTTTGCATCACTGGATATACTGTGCATCTGTGAATGGTAAGCCCCGCCTACTTTGATTTGATTGGCCATCTCAGTCATTTTGATATTGATGAGCACTCGCTGAGGCTTTGATCTGAAGCACCTATATGCAGCGATCACGCGCATCTCTGTAGACTAGCGCAAGTTAATTCTAACACTTTAATAGTATTTATAGCTCCTAACAGGCTGTGTGACTATGAGACGTTATTACATCAAAATGTATGTCAGCATGCAGTTTTCCCTATTGCTCACATGCCAGCGATTATCACTCTGCGTGCCACTGTTGGCATGCGTGCCCTAGGTTGCCGAACCCTGCTTTAGAGTGTTACAAACTGATTGTGCATAGATAAGATTACTAAAGTTGCAAAGACTAAAGTCTCAAACCCAAAGATATATTCTTTATAAAAGTTAAGACTCTACCACGTCCCCCTAAAATGTCTCATTAAAACACGCCCCCACATGGCTATGTCACGATGTGGAAATATTTGTGTAATGCCACCCAAATATTCACACAATGAAAGAAGACGTGGTTTCAGTAACCGCAGTAGTGCTGATGCAGCCATGTCAGGGAGACGCTGTGTGTTTCTATGTGAAAGCAAAATCACTGAATTTGGCCTTATTTTCCTGATTAGGAATCATAGTTTAAGATTATTTACAACAGAACAGCACAACCCAGCCCATCAAAACACAAACTAAAGTCCAGGTCTGGTCCTCTCTCGTCTTCCACTGTCGTCGCTCCTCTTTTTATCTTTCCGGAGCTCCCCCGTGGGACTTGAGAACAGTGAGTGGTGCAGGTGTCGCTCTTTATCATTTACTCCACCGGCCTCGCTCCATTCCCACGGCTCTCGGCCCCGCCCCACTCATCACAACCACATATTAGGAATATACACTTAGCATATTAGTTTAGGTTTTTAATGTTTATTTTTCAATGTTAATGAGAGTGACAAAGAGAGGTAAAAAACAGGAAAACCATTTGTAAATCCTTGGGGGGCCTGTACTGGGGCTAAGCCCGTTTCTGATGGGGCTGTAGCCCCGTCAAGCCACGCCCTAGCGACACCATTACTAATTACTATCTGTTACGGGGCAAACGAGATGTGAGACGTGCGGATCCATATGCAAGGCTTTATTTACAAAGGCGAGGTCAAGAAACAGGCAAGGGTCAGATAACACAGGTAAATCACAGACAAGGAAAAGAATATTCCTAGGGCTAGCGTGGGTCTATGATCGACGAACAATATCCAGAGAGCTTGACATGAGGGGTAATCCAATTACCGCTTGAGCACCTGCCCCTTTGCCCAAAGTGCCCCTTTGTCAAGGCAATTTTTTTATTAAACACCCTTCTGTGAAGGCCTGCCCAATCTAACTATCAGTAAAATTAATGATTAATAATTTATCCGTAAATAAAATCACCCACATGATAACCTTTCACCTGACGACCTCATCCGAACGATCCCTCGCGCTCATGGCACCACTTCAATATCGTCCGCGCTACGGTTGCAGCTTAAGTAAGTGGGGTTCTCAGCGGAGTGGTATGCTTGTTTACTTATCATTATTATTATTTTACAAGAACAACGTGAAGAGAACATGCATTGCACAGCTTTTGTTTAAATCGCTGTGTTTAGCCAGCAGCAAACGCCACTTCTAACGTTATACACAGCAGCAGCACCATAAACAAAGGTGCATGTGTTCACTTCGTTCGTGCTATTTGAGGGAGAAAAGTTTCATGGGGGTGGAAGGGTCTGGTATTTTAATGTCATTTGACTAAAATCTATTCATACTTTTATTGTTACAGTATTTACAGCATCCGCATCAATACGCGTATCAGCAAGGAATGCATCACTATACATTGCTGTTATGATATTTTGTGCACAGCCCTATTTAAAGCCTTGTTTCATGTGCCCTTTTATATTTTGAGCACCTGCCCTCCAAAGGTCTCTGCACGGCCCTGCTGTGTAGTATGAGAGTCCATGTGGTGAGTGAACGGAAGTTCATAGACTGGATTCATGATACTATCAGACTTTCAGAATCAGTCCCTCCGCAGTGAAAATATAGCATGTACAACATTCTTCTAACATTGTTATAACTTTTCTGGCTTTGAGAAACATCGTAGGGCTCCAGACTAGGGCTGAATGATTTTAGAAAATAATCTAATTGCGATTTTTTTTTTACCAATATTGCGATTGTTAGTATGCAGTGTTGGGCAAGTTACTTAAAAAAAGTAATTAGTTATATTACTAGTTACTTCTCACAAATACTAACCGAGTTACATCGTAATAAAATAAACAAATTACCAGGTCAAGTAACTATTGTTACTTTAACAAAAAGGTTCAAATATGTCAAATAACTTGGATGCCCCAATATTGAATGTTAAATGAATAAAATGGTCACCAAATAGAATAAATTATTATTATAAAACATTACACTAATCTACACTATTTTAATGTTTCTGTGGGACAATGTGAGAGACACCTATCAAATTAAATAGATTATTTCAGTCAAACATTATAATATGATAATATAATAATTGAGCATTATATAAAACCACCACGAATTCTACTATTAAAAACCATATAAAACAAAGGATTATTGAGCTGCTGGGTTCATGAATATTAATCAGGACGTCTGCATTCGCTCAAACTGATTCGTTGAAATCAAAACAGGAACGATGATAAGTGAGCACCGGCCAATGAGATTGCCTTTTGCGCATTAGCTCCGCCCACTACAGGAGAACCCGACAGTTCTTAAAAGCTGGAAACTTCCAAACGAACTCCGTTATTTTGACAGGAAAGTACAACAAAGGATATCGTTTACATGTAGCGCGTCAATTCCGCATGTTATGAAAGACCCGCGGACATGAAAACAACTCGCGGCAAACTGCGGACTTGGAAAAATAGCAGCGTGCCAACATGATGCTTCCTCTGAAGCCTGCTTAGATGTGTTCGAGTTCAAGCAGCACTGCTAGAATGATCGGTGTGTGTCATCAAAGTACCGCGAGCTATAAGAGAGCAGACGTCTCCTAATGCTTTTTCTTGCCGTACTTTGACGTCATACGATCGTCATGCATTACTCTCGCGTGTCACTATAATCGCAGCCTCTGCGGTTTTCATATTCGATATTATCGCAAATGCAGTGTCGTTCAGCCCTACTCCAGACTAACATTTGAGAACACCAGTGCCATTAAATTCTACAGAAGGTGGCACCAGCACCTGACAAGTACAGCACTCACCCTAATCGCACATTTACATCTCGAAGATGTCTATTTGATGTCTGCATTTCCATATGCAAGTCTTATTTTATGGGTGTTTGCTCATCTGCAATACATCTCTAAGATGTTTCCTGTCAGATGTCAAATATACATTGAGTAGAATGCATGTAAAACTGCTTCTGAGACTTTTATCAGATTACAAGGCAGATGTTTCCCAGATCTTTAGCAGACGTCTTACAGATTTACTTTTGCTGTCTGGGCAGTTTTGATGCAGATCAAATTAACTTTTATTAATGTCATTCATAATGTCTAAATATAATTTGATAAATAAATACAAATATATAGGGAGTTGGAATGACCAATAAGCCTTCAAGCTAATAAGCTTATAAATCTCTCCGCAGCTATATATTGGTAATTTAATGTCCTTTTTTATTTTTTTTAAGTGTTTGCTTTTCTACATTATGAAACTTTTAGTTTTATAAAAGGAGGCAGACAACCTATGAAGAATGAACAAATAATGTTATCATATTATATGAATGGTGGAGATTTGTGTTTATTGAACAATTATTTTTCCTGGTATCCACATCAGTGGCGTTTGTTCTGATATCCATAGCTTTAACAGAATTCTGTGCCGAATTTGAATGCTTCTCATAAGATTTGACAGAGATGTTATTGATTCAGCAGCAAATTCGAATACTTTCTTCACTGTATGAGAACGCAAGGCTGTTCATTCCCTTTTTCAAACTGAGAAACAACTTTGTTTTGACTGAATGCGCATTGCGCTGATGTCTCGGGATGCGTCTAAGCCCAAAATCTGCAACAATTATGAAAATTTGTGAAACAATTATGAAAATTTGTGAGCTCTTGCGAAAATTGTGGAGTTTGCTTGATTTTGCGGTAAATTCAGAGATCGCTGAATCGCAAAATCCTGGAGGGACTGCAGAATCCCTCATCACTTGAATTAAGATTATAATTTAATGTTAAAGCACAGCCACTACACAATCAGACTTTAGCACCTCTTTTTACTTTGAGATTGTTCTGAGGTTAAATACAGATTTAAAATCATAACAAGATAAAGTTTAATAGCTCTGATACCATTTTTGAAATGGCATTACTGGCTTTACTGGCATCTAGCAATGCCTTGGAAAACAACAACAACAACAATTAATACAAATAAAGCATATACAAAAACCCAAACAGGAAATAAAACAGTTGAATGAAACATTGATGTTTCATAATTTAGAGCAGTTAATGCAATTTTGGAAAGAAATCAATTAAATCTGTATGTGTGTGAAAATATTCAGCTGTAACCACCTTTGTAACTGTTTACATTTTCAGTAAATATAATTTAACTACCCATTTTTGCTCAGTAAATGTAACAGATTACAGTTACATTTATTTTGTAATTAAATGACAATTCCATTACATTTAAATACTCCCCAACACTGAATACTTAAATATTAAAATTCATTTTTCAGAACTTTAATGCTGAATTTTATCTTTGTGGTTGGGATAGTAGAACAAGTGTATGGATTATTTGTGGTTCTGTTAGGTAGTTGTGTTGTTATCCCGATACTTGATCTCAGCAATTGTTTTGTGGTTTCAGATTTATCAGTATTTCTGCCAAAAAGAATGTGACATATACAAGAACCTGTTTGAAGAAAGGACAACAAAATGCCTCTTCCTCCTGATTTTCACTGTGCATGTTTGTGCTGGCTTGTTGTACCTGTCTGCCTGCCATGAAGAAAGGTATGTGTAACTTATTACATCATGTCTACACTGAATGCGAGCGCAGGCAACAAAATACTATAGAACTAATTTATAATCAGTGATGCTGTCTACACTCGATGTGGTAGCGACACGACTAATCCCAGGCAGTAAACTGATGCCTCATTATATTTCGACATACTGGCACAAAGTTCAAATGATTATCAGTGGTCACTTTGTCGCATCGGTGTAGACATGGTGTAAATACATGTTTTAAGAGAGTTAGCCTGTAAGAAGAAAATATATTTTTATAGAATTTATAGACATTTCCTTTTTATTCAATCAATTTATTGACTTTTAAGATGTCTGGAAGAGTCATGGGCATGGAATACTGGGCTTAAATCTACTCAGTCCCACTTTGAACATTATATATCTGCAGCATATTGGTCAATTGCGACCATGACAAGTGTTGGTAAGTACCATGTATGTTTGTGTCTGTGAGTGTATATATATATGGGCCGAATTTAAGCCCAATTCGCATGGGATTAGTATTACCTGGTGACCTCCAGTCATTTTTATAATTACGGAGGTTATCTGTGATCTTAATCCCGTGTGAATTGGCCATGTCTGTAATTTGTAAAGTAAAAATTCCCCCACAAATGACCTACCATATTCCACCAAACACTGAGGTCCTGTGATAATATTAGTCCTGCGCGATTCAGCATCTCTGTGATTTGGCGGGTCGTATATCATTTTTCGAGGTTTTTATTTCCTGTGCGCATTTTTGTCCATTTTTTGCGAAGAATGGAACAGCGTTTGAATGTTTTGATAATATTTTGGGTGCTGTCATATCGCACTTCTACACCATACAACTATACAATTTGCAGAAAGAGAAAGGTTTCGAGGTTAATGTGTTACAAATAAATCAAGCATTAAAGCTTGACATATTATTTTAACCTGGTGAAATATAAGTGACACAGGGCATGAAACTATATTAGTTTCTTTTTTTAAATCCATCCAACCGGACCATATAACGGGACTCTCAAAGCCTTGACATCGTATCTGAGAGATAAGTCAGTAAATTCAAGTAAAATCACAGACTTTGCTTATCCTGTGGGAATGCACCGCCCGAAATTCAGATCAGAACAGGTAATTTCAAAATCACGGGTCCCCAGATAATACTAATCCCATGTGAATAGTGCTTTAGAAACATAAAAGTACAAAAAGTACTTACAGTAAGCACTTTTTCATCTTCAGGCTGCACTGTTTTGTTCACATTGTTCCAGTTTATTACAGTTGTTATAATTAATGTAATTAATTGTTCTAAAGATGAGTGTGTTAGTATAACTTTTTTTTAAATGTTTTTTGTGCTCATTCACATAATGGCAATGAATGGTTGACTGTCTTTTTAGGCTTTAAAAGGGACCTATTATGCAAAAGAAAAATCACTTTAATAAGGTGTTTGAGCACAGTTGTGTGGCCACAGTGTGTGAAAACAACCAGCTTATAATGATAAAAATCCACCCACTCATTTATGTTATGATACAAATAAATCATTAACAGTCTCTCCAAAGGAGCAGTTTCAGATTTCTCTCTATGTACACATCGTCATTGGGGAAAAAGTCCCACACATTTGTGATGCTCTCTGACCTATTAGCATAAACAGAGCCTCGAGTATCTGCCATTTTTGTTTTCTTGCTGTAGCTGCTGGAGATACAATGTCAGTGCCAAAGAGGCATTACAAGTGAAGTAAAATTAAAAATTACTTTTATTGTGCCGTGCTTCCCGTTTGTTTAATTCATAAACGCTCATTAATTATGCACAGTACAATCAGTACATTGATCAGTACATGGCTCATACTTTAAAAGTGGCAATTTTAGCAAGCTATAAAATTTTTTGTGGGGTATATTGAGCTAAAACATCACTTACATGCACTGGGGACATCAGAGACTTGTTTTAATCTTGTAAAATGGGGCATATTAGGTCACCTTTAAAAAATGAAATGATCCCATGTGACTTGTTCAGAATGTTCCAAGTGTTCTAAAGACATATGATGTTTGGTTTTGGTTACAAAAACAAAACATCAGACACAGCCTTTGTTGTCATGAATGCATTCATGCAGTTAAAGTAGCACTTAATGCCGACATGCCCAGGATATGCATATAGGTACACCATTTTGAGATATCAAGATTAAGAAAACACTTCAACAAAGCCCCAAAAATATGCATGTACTTTCTTCTCTAAGGTGAATATCTCTCTTGTGTTGTCAGCAGATAATCAGAATGACAGCTGAAAGACCTGCTAGCAGGAATTTGCTTTGTTGTTTGTGCAATCGGAACACAACAGAGATATTCACCTGATGTTCTGAACACACTCAGGAAAGCAACTGCTGGTCAAGATTTGCTTCTTTTCAATTTAAGGAATGAGACAAACTCGTCTGTACTGTCTAGGTTTACAGAAACTGTGGATCCATAATAACAAAACAATTTAAAAAGAAAATCTGCAGATTTTGGTCATTTAAAGTGAACTGATTTCACAGAAAACTGGTTGGTATATGATGGGCATCGACTTAAATTGTCTAGCTTTAGAGCTCTATTCTGAGGATATTAAACATGACATTATAATTTTAGCCTGTTTTAGAAAAAAAAATCCCTTTCAGGTCGATCTCTTAACATTGTGTATTCGCTAAGGGAAATCCCTTTCTTCGAACTTTCCTGAAGCCTCATTGAATCCCACTATTCCACTGCAATAGCCAATGGCGCTAAAAAGACAACAATGCCCATCGTCATCTTACCTCAAAATCGTTCTCCTTCACTTTACATTGTTATTTGAAGCCTACTTCTCTGTTGACCTGCATAGAAGAGCAGACGACACTTTAAATCTTTCCCCTCCTGCAACTCGTTGAATCAATGTGGAATCGACAAGAATGTTGCTTAGAGGATATTGCATGCGTGGCAGGCCCATGGATTTCCTGGACTCCTGGGTTCTGTGGCTGGGCCACACCCATGCTGAGGGGATATGATTGCCGCTCCAGCGAGGACCTGCCTTCAAGCTGTCTGGTGGTGCTCCCAGTGGTGTCAGAGTGGGTTGTCAGTACCAAAAAGATCAGCAGGCCACCCCGCTTCAGCGGCGTGCATTGCATGTGAGCGGATCAGGGAGCTCAATACGCTCAGTGCCACTTGCTCAACCCAAAATGTCCCATCATTTACGAGTTCGAGAATCTGTGGAATAGGCTAAGCAATAGTTTGTCTAAGCTAATATTTCTAAAAGCAAATTATAAAATCCTGTAAAGATTGACAGACGTTTTATTAGGCCGCATTTCCCCGCAGTTTTGGTCTATTTTAATTTTAGAAAATGTGTTTATTTTATTTATGCCACAAAATAATTATTTAAGTGCATTTCGTCTTGAGTGTGCTTTCATGGGCCTGATGAGCAAGTTGTATTTTGTGAAATTCTATATCTGCATTTCATCTTGTGTGCGTGTTTTGAATGTTCTGTTGCACAATAACTGAAGCTGTGTTTTCATGGAAAAGTATAAGCTACTTTTTTTTTGTTATTTAATTTTTTTATGAAGGTTTGCCAAGTGGCTTCAAAAACAAGACATGTTTTTAAATTAATTTTTATTTAATACATTTAAATTAATACAATTCTACATGCTGAACGTCACCCTGAAACATAACCGTTACTTATCGGACTACTGCTTTAATTGATACATTTATTCAATAATTTCATTATAAACAGGGAAAAAAATTTAGGTTTACCCATTTGCTTGAGCGGAACATTAGCGGAGCTTTTGCTTTGGCCGTGAGCGACTGAGCGGAGCGCACGCCCACAAAGTGGAATATTGAGCTGAGCATCACATCGCTCCTCTTCACTCATATGCTCTGGCGGCGTGATCATGTCAGAGGTGCCAGAGCAGAGCATCCCACTGCTGCGTGCAGAAATTCTCTCTCTACTGGCCAAACAAGCAGTAAAGAGAGTGCCCAAGAAGCAGCAAGAGTGTGGGCTATATAGCCACTTTTTATCATAGATTTGAGGATGCTGAACTGTAGGCTGGAAAAGCATGTCTTCAAGATGCTCACGGTGAAACAGATCCTCAAACTTGTGCTCTATATGTGCTCTATGATCGCATGGTGTTCAGCAGAGAGAGTTCAGTCATCCTCAATGCTTTGACTTCGTTTGCACCAGGCAGGGCCATCCCCTTAAACTGTTCTATAGACTGCTTGGTCTGATGGTAGCCGCAGCCTGCATTTGCTGCCTGGGTTTGCTGCATATGGTTGTTATAAAACTGGCTAAAGGATTGCATGCTGCAGGGCACAAGGGGGATGGCGTTCACTGTGGCAATGCGTGCATGTATCAGCACGCTGGTGCTGTGGCTCGACACAAGTATGTACTTGGTCAGGCGGAAAGTGATCACCATGGACGTGTCTCTGTCCAGCTAGGGAGCCCTCTGACAGACCAGTGTTCTACACTTGGTTGAGTGTTCAGCAGCAGTGGTACATAAATTGTCTGGAGATGAAGTCTGTATAACTGGCTCTCCAGGAATTCTTGCCATCTGTGAGGTACTGCCACATTCTCATCCAGACGGGCAATACAGAGGTGGTGGCATACACCAACCACCAAGGAGGAGCTCACTCGCACACCCTGCAGAAAATGGCATGGCAAGTGCTTCTTTGGTCAGACAGTCCTTTAGACCTGGGCAATCCATGTCCCAGACAGACTGAACTGCAAAGCTGATGTGCTGTCCAGAGAGGGCATTGTGCAGGGGGAATGGAGGTTGCACCCCAAACGGTTGAGTCTGATCTGGAACTCTCTGTTTTGCAAAATAATTCTCAAAATTAAGCCCTGTTTCTACTGCAGGAACTTTCCCCAGGAACTAGGGACTTTGGGCCAGTACATGGTGTGTTTTCCACCGAAAAAACAGGATCTAAATAAAGTACCAGGTAAAGATTTGCCCCTTAGACAGTCCCTGTTTGCGAGGTTGTACTTTTTCAAAGGTCCAGAACTTTAAGGGGTGGGACTTGGGCACTGAATATCTTGACTGGTTAAGTTCTCGCTGCATTGTATTTCAGCCACCATATATTCACATATATATATTTTTAAATATTACTGTTAATGTGTCATGAAATTTAGTTTTAAAAGTATTTCAGGTGAGAATGTAGTTTTTAAAACTCATCTGCGGTTTATTTCTAAAGACAGCGCCTATTTGAAAATGTGCTTTATCGATTTCGGAGAGGTGAGCTCCACGCGATCAGCTGGCGCTTTGTGCTCAAGTTTCCCGATGAGAGCAGCCTCAACTTGGCTTGTTCTTCTGACACTTGCCGCTGGCTCTTATATCTCCATAGTGGTTGAACATAAGATATCATTCGTTTTGGGTAAATCTAACAGGTAATCTTTGATCTTTATTCTATTCATCTATTAATGTTAAAATGAAATTTCATTTTATGAAAATAAATTCATCTTTCCCTCTATTGCAACCAGTCGTCCTATCCCTGCAGCTGAAAAACACCCCCACAGTATGATGCTGCCACCACCATGCTTCACTGTTGGGACTGTATTGGACAGGTGATGAGCAGTGCCTGGTTTTCTCCACACATACCGCTTAGAATTAAGGTCAAAAAGTTCTATCTTGGTCTCATCAGACCAGAGAATCTTATTTGTCACCATCTTGGAGTCCTTCAGTTGTTTTTTAGCAAACTCCATGCGGGCTTTCATGTGTCTTGCACTGAGGATAGGCTTCCGTCGGGCCACTCTGCCATAAAGCCCCGACTGGTGGAGGGCTGCAGTGATGGTTGACTTTCTACAACTTTCTCCCATCTCCCGAATGCATCTACGGAGCTCAGCCACAGTGATCTTTGGGTTCTTCTTTACCTCTCTCACCAAGGCTCTTCTCCCCCGATAGCTCAGTTTGGCCGGACGGCCAGCTCTAGGAAGGGTTCTGGTCATCCCAAACGTCTTCCATTTAAGGATTATGGAGGCCACTGTGCTCTTAGGAACCTTAAATATGGGGTGCTGTGTGTACATTAATGAGGAACAAAAATGAACTTAAATGATTTTAGCAAATGGCTGCAATATGACAAAGAGTGAAAAATGTAAGGGGGTCTGAATACTTTCCGTACCCACTGTATATTCCCTGAACTATAAGAATAGACTATAAAATGGCGCCGAGTATGGCAGCCATGTTGCGAGCTCCTACCAAACTTTGCAGTTTTTTGTGTGTTTTACTTATTATTTTGCTGTTTTTCGTAGTGTATGCCTAAACTCTTATTGCCCACACAGACACACACTATTATGAAATCGCTCCTTTGTTGCACATCGAAACCGTAGTTTGAGTTCCTAATGCCGGCGATTTGTTTACAAACACTGCAGCAGAGCCGTTTGTCTGGGCCACACGATCGCGACGAAGGAAACAGCCAAAAAAGAGGGAAGAGAGCTGGCGTCCTCATCAGACTGAGACGCCGTGCCTTTCGATTCCTCCCAGGGTTCCTCCCGTGCATCGCTCGGACAGAACGAAAGAGCTCACAGGAAAAAGCAGAGGTGGGGGCGTCTGTTTCTATATCAACAACTCGTGGTGTGATGAAAGGAACCTACACTCTATTCAATCCTTCTGCTCCCCTGATCTGGAATTTCATATGCTTCTGTGTCGACCATTCTGGCTACCGAGGGAATTTACAGCAATCATAATCACAGCTGTTTACATTCCCCCTCAAGCCAACACAGACCAGGCACTCAAGGAACTGTATGGGAATATAAGTGGAAACCGCGCAGGAAACCGCACACCCAGATGCGGCGTTTGTTGTCATGGGGGTCTTTAAAAAAGCCAAATTCAGAACAATAGCTCCAAAATACTTCCAACACATCACCATAAACATGCGTGGTGATCGTGGTACTCGACCACTGCTACTCTGCTTTCCGGGATGCCTACAAATCCCTGCCCACCTTTTCGCAAATCGGATCACTCTTCCGTTCTGCTCCTGCCTGCTTATAGGCAGAAACTGAAACGAAAAGCACCCGCCCTCAGGACAATTAAATACTGGTCAGACCAATCGGACGCTATACTACAGGACTGTTTTGATCACGTGGACTGGGACATGTTCCAGGCAGCATCTGATGACGACATAGAGGCGTACTCAGATACTGTAACGTGTTTCATCAGGAAGTGTGTAGAGGATGTAGTACCGACAAAAACAATCTGCAGCGATGTTCGAACAGCCTTGTCAGCGCGGACATCTGCCTTTAAATCCGGAAACACTGGCGATCGAAAACAAGCCAGTTACGATCTCAGGAAATCCATCAAAGCCGCCAAACGACAATATAAAAACAAAGTTGAATAGCAATTCAACACCAACAAGGCAAGAAGCATGTGGCAGGGCATCAACACATCACCGGTGTCAAAGGGAATAAACCAGCTACTGTGAACATTGCCGCCTCTCTACCGGACAAGCTTAATAATTTTTATGCTCGTTTCAAAGCTCACAACACCGCCCACAAATAGAGCGCTCCCGCAGCTGCTGCAGAAGAGGTGAGTGCACTCTCCATTTCTGTCGCGGATGTAACCCGATCCTTCCAACGGTAAATATCCGCAAAGCTGTGGGTCCGGATAGCATCCCAGGCTCTGTGCTCCGAGCATGCATTCCAACTAGCTGGGGTTTTTACAGACATTTTCAACCTTTCCCTCTCACTGTCTGTGGTTCCCTCATGCTTCAAAAAATCCACCATTGTGCCCATACCAAAGAAAAACAAAATCACATGATTGAATGACTGGAGGCCCATTGCTCTGACACCCATCTTCAGCAAGTGTTTTGAGAAACTAAGAGAACTCCTCAGGACAAGCGTGTAGTGCTGGGCGGTATACCGGTTCATACCGAATACCGGTGTTTATTTTTCTTACGATATGAATTTTTAAAATACCGCAATACCGGTGTCATTTAATAACGTTTGAAACGCGACACTGTTAGAGAGCGGTCTCTTTTCACTATTGCATTTTGGCGAGGATAAAGCTGTATGTGTTACTAAGCGTGACAGTTCCGAAACTGAAGCACTAGTAGAATGTGAAGAGAGAGAAGTCATCCACAATATCCACATCGACCGCCACAAATATCCACCATCCGCTGCATCAGCTCCCGCGTCTCTCACAAACTAAAGTTCTCCGTCGAGACGACGGATTCCCGTCAATTGCAGGGTTCCCGCCTTCTTAAATTCACTTTTCATCATTTTAAGACCGTAAATACACTTACATTTCTCAAATAGTGGTATAAATGTCTTGATTTTAGCTTGAATAGGTCTTAAATGAAGGAAAGACGAGGTGTATTCAGTCTGCTGAGGGGGGATGTGTTCAAAGCCTGGAGTGGATTCAGGCACGTTCCTCTCTCCACTCTAAGCGTTCTGTAATTACTCCGCTCCGGATCCACTCCGGGTTTTAAATTCCCACTCACGGAAAAACTGCTCCGTGTTCACTCCATTTAAATGTTATCAGGGATTACTGAGGGGAAATAAACATGTAGGAAACATGTAGCGCACTGTTGTTGTTCGGCTGCAGTTTCTCACTGACAACATAGTAGGCTAACGCTCGCATCATTCATTCACAGTCGGGTTCTTAGCAGAGAACACCGAGCAGAACTTGAATTTCGGCGCGGGATTGCGGCTATAATAATAATTATACTCATTCCCACAGGTTCCGACAGAATGCATCACATTTGCACGTGCTTTTGAGTCTTGAGCTCACTCACGCGCTCTCAATGTCTGCGCACCCACAGATCGCGATCAGGAGAGTGACAGCTTTTAATAATTATAAGGGGTTTGCAAATGTGATATATTGATTTAATACAAAAGATCAATAAACAAGTACTGCATGATTTTGTTCTATTTCATCAACGAAAATAGTTCAAAATAAAGTAACAGCTGAGCCGTTGTGCATCTCTAAAAGCAAATTTATATTTAAAACATTAATGTCCACATGAATCTATGAATTTAATTGCACTCATGCCACCCCTGAGACTCATTAAACGTCTGAAAATGTACGTACAAGCCACTTTTGTGTTCTTCGGTGCCAAATTATTCAAATTATTTTTTTATTAATACTAATTTCATGATTGGTAACTTACTTGTCGTATTGTACTTATTATATTGTTTTAAATATAAATTTTAAAAAGCTTATAAACATAAATTTTTGAATTTGAAGTAGATGAAAATTATGCCATTGCAAAGGTAAAAATAAAATACCCCTGTAAGTCACTTTAAGGAGTCAAACGTCACCTCGTATTCGGAAGGCAAATTTATCATCAGAATTTTGTATTATTGATCAGAAGGCGCTCCTACATTTTTTTTAATTAGGAGGACAAGCGCTCCTAATTACAAGAAGAAAAGCACAGTGTGTGAACTGTGTGTGAATGTAGCCGTATGGCTGTGGAATGGGGTTTGGCCGAGGAAATATTTTCAGTCAAAATATTTTATTTTGCTTTAACCCCTGTATTTAGTGTGGACTTTTTCTACAATATTCACTCATCATGACACTAAAATATGGCATTCTAAGTCAATCTACTGCAGTTTTTCCTCAGTCAGTAGAAAATGTGGTTAACACCCGGTCATGCATGAAAAAAATAAATACCGTCATATACCGTGAAACCGGTATAATTTAGAAAAATACCGTGATATACATTTTTGGCCATACCGCCCAGCTCTACAAGCGTGTATGCTAATGACGTCACAGGCTATAATCAATTATGGTCTGTTACTGCATCGATGCAGAATCGTCCACGTCCGCATAGCCTACGCAGGGCAAACCGAAAGTAAGTCCAGCACTCTCTTCACCGCTGATGCGGAGACTATTCTTGTTTGAATGCGTTTCTTCACTGGCATTTTCAACATTTTTCATAATTCTGCCAAAGTGCACACTTGTAAGTGTTCGTTAAAACCGTAACATTAATTACGTGAGTACATAGGTCTGCTCATGTCTGAAAATAATATATGAAAAACTAAATAATTTATTTGTTTAGTACATTTTTTAATTAATGTAAAAACTAATTGTAAAACTGAAAATAATTTTTTTATTATGTTCAACAAGACTGTAACAGGGCGAACGAGACGTGAGGCATGCGGATCCATGTGCAAGATTTTATTAATAGACATGGTCAAAAACACAGGCAGGGTCGAACAAATGTCAAACAGGTATATTGAAGGCAAGGCAGATGAGTTCTCAAGTAAACAGGCGTGGTCTTCGATCGGCGAAAAATATCCAGAGGGCTTCACAAGAGGGGTAATCCAGGTACACAATCAATGGTCCAGGCAGGAGCAAGCAGAATCCAAATGGAAGGCAAAAGGTTAATCCAATGTACTCAATTATACAGAATATAATCCATAGTGAAATGTAAATCAGGTCAGGTCCGCTCAATGGACAGTGCAAAATATGAAACAACACAAGAGAATATATATAAATATAGGTAAAAAATTAATAAATAACAAATAGAGTAAAATGTGCAATAAAATAAATCCCTATACAAGGCAGAAGGTCAGGAACCAGGGCATTCCCTGGGGCATTTCTGAAGTGGTGTACGCAGCCCAAGTGCAACACAACGCAATCCCCATCATGGGAAGCGCTTCTGACAGGGGAATTAGTGCAGGGACAGGAGGGTTTGGAGATGCCAGCTGCACGTGCAGACACCACTGGTGCATCCCTCACACTGGATACCAGACTAGGATACTGAAGGACTGACCTTGGATATCTCGGTGTGACAAGACTCTGGCTGATCAGCTGTGATGTGACGTGGTTCTGGATGGTCAGCTGTGATGTGAAGAGACTCTGGAAGGTCAGCGGAGATGTGAAGAGAATCTGGAAGGTCAGCAGAGACGTGAAGAGACTCATGGGGGTGGAAACATCATGCTTTGGGGCTGTTTTTCTGCAAAGGGACCAGGACGACTGATCTGTGTAAAGGAAAGAATGAATGGGGCCATGTATCGTGAGATTTTGAGTGAAAACCTCCTTCCATCAGCAAGGGCATTGAAGATGAAACGTGGCTGGGTCTTTCAGCATGACAATGATCCCAAACACACCGCCCGGGCAATGAAGGAGTGGCTTCGTGAAGAAGCATTTCAAGGTCCTGGAGTGGCCTAGCCAGTCTCCAGATCTCAACCCCATAGAAAATCTTTGGAGGAGTTGAAAGTCCGTGTTGCCCAGCGACAGCCCCAAAACATCACTGCTTTAGAGGAGATCTGCATGGAGGAATGGGCCAAAATACCAGCAACAGTGTGTGAAAACCTTGTTGTGAAGACTTACAGAAAACGTTTGACCTCTGTCATTGCCAACAAAGGGTATATAACAAAGTATTGAGATTAAATTTTGTTATTGACCAAATACTTATTTTCCACCATAATTTGCAAATAAATTCTTTAAAAATCCTACAATGTGATTTTCTGGATTTCTTTTTCTTATTTTGTCTCTCATAGTTGAGGTATACCTATGATGAAAATTACAGGCCTCTCTCATCTTTTTAAGTGGGAGAACTTGCACAATTGGTGGGTGACTAAATACTTTTTTGCCCCACTGTATATATTATTATACTGACCAACGGAGCAAACCAACCCGTGATGTCACACGCGGTAGTACTGCACGATGGTGGCGCCTTGCCCTAAAAGCTATAACAAAACATGCTTTTTTCTTTAAAACGGTTACATTAATCTAGTATGTTATATATTTTTTTATTTAAAGTGGAAATCAAATTTACATTTAGTCATTTTGCAGACACTTTTATCCAAAATGACTTACAATTGGGGAATACATAAAGAGATTGATCTTGAAGAGGCAAACAGACAGAGGAAGTGCTTGTAAAACCAATTCTCGGGCATTGTTCAAATAAGTACAAGCTAGCAAGGGAAGGAGAGAAAGCTTAGTACTTAGAAACATTAGTGTCTTGAACTGGATGTGAGCTGCAACTGGAAGCCAGTGCAAGGAGACAAAGAGAGGTGTAACTTGGGCTCGTTGAAGACCAGTCGTGCCACTGCATTCTGAATCATTTGTAGAGGTTTGATTGTGTTTGATGGAAGTCCAGCCAGAAGAACATTGCAGTAGTCCAGCCTGGAAATGACAAGGGCCTGGACAAGAAGTTGTGCAGCATGCTCTGTCAGAAAGGGCCTGATCTTTCTGATGTTGGGTAGTGCAAACCTGCAAGATCGAGCAGTCTTTGCAATGTGCTCTTTGAAGGTCAGCTGGTCATCAAAGATTTACACCAAGATTTCTGACCGAAGCTGATGGGGTAATTGTTGATGAACCTAACTGAATTGTGAAGTTATGCTGTAGAGTTGGAGTGGCAGGGAAGACAAGAAGCTCAGTATAATTTACTAAATAATGTAAACTTGACTGACTGCTTCACTTCCACTTTAAATCGTCATTTGCATGTGTGTGTGTGTGAAGTGCGGCGCTGAGGTGAAATAGCGGGGGATTTGGACTGCCCAATAATAATAGGCCGCCTAATAATAATAGTTTTATACATTAATAGGAGAATGAGCCTAATATCGTCTTGACTATTGACAAAGACATTTGTTATCGTTGATATCTCTGACTATCGACATTACACGATACTATCGTCTATCGGCATAGCCCTAAATCAGACACCGCTTCTGCGTCTCGGAGCACGTGATGTATTATAAGAGTAACGATACGTTTTCTGAAATGTACTGAAGTAAAAAGTAAGATCGTATGCTTTGGAATGTAGTGAAGTAAAAGTTACTCAAAATAAATCTACTCTAAGTAAAGTACAGATACTTGAAAAATGTACTTAAGTACAGTAACGAAGTAAAGCTAAGTCGTTAAGGCCAGTGATTTTGGGCTTTTTGGGGATGGAATAATGGTGGAGCATTTGAAGCAGCCGAGATCTGTTGAATATCTGTGTAAAGATGGGGGCCAGGTGAATGTGTGAAGTGCAGATCTGATGCTGGGTGTCAGTCTGGCCTTTTCAAATCGACAGTAAAATGCATTGAGACTGTGGGGGAGGTGTCTTGTACTTGATGTTCCTCAGACCAGTCCATACTGACGCCGGATCGTTTGCTGAAAGTTCTTTTTTCCCTTTCTCAGAGTAGTTATTTTTAGCCACTCTGATCTCCTTTGTTAGTCTGTTCCTCGCCTGGTTATTCAAGATTTTATCCCCACTTCTGTAAGCGTCCTCTTTGGCCTGACAAAGCTTTTAGGGTTTCTCAGTAAACCACGGTTTATCATTATTGAATGATAAGAATGCCTCACTGAAGAATGTCCTGGTGAATATCTTATATATTCGTAATGAATATCTTATATATTATATGGTAAATATATTATCAAGAGATAAGAGTGACATGGTGTCTCAGGATCAAAACATCATGCAACGTGAGTGTGACACTCTGGCTAGGCACTTTGCTTCTGTGTGGAATTATGCAAGCCACACTTCTTTGTCTGAGGAAGAAGTTACCTGCAAGTTGTAGTGTACCTCCTCTAAATATTGGATAAGTTAAGAAGACTAGACTCCGTAAAGTGAATGCAGCCAAGGCTGCTGGTCCTGACTGCGTTTCTCCTTGGGTGCTAAAGACTTTTCATTAAAGTTAACACCGGTGTTATGTGACATCTTCAATACATGCAGCAGCATAACATTTTTTCAAAACAATGGAAGGAGGCTATAGTCAAAGCTGTTCCTAAAAAAGCAAAGTCTAGGTTTCCAGCAGATTATTGCCAGATTTCACTACTCAGCTGTTTTGGAAAAGTGTTTGAAGAAATCCTTAGAGATGCCATTCTGGAGGATATAATTACTAAGATCGAACCATCACAACACAGCTTTATGAGGAACAGATCAACTGACACTGCCTTGATTCAAATTCTGCAGCACTGGATATACATGCTGTTTATGTTGACTTCACTCAAGCTTGACACAATTGAACACTGTCGACTGCTACATTCCCTAGCTGACTTGCATGTCATACGACCCCTTTGGCTTATTGTAAGGGGATATCTGAGTAACAGAGAGCAGAGGGTGAAGTGGGGCCTTGTGTCTAACTCCTTTCCAGTTCCAGCAGGTTTTTCTCAAGGGGGACTTCTATCCCCTCTGTTTTTTGTCATATGCATACATAGCCTGTATTCATATATCATATTCTTACTAAAATACTCAAGGACAGTTCATCACCGCTGCATTGTTTCCTGCCTATGGCTCCAACACCTACGTATTATTTTCGGCAGCACAAGACATTTGTTGTACCCAGGAATTTCTCAGACTTGGACTTTATTTGTGGCGGCATATATGCAAATGAATTCTCTGCCAACGGGAGGCGCTTTTAGAGCCGGAGAAATAGCGGTTTCCCCGGTAACGCTATACACAAAGCAGTGCTCTGCTCTCAAACGCTGATTTATCAGGCATTACATGCAAGATGAAATTAAAATAACATCCAACATTTTCTGAAGACAGTCATATAAAAACACCTTCACCGTGTTTCGATTTTGAAATGTGCAGTGCTAATGTTTATTCAATGAAGTCAAAGCTTTTAAAAAAATATATATTTGTGTCGGTCAGTTTATATATTGTGGTGGGCCGCCACAAATAAATCAATGTATGGGAAACACTGCAGGAGTAAATCTAAACGTCATGAACTCTCCTTTATTCCCCGTGCTCTCAAATTTTTGGATTAGGATGCATTTTCTGTGACTCTGTGTTATATATACTGTGTGACTAAAATAAAAATATAATTACACATTAACATACCTCGTGTCTCTAGCAACCCTATACACTTTTTCAAAACAAAATAATCAGAAAACATGCATGCTTTTATATTTTATTACTTTGTTCTTGTTATATTGTTTATAATGCATATATTGAGGAATAGCCTACTAACAAAGTTGATGTCTAACTTAAAAAAATGAAGGAGGGAGAGGTAGTAAATGATTTTCCGGTTCGCTAATGACACGAGGTAGTCTATGCATTTAAGGGCTCTAGATTAGGAAAAGGTTTGTAAGCAAACTTTATGTTGGCCTAGTCTAGAAAGCCTAGTCTATAAGTTTAAAATAGGTTAATAACAATGTCTGGAGTTCCAGAGATATTGTAACGTGTCATTTTTCGTGAAACATGACAACCCATTTTAATCAGATTTTTACGCTATAGTTGTGTAGTTTTTGGGGTTTTATTGCATTTTTTATTAGAATTGACTAATTTAGTAATGTTTGTATATAACTGGGCTTATTAAACTAGTAAACTTAATGTAAAATTAACTTTAAAGATTTACATTTCTCAGTAGGCTTTATATGTGTGTTAATATAATTTTCTGCAGGAATACCTGATGTAATTATCCTTGATGTTTAATTGTGTTTAATTTATAAAGTGACTTAGGCAGCACCTATATTTGTATAGTTTCAATGGAAATAATTTAAAATAAGGTTAATTGTCAATGACTAGCACTAACAAAAATAATACATACTACTACAAATGTATTGTTCATTGTTAGTTCAAGTTAGTTCATATTCACTAATGTGAGGCAAGGGGCACTGGGTAGAATCTTGCCTAGGGCAGCAAATTGCCCAGCCCTGCTAGACGACGTGTAACTGTAGTATTGGTGTCCCATTTCTTAAAGCCAATGTATACTTCGCTTTTTACACATACGCGAGGGACAGCGTACCATACAATTTTTGTAAAAAATAGTTTGTATGCTCAGGTCGCACTGAAATTATTTTGCAGTAATCAGGTTTTCCCACATGGTAGCAACATTGTCCCGAGCCGTTTATTTACAGTAGAAAACGAAAGTAAAGAGACGGACAACGACGACAAAATAGCAGAGACTGCAAAAACAGATGTTTGCATTGATGAGCGCTTGTGAGCGAGAGGGTATGAGACGCGTCCCTCACATACAGTGTTGGGAAAAGTTACTTTTAAAAGTAATGCATTACAATATTGTGTTACTCCCTAAAAAAGTAACTAATTACATTACTTAGTTACTTGTCATGAAAAGTAATGCGTTACATTACTTTTGCGTTACTTTTTAAATATGAGCAGGGCTTGATTGTTTGTTTTTAATACAATAAGTTATATTTATAGTGTCACGGAGTGAGGAGTCACACGACAAGGATTGTTGAATAAATGCCCCGGAGGGTGGATTTATTCACAATATGGAAGTGCAAACAAAAAGGGGGGTACACGTACACGTGGGTGTTCCGGTGCCGTGCATGCTCTCTTTCTTCTATCCCGGTGCAGTGAGTGAGTCTGTGCTGTGCTCCAGTGGGGCCGGTCGGTCATACGCTGCTGTCTGTGGGAGAGATCAGAGGGGAGTTAGTGCTCCGTCTCATGTCGAAGTGTCTCCCATGTGGCAGGGCTTGCGTGGCTTATGTAGCCGCCATGTGATGAGCAGCAGCTGGGACCGATCATTCTGTAATGAGGACGGGCAGGTGTTCCTCGCTTGTCTCCAGGTCCTGGTCCTGTTGGTAAGATGAAACGGTAGGGGAAAAATAGAGGGTGGGTGGGGAGTGACCCCTGGCAGACCTGTGAAAGCTGCCCAGATCCGAGAGAGGCCGTCAGCGTTGGTGGCTCCAGCCCGATGACGCACAACGAAGTGGAAGTCCTGGAGCGCGAGGAACCATCGGGTCACCCTGGCATCGGTGTCCTTAGCGCGGGCCATCCACTGAAGAGGTGCGTGGTCAGTGACCAGGGTGAACTTCCGGCCAAGGAGATAGTAGCGCAGCTCCAGGACTGCCCATTTGACGGCCAGGGCCTCCTTTTCTACCACCGCTTAGTTTTTCTCGGCCGAGGTCAGCTTCCTGCTAATATAAATGACAGGATGCTCCTTACCTTCCTGGATCTGGGACAGGACGGCTCCCAGTCCCGTGTCGGAGGCATCTTTCTGCAGCTAAAGTCCGGGGCTCGGAGAACTGGCGCAGAGGTGAGGGCCCCTTTCACCCTCTTGAAGGCTTCTTCCGCTGCTGGTGTCCACTGTATCTTCTCCGGCTGCCCCTTTCTGGTCAGGTCTGTCAAGGAGGCGGCTAAAAAAGGAGAAGTTAGGGATGAAGCAGCAATAGTACCCCGCTAACCCTAAAAAGGCTCGTACCTGGGTTTTGGTCTCAGGGCAAAGCGTACCGCCTCCACCTTCTTCTCCTGTGGCCGAATGAGTCAAGTCACCTTTATTTATATAGCGCTTTTAACAATACAAATTGTAACAAGCACTGCACAGTATCAAAATAGGCAAATTGTGTCAATAATGTAAAATGACAGGATTTAACACTCAATTTTCATCTGAATGCATTTCATTATTCAATTTAGTAATGGCATTGTCCAGCTCAGTTCAGTTTAAATAATATCTGTGCAATCAAGTCGATGATTTTGCTGGAAATGAAGATTCCCTAAGTAAGCATGCCAGAGGCGACAGCGGCAAGGAACCAAAACTCCATCGGTGACAGAATGGAGAAAAAACCTTGGGAGAAACCAGGCTCAGTCGGGGGGCCAGTTCCCCTGGAATGGAATGGATCATGATGTCGTCCAGATAAGCGGCGGCGTAGGACTAATGGGGCCACAATAGGATGTCCATCATCTGCTGGAACGTGGCGGGTGCCCCATGAAGGCAGAAGGGAAGGGTCCGGTAGTGCCAGTGGCCACTAGGGGTGGAAAAAGCAGTTTTAGGTTTTGCATCCTCAGAGAGAGGTACCTGCCAGTAGCCTTTGGTGAGGTCCAATGTCGAGATATACCGGGCCCTTCCCAGCCGGTCCAACAGCTCGTCCAAATTCCTCCTCAATAGCTTGCCGACGAGCCTCAGGGACGCGGAAGGGCCGTTGCCTGACGATGACCTTTGGAGGCATCCAGATGTCGTGCTGCAGGACGCTGGTTTGCCCGGGGAGAGACGAGAACATATCCGAGAACTGACCGATCAGGTGCTGCAGCTCACCCTTCTGGGCAGCCGAGAGATGGGGGTTGACGTCAACAACCACGGGATCAGAGGTGGCGAGGACTGCGAGCTGGTCTCTAGTCCCAACCAACTTCTTCAGACGGTTGATGTGGTAGAGCTGCTCGGCTCTTCTCCTCCCTGGCTGACGCACACAGTAAGTAACGGCCCAATTTTCTCCAGCACCATGTAGGGCCCCTGCCAGGTGGCCAGGAACTTGCAAGCAGCGTTGGGGACTAGGACCATGACTCGATCCCCGGCCTGGAACTCGCGTGGTTGGGCTGCCCGGTTGTAGTGGCGCTGTTGAGCCTGTTGCGCTTTACTCAAGTGTTCCCGGACTAACGGCATGATCCGGTCGATCCTTTCCCTCATCTGTTTCACGTGCTCGATCTTCAAAACAATGGGCTGCCGGCTGTTGCTCCCAGGCCTCCTTCGCCACATCCAGTAAGCAGCGGGGTTGCTGGCCAAAGAGGAGCTCGAAGGGGGTGAAGCCAGTGGAGGCCTGGGGAACTTTGTGGATCCCGAAAAGGACTTAGGGGATCATTAGGTCCCAGTCGCGCTTGTCCTCCACGACCACCCGTCTCAGCATCTGCTTCAGAGTCTGATTAAAGCATTCGTCCAGTCCGTCGGTCTTGGGATGATAGACGGTGGTCCTCAACTGCTTCACCCGCAACAGCCGGCAGAGGTCAGCCATTAGCCGGGACATAAAGGGGGTACCCTGATTGGTCAGGATCTACGCTGGGATGCCGACTCGGCTGGAGAGCAGGAAGAGTTCCTGGGCGATGGCTTTGGCGGTGGCTTTTCGGAGGGGAACTGCCTCTGGATAATGGGTGGCATAGTCGACAATCACCAGGATTTGTTCATGTCCCCGGGCAGACTTAGGCAACAGCCCCACAATCTCTGTCCCGATGCGCTTGAAGGGCACCTCGATGATGGGCAGCGGTATCAGCGGACTGGGGGAGGCGTCCTGGGTGACGTCACTTGGCAGGTTGGGCAGGCTTGGCAGAACCGCTTTACTTCGGCTTCCAACACTGGCCAGTGGAAGCGGTCCCGTTGGATGGTGTTTGTGGCTCCGAGGTGCCCTGCCAAGGGATGTGAGTGCGCCAGCTCCGGTACGGTCTCCGTCTTCGTGCGTGGCACCTCCAACAATAATTTTTCCTCCCTCCTTCACCGAGCGACACAATAGAGCAGGCCGTTTTGGATGATGAAATGCGGGAGAGGATGGGGGGCAGGCTGAGCTTCCTTGCCTTCGATGATTCGGAACCTGTGTCCAGCAATGCTTCAGCCTGTCATCCTCGCGTTGTTCCTTTCCACATTAGCCCTCTCCCGTCACCTGTTGAAACACATCATAGAAAAGGTTTGGATTTTGGGAGGGGGACTCACCATTTCTCCCGCTGTCCGAGGCCAAAAGAACGGGGTGCTGACGAAGTCCTTTCGTGGGCCTCCGTCTCTGGCGGTCCCCTCGGGGGCTGGCAGGCTGCGTTGCCATGGCCAGCAGGCGGTCAAACCCTGGCCAGTCTTTCCCGATCAGCACGGGCACGGGAAGATCCTTCATCACCCCGACTTCCACGGGCGAGGTACCAGGAGCAGCAGAAATGGTCACTCTGCGAGCAGGAACTGCAGGTCGTGTATCCCCGTGGATACAGGTTATGGGGAGGAAGGTTTTACACTTCATGCGGGGAGCGAGAATGTGAGACTGCACCAGTCCGACAGCGGAACGCATTGAGCGCCGGTGATACGAAGAGCAGAGAACCCCTGCTCCGTCTCCTTGACGGGTGGCGAGATGCTCAACGATCTGTTGTTGACGAATGCTAACCTCGGTGAGCCGCTGGAGGATTTCATCCATGCTGAGGGAGGAGCGCTTGCCTGTGACAGAAAACCGGAGATAATGAAAAAAAAAGAAAAGGTAAGGTGAAGGAGATCGCTTGTCTGTGATTCTTCACTACTATGCCTGCATTATCCACCAGTATCACGGAGTAAGGAGTCACACGACAAGGATTGTTGAATAAATGCCCCGGAGGGTGGATTTATTCACAATATGGAAGTGCAAACAAAAAGGGGGGTACAAGTACACATTGGTGTTCCGGTGCCATGCGTACTCTCTTTCTTCTATCCCGGTGCAGTGAGTGAGTCCGTGCTGTGCTCCAGTGGGGCCAGTCGGTCATATGCTGCTGTCTGTGAGAGAGATCAGAGGGCGAGTTAGTACTCAGTCTCATGGAGAAGTGTCTCCCATGTGGCAGGGCATGCATGGTTTATGTAGCCGCCGTGTGATGAGCAGCAGCTGGGATCGATCATCCTGTGATGAGGACGGGGAGGTGTTCCTCGCTTGTTTCCAGGGTGACGCTGATGAGTTTTGGGACGCTCGTCACAATAGCAAATGTAATTGCCCTTTCACACCAAAAAGTGTAATGAATAAACCTTAGGCTGGAAGAAGAGTAAATCATGTCTGTAAAGTAGAATGCAGGAGAAGGTTCAACAGCAATACAAAAACAATGAAGCAGAATTGTTAGTTTATCTAAAGCCATTTTTGCTTATTCGTATGGCTGAACTGGATTATCAAAGGTCAGCAGCAAAGACATTGGTTAATAAAATAGGATTAGATACATTTGTGTTGTTTAACATATTTAATTATTGCATATTTGCTTCATATTCTGAGTTTGCATTTCACTGTTTTAATTCATTTTGATGAATACTGAATCTGTTTTTTTGCAAGTGGGATGAATTAATACAATACAGTTGATACTTTGTGCTGTGTGTGTGGGTAACACACCTGCTTCAAAACTGAGTGGGATGGCCTCTCAGAGAAGTGGCATATACGGCATGCATTTTGATGCTGTAATTCTTCCGCTTCTGTTATCATACCACGCAGATGACAGATGCTGTTGTCTGGTGTACTCTTCTACAGCTGCTGCCTGCTCGTCAGTCACACTTACAGCATAAATGTGCTTCTCACAGACCTGCAGGACAGCAGACAGGTCACTGGCATCTATGCTTTCATCATACAGGGATTTTGCCAGGCATTGAGGTAAAGCAGAGGATGGTGCAGCAGCTGTGTTTTGTGTGTATTGTGCATAGTACTTTTCCATCCCTAAAAAAACAAACGGCCTTGCTATGGTGTAGTAATGTATCAAGTAGCGGTGATAAATCTTCAAGATTACCTGGAGGAGTTTTCAGTTTCTGTGTCCTACTCTTTATGACTGGTGCTGTGGACTGCATATTTTTTTGCTGGTCTAATGTCTTCCTTTGTGCAACTGAGGTGGTGTAGTTGATCCTATATCCCACTTCTGGGTGAATCTTGCTCAAGTTACTGGGCAAAACCCAGTATGCTGGCACATCATGACAGTCTTTGTGCCACGATTTCGAACTGTTGCCTGCAACTTAAACAAGAGAGCACCTACATGAGTACAGGTCTCAGCTATCCCTGCCATGCAGGTACAATGGGCACACTCCACCTTCCCAGTGCTGCTCACAATGACCCAGGGCTTTAGAGGAGGCTCATTCAGTCTCTGTGAGTGCATAACCTGTGTACATACAGAATAACAGTAAAAAAGAGCAGTGGGCACAAGTATAATATATATATAAGGGCTGTGCAATTAATCACATGCACATCTCGTCAGTACAGCCGGTTCAGTGATTTGATTATGAACATGATATTGTGTAGCTTGTCAGTGAAATACGGCTCTGTGTATTAAATGCCGCCCCATTTGAAAGCACGTGATGGAGATTTACTGCTCATCACTGAACTGGCTGTACTGACGAGATGCGCATGCGATTATTTGCACAGCACTAATTATATTCTGCTTATATATTATGTAAAGATGTGTGTTTCACTAATCACAGGTAGGTAAGCAAGATGATACACACCTTTGTACGAACAACGGTGTTCTCACAACTCGCCGGTTTGTAAGCTTCCAAGTCATGGACCCAGCCATTTGTGAACTGAACGTGGGCTTCCAAAGATTAAAAATTACGAAACTGAGCCTCGGTATAAGCACTCACACCACAGACTAAATATACAAAAATATCTGGGAATGTCAGGCGAGGCAAATTGTCGGGGTCTCGAGTACATTGTCTTGCAGGCACCTCATACGGATCCAGATTTCCGATCAATGTCATCTTCTCCAGGTATCTTTTTCTTGCGTCCAGTATAAGTTTGTCTCTATATAGTACATTTTGTTCATTTAATCGTGTTTTTAACATTGTTTAACGGGTTGTTTAGATCTCGTCCGATGTGGCCTCACAATATGGCAGCGCGCTCTTGTTTACATCCCAGAATGCACTGCGCAGTGACGTCGGTTGCCAAGCACCATTCACATTTAGTCTAGAACTACAGATCATGTTCACACAGTGCACTGTCAGTCAATAAATGGGAAGAAAGTAACTGGTGTTACTTTTTAAAAATTAATGCGTTACTTTACTAGTTACTTGAAAAAAGTAATATTATTACATAACTCGCATTACTTGTAATGCGTTAGCCCCAACACTGCTCGTATACGCGTAAAAAGCGAAGGATACTTTGGCCTTTAAGGGAATATTTTCACCCCTACTCCTTGACACTTCCACCTGCCATTGTCTGATTTAAACACACAATTATAAAAGAAACCAAAATGTTAACTGCGACAGTGATGTTTTGTAGGTTTTTTCCTGGCACGCCAGTTTCCCCCACAATCAAAAGACATACAGTATAGGTGAATTAGTGAATTGTCTGTGTATGATCCTTGTGAGATTGGGATAGGCTTCTTTTTGATGATATAAAAGTGGGCTAAGCATTATGTTACAATATTTATTTTTCAGGATATGGAGACATTGTACCTGGCTCTTTGGTAGAACAGTGTCTGGCAGCAGTTGTTGGTATTATTGCTTTGCTGGTTTTTAATTATATTATTAGCCAGCTTTCTGCCACTCTATCTGGTGAAAATGCTAAGAGGTAAATGTTTTTTTATTGCAGATACTAAATTTAAGCTGATTAAAAATGTCCATGTCCATGGAAATAAGAGTTTTAGAATATTACATTGAGAATAACAAAAGTATTCTGTAAAGGCAAAAAACAGTTGTTACATATTTTATTAAAATTGACTGAAAGACTGAAATTGGTCTATAGTATGTCCTATGACATCCGAGAAAATGTGGTGTGAAAATTTATTAAATTCTCAGTTGAGTTTATGCACAAAAAGTTGATTTATTTAACTAATTACATTCAAAAAGTGAAACTTGTATAATGTATACATTCATTCCACTCAGACTGATATATTTCAAGTGTTTATTTCTTTTAATTTTGATGATTATAACTGACAACTAATGAAAACCCTAAATTCAGTATCTCAGAAAATTTGAATATTACTTAAGACCACTACAAAGAAAGGATTTTTGGAAATCTTGGCAACTGAAAAGTATGAACATAAAAAGTATGAGCATGTACAGCACTCAATACTTAGTTGGGGCTCCTTTTGTCTGAATTACTGCAGCAGTGCGGCGTGGCATGGAGTCGATCAGTCTGTGGAACTGCTCAGGTGTTATGAGAGCCCAGGTTGCTCTGATAGTGGCCTTCAGCTCTTCTGCATTATTTGGGGCAATATCGCATCTTCCTCTTCACAATACCCCATAGATTTTCTATGGGGTTAAGGTCAGGCGAGTTTGCTGGTCAATTAAGAACAGGGATACCATGGTCCTTAAACCAGGTACTGGTAGCTTTGGCACTGTGTGCAGGTGCCAAGTCCTGTTGGAAAATGAAATCTGCATCTCCATAAAGTTGGTCAGCAGCAGGAAGCATGTAGTGCTCTAAAACTTCCTGGTATACGGCTGTGTTGACCTTGGATCTCAGAAAACACAGTGGACCAACACCAGCAGATGACATGGCACCCCAAACCATCACTGAATGTGGAAACTTTACACTGGACCTCAAGCAACGTGGATTCTGTGCCTCTCCTCTCTTCCTCCAGACTCTGGGACCCTGATTTCCAAAGGAAATGCAAAATTTACTTTCATCAGAGAACATGACTTTGGACCACTCAGCAGCAGTCCAGTCCTTTTTGTCTTTAGCCCAGGTGAGACGCTTCTGACGCTGTCTGTTGTTCAAGAGTGGCTTGACACAAGGAATGCGACAGCTGAAACCCATGTCTTGCATACGTCCTGTGCGTAGTGGTTCTTGAAGCACTGACTCCAGCTGCAGTCCACTCTTTGTGAATCTCCCCACATTTTTGAATGGGTTTTGTTTCACAATCCTCTCCAGGGTGCGGTTATCCCTATTGCTTGTACACTTTTTCTACCACATATTTTCCTTCCTTCGCCTCTATTAATGTGCTTGGACACAGAGCTCTGTGAACAGCCAGCCTCTTTTGCAATAACCTTTTGTGTCTTACCCTCCTTGTGCAAGGTGTCAATGGTCGTCTTTTGGACAACTGTCAAGTCAGCAGTCTTCCCCATGATTGTGTAGCCTACAGAACTAGACTGAGAGACCATTTAAAGGCCTTTGCAGGTGTTTTGAGTTAATTAGCTGATTAGAGTGTGGCACCAGGTGTCTTCAATATTGAACCTTTTCACAATATTCAAATTTTCTGAGATACTGAATTTGGGGTTTTCATTAGTTGTCACTTATAATCATAAAAATTAAAAGAAATAACCACTTGAAATATATTAGTCTGTGTAGAATGAATGTATACATTATACAAGTTTCACTTTTTAAATGGAGTTAGTGAAATAAATCAACTTTTTGATGATATTCTAATTATATGACCAGCACCTGTATTAATGCTCTTTTTTTCTGCATAGGGAGGCTTTCCAGAATCTTTTTTCAGAAATGCGTCACTTCATGAAGCGACATGACCTCACAGTTTTCCTACAGAACAGAGTCATGAATTATATGGATCTCCTGTGGGCCAAATATCAGTATGATTTAACTTATTTTGCCTTTTTCCACTGCAATATTTGTAAATCTGTGCAGCATTGGTTATAGCCAAGGAGGTTTGAATGATGGTTATCTGTTAGCATTCCAATTACTCTCAATGGCAGTTGCTGAGCTGGTGCAAATTTTAAATGTGTCCAATGACTCTGTAAAATCATAGCAACACTGATTACAACACTGATTAGCCTTATTTGTGGATCTTTTTGTTTTCAACATATCAGAGGTGAAGCTTTTCCAGGAGGAGAGTTTTTAATGCACGATTTGCCAGTTGAACTGAAACTGAATGTCCTCGTGGCAGAGAGAGGGGAGCTTCTGTCACAGGTCAGTGTTTTTAAAAATGTATTCAAAAAGTAACCTATTTTGATTTCTTAAACCACTAAATGACTGTGTGTTAAAAAAAACATTGTATGAGTTACCTAAATAAAGGACCAAGATGCAGTGTCAGCAACTGATGTTGTGGGAATTGCATCCTGCAGTGATGACCTCTGAGACCCAAATAGGGCCACATTAATATGTTGGTAGATGTCTATTAAGCCTCACCTAACTTGTTGTTCATAAATGCTTCTAAATGTGCTTCTTTTAGTCGCAAAGGCTTCCATGGGGGAGAATGAGAAGAGCAGGGTCAAATCATGTGATAACTGATCTCCTGAATCCTTGGGAGAAAGGATAAGAAAACCATTTCTCTGGTTCATGAAAATCTGAACCAGCAGTGGTATATGCACATAACAGGTTCACAAAACCTGGTGGGGCTTAGTCTAAAGATTAATGCATACAATTCTATTCAGACTTTGGGTTTGTCACTGCTGGGATAAGTCTGCATAAATACATTTGTGTGAAATTGGAATTTAAATTATAATACTGATAATAATCTAGTTTAAAGACATTTTGTAGGGCTCTATTTAGGCCAGTAAAAACCCTCTTTTGATGTTCAAGGTTTGTTTATTTGTCACATACTAAATTATACAGGGTATTATCAGAAGTGAAATGTAAATCAAGTCAGGTCCGCTCAGTGGACAGTGCAAAAAAATAAAAATTTAATAAAAGTAACACAACACAAGAGCATATATATAAATATAGGTAAAAAAAAAAGAGACGAGAAATAAAGAGTAAAATGTGCAATAGAATAAAAAGATGATAAAACGGATGATGAGAATATGAATGTTTTGCAGTTAATAAATTGAGTCTTGTAAATGTTTATGAAACTGAGTTTGTGTTAAGGAGCCTGATGGCCTGAGGGAAGAAGCTCCTCCTCAGTCTCAGTTTTTGCCATCATGCTCCTGAAGCACTTGCCAGATGGCAGTAAACAGAAAAGATGGTTACCGGGGTGATTTGAGTCTTTGAGGATTTTAGCAGCTCTGCATTTGTTAGCAGCTCTGCAGCGTTGTAGGTAGATAAAAAACTACTGTCAGTATGTACTAAAGACTCAGGGAAAAGTAGTTATATAAAGGCATGGATACATTTATTTTTGTGGCTGACAAAAAAAAGCATTGTGTTTTGTTAATTTTGGCCCATAACGTATAGAAACAGCCTTAAACCATTGATCTGGAAAGTTGAGGGCTAAGAATAATTTTTTACACATTTTCAAAATAAACTAAACTCTTCCATTTTTTCCTTATTTACAGATTCCTTACTTTGCAGAATCTGGGCAGTCATTTATACGGGAGCTTGCTTTAACTTCAGTCATGTACTTTTTTCCTAAAGGGGAAATCATTCAGTACAGTAAAACTATCACAAGAGAGCTCTTTTGTATTCGCAGGGGAACATGTGAGGTCAGCATTTTTCAAAAAGTTTATTTCTTTACAAACATTTGATTGCATTTGTATTCAAATTAAAGCATAAATTAAGCAGTTCAGTGCAGACCTCAAAATAAGCAATATCCTATAACTTGAGTATTTTAATCATTGTTGTTTTATCATTGAGAATTGTATTTTATTTTTTTATTTATTATATATTTTATAGATTTTGAATGATGATCTTTCAGAAGTTGTTGGACATTATCAGAAGGGAATGCATTTTGGAGAGGTAACAATTACATACATTGTTCCCTTTGATATCAATCACTTTGAAACTGCATCAGTAGTTGATGCTATAGGTGTCAGACTTTGTTTTCCTGTGTCTGGTGTTTCCATGTGCTTCCTTGTGTTTCCGTGCCCACATTTGGTTTTCCTGTCATCATTAGTTCATTAGTCCCCGTCTGTGTTTGATTACTCCTCACCTGTTGTTTTCCCAGATTAAGTTATATGTGCTTATAAGCCCTGAGTTTCCCCTGAGTCTTTGTCCGTTCACTCATCTACATAGTGGTGTATCCTGTGTTCTGTTATTAGTCAGCTTTGGGCTGCTGGTTCCACAAGAGAGTCAGAGTACCGAGAAATATCTGCGGTATGTTCTACACCCACCAGGATCTCCCTCACCGCTGCTGGGTCCATCAGCTCTTTGCCTTATTGTATCAGCTCGTCATGCAGCCCTCTGTCCCTTGAGATCCCTAGGTTGAAGAAGCTCCACCTGCAAAATGCTCTACAGTGCCTGTTCATTGGTGCCCTCCGGTGCCTGCCCCTCGTCAGCGCCTCCCAGTGCCTGCTCCATGTAAACCCAACCTCATTTGGGATTTCAGTCACAGGTTTTCCAGGAGCTACAGTCCAAAATGTTGCCTGCTCCATTTTGAAAGCAGCTATATATATATATACTCAATTCACTCAGAGCCGTCCTATCAAGCTCATTGAGTCCACTCCAGAGCCGCTCTGTTCCAGGAGCTCACCGAGTCCACTCCAGAGCTGCCTATTTCCAGGAGCTCAGAATCCACCAGAGCCCGCTCAGGTCCAGGAGCTCACAGAGTCCACTCATTAGAGCCCCAGAGGTTGTGGACTTATAAAACACAGACCTACACCATGACCCAGTTCACCAAATTAATATGGCTCACGGAATCTGCCAGTGGCCATGGCCGCAATCACCTGATCCACCATGTCCCCGAATCACCTGATCAATGTGGCTGCCGAGTCCCCGGATCCGATGAGTCCCCGGATCCGCCCTGGCCTCCATCAGCGCTCACCCCCTCCCCATTGGATGTTGTCTGCGTCAGACTTTGTTTTCCTGTGTCTGGTGTTTCCATATGCTTCCTTGTGTTTCCGTGCCATATATTTGGTTTTCCTGTCATTATTAGTTCATTAGTCCCCATCTGTGTTTGATTACTCCTCACCTGTTGCGGTTTTCCCTGATTCACGCTCTATGTGTTTATAATCCCTGAGTTTCCCTGAGTCTTTGTCCGTTCACTCATCTACATAGTGGTGTATCCTGTGTTCTATTATTAAAATTACCTTTATTTACCTTACCTGTCTCCTGTCCTTCCGCTACGACCGTGACAATGAAATCTGAAACCTGAATTAAATCATGCCAGTTTATTGACAAATGGCACTTAGGCTCTGCACTTTGCAGTGTGTTCTGCAACATACAAATAGTTGTTACACCTTGTTCAGATTTTCAGGTCAAATACATACAATCGTTCCTACTCAACATAAATATTTCATGTTTTTAATTTCAGTGTTTTTGTCAATAATAGTATACCACAAAGTGGAGTTTCTGTGGTATCTTGGTATTAACCCAGATATGATAGTTTTGTGAATATCTTTTAAAGGAATAATCTTTTCTTTGCTTTTTTTCCCCTGTAGGCAGGATTTTTGTTTGGAAAACAAGCCACATTGACAGTGCGTGCTGTGACATGCTGTGAAATTGTAGTCATTGATTTTGACAAGATCAGAGTACTTCTTGAGAAATATCCCCTGCTTAAAAGGTATGTTCTACAAAATAAGAAACAAATTACATGTTATAGTAAAATCTCTTTAATGATAAAGAATATTGTATCAGGAAACTGTCATTTTTTTAGGCAAATTGAAGAATTCCAATCAGAGCCAAAATGCTACACGACATTGGTGGAGACAGCAGAGAAAATACTGAAAAGGCAATCCCATGTCAAAGAATCTGATGTTGCACAGAGACAAAAATTCACATTGGGATTTCAAGGACGTAGGTTTTCCAAGAAGACAAAATGTTGTGAGTATTTTGAAAGTACATATATATATATATATTCATTCTCAACACGTACCTATCATTATGAATCAGTAAAACTAAGTAACTATGGGACCAAGATTTAAAAATACAGTAAAAATGCATAGCATATATTAATTCGTTTAAAATATATTTAGTAAGCATTGACAGAAAATCTGCCTGATATTAATTAAACTGTATGATAACTGATTAATTACATAATAGACAACAACCAATAAAACACAGACCTTCAACACACTCATTACACAGACAAATTAATGTTAAAATACCTTTAAAACAGAAAGAATAAAGGCAATTACTCTTTGTTTACTCTTCTTTGAATTTTTGGTCTGTATCATTTGCTGTGTACAATAATCCGTTGTGTCATCGCTCTCATGATCAGACGCTCCACATGTTGTAATATTAAGTATTGTTACGGTCATGTTTACAGAAATTAACTGACAGCGCGGAAGCTCTTTCATGAGATTTGAATTATCCACTGTAATACAACCTCATGCATAATACAGTGCAGTGACTGGATCGTAAGACTTCCTTCTCATTAAATTATACTCAGAAAAGGTCAGAAAACTGATGACGTAGACGCATACTCTCCAGCCACCACAGCCAATCACCACTGCAAATTAACACATATATATGTCACTTTTTGTGTCATTGGTTCAACTTTGCTTTTTGAAATGGAAGAACAAAATTGTTCTAAAAATAACCACTTTTAACTTAATAATAGACATAATGAGTGCTATTGTTGTTTTCATTGATGTGCAACCTGTTCATATATATTAACATCTTAAATAATGTGTTTTAGGGTTTCATGACACTTTAAAAGTCCCCCATTGTCCAGTGCAATTTTGAAGCTATTACTAAAAGTAGATGAGAGAAAAAAAAATTCAAGCCAAAACAAACAAATAATAATCTGAAATAATAAACCCCTGTTGGCTCATACATTAAAAGCCCTCTCAAAGAGGTAGGCTTTAAGCCTTGTCTTAAAAAGTGATTCTGTTTCAATTGTTCTAATAGAGACTGGAAGGCTGTTCCACAGTTTAGGGCCGGCAATGGCAAAAGCCCGGTCACCTTTTTTCCTTCAGCCTAGATCTAGGGACCAATAAAAGTTTCTGATTCGATGACCTTAAACATCTACCTGGACTTTAGACTTAAACTGAGTAACATGAAGGAATTTGACATGAAGAAAATTTGTCCGAAGGATATTTCCATTAGAATCAGAATCCAAACACACAAGGAATTTGTTTGGTTCTGTGCTCCCTCGCACAGAAAATCCACAGAGCCAGTCACAGAAGTAGCGAACTCAGGCATTGCTATTGCTGTAACTGAGTAAACAGAAGATATAAACGTTTTGAATGATAAAATAAATACAATAAACACTCGACTACGACAATGTATAGTTTAGCTGTGTTATTCAAGCCATCTCTGGTATTTTCATAATAAAGTATATTTTTAATCCATTGCTAATCGATGTATTGGTAGCCTATGGAGTAGTAGTTGCTTAGCTAGTTAATTGAAGACTTCCTGCTGTCGTCAGAGCAAGTGTAATTACTGCATTCACGCGCTCCTCGGATGCTCTCATTTCCCGAGTTGTGCTTTTAAGTCAGAATGTGAGAACAGCACACTCGCGTTACTATTAAAAGATTTAAGGGAAATAATTTTTCACATGCGGATGATGCTTTTTATGTCTGTTTCGGAGAAACAATGGACAAATATTTAAACCGATTGCTCAGGCATGGCACCGAAATATGGCACCGAAATCTGCGTTCTGATTTGGTTCTAGTAAATACCGTTACGTAGGTACCGGTGCCATATTAGTACCGGGTTTCGGTACCCAACCAGGGCTCTAGACTAACTTTTTGCACTGGTGCGCCTAACTTTTTTCTTAGGTGCACCAGCACAAAAGTTAGGTGCACCCAAATTTTCATATAGGCAATATTGAGTAGTAAACGATTAACTAACAATCTGGTAAACATAAAGTTCTTTATTTGAAGCACAATTCTACAAGAAGAGTAACTTAGTGAAAAAGTGTTGGTGTTTAAAGTGCTTCACTGAGCAGAGATTTAAACTTAAAACATCTCAAGATAAATGAAATAAAAAGAAAATCTAAATTAAGTGTTTTAAGGGCTTTAAATTGAACATCTCCTGGCTCAATGTCTTATGGACTATCCTCCATTGCAGTCACATGCCCCTCGGATGGCCAAGTCCTGTAGTTTGGCCTTCTTGATCTTTGGCCTCAGCTAAACCAGCTGGCCACATTCTCTCTATCATCAAAATCTTCCAGACTTGGCCCCTCTACGCTGATTCTTATCAGATATTCACTGTGTCTGAATGAAGGGATGCTCTAGAGCAGTGCTTCTCAAACCCCCCCTTAAACCTATAAAAAAAATCCGGCACCCCCATCACACCTCAGACTATCAAATAATTTCACTAAACATTATATATATATATATATATATATATATATATAAAAAAAAGTATTTACAGAAAAAAATAACTATTCTGCTCTGTGCTCATACTGTATTTTAATGCAGCCAAATTCTCAATTAAACTGTTTTACTTTATATATTTTACTGTGTCTTTTGTCAGTAAACGTGATGAATATGAAATAGTAACTGAAACAGCCCTTTAATATTACATAACCAGCTTTCCCTTCAAAGAAGCTAGTCTGCACAAAAATCCTAATTTATAATTTTATTGAGCCGCTGTCTGATGAAATCAAATAATACACAGAAGATAAGACAAGACAATTCCTGTGCTGTGATTTCTTTTATATTTGCATGTAAACTCAGAGAAGCAATAATATCTCTTTTAAATGAACGGGCTGCTCCTCTCAGACGCTCGCTGAACAGAGCAGATGCAGAGAAAGAGCTGCGTGCGTGCTGATCTCGCGCCATTGCCAACGATCACAGAGACACTCTGAGAAACTCGCTTAAGTTTGTCCAAGAAGTCGATAGATTTGTCACTAGTCGCTTTTTTGGAGAAAAAAAAGTTGCTAGGGGGGGGGTCTTGAAAGTCGCTAAGTTGGCAACACTGCGCGCATCTCTATTACTCACCTCTCTCTCTGTCTGACTCCAGCAGCACACGCATTTTCAGAAGTACACACACGTACAGGAATATCTGGACCACGGCCTGGAATATCTGGACCACGGCCAATCAGAGGGAGGGTCCACCCTTCACTATCTCTGATTGGTTTAGACCACGATATGGGCCTAATGTGTGTCTGTTGTTGAACCACAGGGTGACTTTAAGAGTCACAGTCAAACCATCCTGAACACAGTCACGGCTGGTCAAAATTCAAATTTTTTCTAGTCGCACCATTGAGAAATTAGGTCGCACGTGCGACCTCTAGAGCCCTGCCAACCCTACTGCAGTCACAGTGCTGTTAATGATGGTGAGTGGGGAGAGTGCAGGGGGGTTTCTCCTGAAGTCCACTATCATCTCTACAATTTTGAGTGTTTTCAGCTCCAGGTTGTTGCGACTGTACCAGACAGCCAGCTGCTCAACCTCTTGTCTGTAAGCAGACTCGTATACATCCTGGATGAGACGATGACTGTGGTGTCATCTGCAAACTTAAGGAGTTTGACAGAGGGGTTAGTAGAGGTGCAGTCATTTGTGTAGAGAGAGAATATCAGTGGGGAGAGAACACAGCCCTGAGGAGCTCCAGTGCTGATGGTGCTGGTGTTAGATTTGAGTTCCCTCAGCCTCACTAGCTGCTGCCTGTCTGTCAGGAAGCTTGTAATCCACTGACAGATGGAGGCGGGTACAAAGAGCTTTGTCAGTTTATTCTGAAGGGTGTCTGGAATGATGGTGTTGAACGCGGAGCTGAAGTCCACAAACAAGAACCTTGCATAAGTGCCTGTTTTTTTTTATGTTGGAGGATGTAGTGCAATCCCATGTTGTCTGCATCATCCACAGACCTGTTTGCTCAGTAAGCAAACTGCAGGGGGTCTAGCAAGGGTCCAGTACTGTCCTTCAGGTGGGCCAATACTAGCCTCTCAAATGACTCCATCACCACAGACATTAAAGTAACAGGACTGTAGTCATTAAGTCCTGTGATTTTTGGTTTCTTGGTACAGGGAAGATGGTCGAGCGTTTGAAGCTGAAGGGGACTTCACACATTGATCTTCAACAGCTCACTGTTGAAGATCAATGTGAAGATGTATGATAGCTAGACAGCACAGGCTTTGAGGCAGGCTGGAGAGACACCGTCTGGGCCTTTGGCTTTCCTTAGCTTCTGTCTCCTGAAGACTTTGCTTACATCATCTTCACAGATCTTGAGTACAGGCTGAGAAACAGTAGGGGGGAGGGAGGGGGAGGGTGTTGATGGCTGTGTTGTGAGACGGTGAGAGTGGGTGTGAGGTGTCAGACCAGGCTTTTACTTTTCAAACCTGCAGTAGAACTCGTTCAGGTCTTCAGCCAGTTGTTCATTGGCTTCAGTGCTGGGGGATGGGGTCTTGTAGCTGTTTATGGCTTTCAGACCTTTCCACACTGATGTAGGGTTGTTGCTTGAAAGCAAGTTTTTTTTTAGCTTTCCAGAGTAGTTTTTCTTTGCCACTCTTACCTCCCTATTCAGTGTTTATTTGGCCTGCTTGTACAAGGCTTTGTCCCCACTCCTGTAGGCCTGACGAAGCTGTTTGAGTTTTGTTCTGAATCAAGGTTTGTCGTTGTTAAATGTTAAATAAGTCCTGGTGGGTACACGCATGTCCTCACAGAAACTAATGTAGGGCGTTACAGTGTCAGTGAGCTCATCCAGTCAGTCTCTGCAGCCTCAAAAATACTCCAATCAGTAAGTTCGAAGCAAGCCTGTAAATCCTGCTCTGCTTCAACAGTCCATCTCTTTACAGTTCTTACTACAGGCTTATCAGATTTAAGTTTCTGCCTGTAGGCTGGTAGAAGATGAATCGAACAGTAATCAGAGAGTCCCAGCGCAGCACTGGGAACAGGGCGGTATGCATCCTTTAAAACAGTGTAGCAATGGTCCAGTATGTTGCTGTCTCTGTTGGGGCATGTAATGTGCTGTCTATATTTAGGCAGTTTGTGGGTGGGATTAGCTTGATTAAAATCACAGAGAATGATAATGAAAGAGTCCTGGTAACACTGCTTTGTGTGTGTGATTTGATCGACCAACAGTTTTAGCACCGCGTTTGCACGCGTGTCAAGAGGAATGTACATACTCACCAGAATAAACGAGGACAACTCCAGCTGTGAATAAATAGGTTCACAGTTAATAAAGAGAGCTTCTAAATTTGGATAGCACATCTTCTTTAAAACTGTCACGTCTGTACACCAGCCTTAATTGATATAAAAACATAATCCACCGCCTCTCGTTTTCCCCGACGACTCTGTAACGCCCTGAACAGCTGGAAGCCTGTTAGATGAAGCGCACTGTTTGGGATAGCTCCATTCAGCCAGGTTTCCGTGAAGCAAAGCGCAGCAGTGTTTAAAAAGTCCTTGTTTGTGCGGGTGAGGAGTTGTAGTTCGTCTGATTTATTTTCAAGGGAGCAGAGATTCGCCATTTGAATACTTGGCAGCGGAGTCCTAAAACCGCGCTGTCTGAATTTCATGAGCACACCAGCGCGCTTCCCTCGCTTGCTTCGTCTGGAGAGCTTGTATAGGAACGCAGCTCCTCCAACTAAAATGTCCAGAAAAATGTCTGACTGTTCAAACATCAGCAAAAGGTTATCTGGTGAACTATTTCTTATGTCCAAGAGTTCGTTTCTAGTGAAACTGATCAAAAAAATGTTGCTTAAGACAGGAAAAACAAATAAAAACAGTTAAAGTACCAAGGAACAACAAACCGAAGCGGCCATGTGTCATCTTGTATCATGACAAAAAATGAGGACAAAATTATGCCTAAAACAAAGCTTAAGCACAGCAACTGGCCTGAGAAGCCTTTACGATTTTTTTTTACTTTATAATTTTATGCTTAAAACAAATAAATAAAAGCCAGAATTAGAATGTTGGTATATTTTCCTGACATTATACAAAAAACATTAAAATAATCTGCCTAATAAAGTGTAGAATCCCTGTGCTGCTCATTGTTTCTGCTAGCAGATCCTTTAAATCCTGAAAGCATGCTCAATCGGATTGAGATCTGGGAAATTTGGAGGGTTAAGCCCGGCTCACACTGTGCGATTTAGGGCACGATTTGGTCATCTGAGACAAATTTTGAAAATCCTAAAAGATTCCTATAATCCTAGGATAAAATCTGTAGTCTTTGATCGCTGGTTTGACATGTTCACCGACAGCCGATTAATGGCCGTTGTGATAAAATTTCACCTCCGACGAAATTCTGTCAGTGTCAAAAGGTTTAGTACACTACCCTGCAGTGTGACCCCTACGGTGAATGTCAAACTGTGTCTATTTTTCAAGATGAGCTATGAGCAGAATTAATGCTAGATCATTATTCTGTCAGCCCGTTTTGAACTCGTCTTGACTGTCGTATACTCTGACATTAATGACAACTGAAATCCCATAGTGTGACATGATCATCATGTTCGTACAGTCTGACAAGTACAATCCTAAAGGACTTTTTAAAAAATCACACAGTGTGAGCCCGGCATAAGGCAACACACTAAACTCTACAGGCACATCTAAAAAAAAATTGAATATCATGAAAAAGGTCAATATTTTTTGTCACTAATTTCAGAAAGTGAAACCCATATATTACATAGATTCATTACACATAGAGTGAAATATTTAAAGCCTTTTTTTTGATGATGATGGCATGGCTAAAGACAGATAATGAAAACACAAAATTTAGTGTCTCAGAAAATTAGAATATTTCATAAGATCAATAAAAAAAAGGATATTTTAAGCAGAAATGTCAAGCTTCTGAAAATGATGTTCATTTCTATGCACTCAATACTTGGTTGGGCCTCCTTTTTCATGAATTACTGCATCAATGCAGCGTGGCATGGAGGCAATCAGTCTATGGCACTGCTCAGGTGTAATGGAAGTCCAGGTTGCTTTGATAGCGGCCTTCAGGTCATATATATTGTTGAGTCTGGTGTCTCTCATCTTCCTCTTGAAAATACCCAATAGATTATCTGTGGAGGGTGTCAATTATCGTCTTCTGGACCATTGCCAAGTCAGCAGTGTTCCCCATTATTGTGGTTTCAAAGAACAAGAGATACCCACAATTTATACTGTATGGGTGGTCATTTATTGAAACTCAAATGTAGATATTCTAATATTTTGAGATGCTGATTTTTGACTTTCATGAGCTGTAAGCTCTAATCATCAAAATTAAAACAAAAAAACGTTGACGTTTTTACTGTACATGTACTGATTCTAAAATATATTAAAGTTTCACTTTTTGAAATACGTTACAAGAAAAAAAATAACTTTTTCACCATATTCTTATTTTTTTAGATGTACCTGCATATCATGGCCCTCAAACCATCCTGAACAATTTTTGCAGTGGCAGCGTGCATTTTCCTGCTGAAAGAGGCCACTGCCAACTGGAAAAACGTTATGTTTTACACGTAACTTTATGTTTAAACACATTATGTGCTTTGCAACAGTGGCATGCACCAATGAATGTCCATTCTGGTTTTGGAGTAAAAGGGCTTTTTAGGATCGTGCCAAAATAGAAGCCCTAGCTTATTTTAACAACTTATAAAATATATACAAATACCTTTCTAGATGTGGAGGACTTTGGAAATATTCCAATGTATGCTGGATCTGAGGACGAAACCGTTCCAATGGGACGACTGAAACGACAGAGACCAAAGTAAGCAGAACATTGTTTTGATGATGTGAAAATTTTAACGTACAGGGGTTTGACAAAATAATGTGAACACCTGGGAACACCTTTTTGCATTTCTGACAAGTTACCCATTTCATATACGAAACACTGCTGAACAAAAATTTCATCACACTGATATACAACTTATGGAAAATAGAGAACAAAAAAAATAAATAAAAGATTATTTTTTCACTGTATCCTACAAAAATGAACGATTAACTCCTACAGTAATGGGTGTTCCCATATTTGTCCAGTTCCTGTGTATGTAATTTAATGGTATAAATACGATAATGTACTTGAAGTATTTTCAGGTAATATGTTTATATTAAAATATGCACATTCCCTCCTAATCATTTGTTAGTATAACTGTCTATGATAGACACACGCTTTTAAACATTGGTTTCTCCGTCGCGCAATGCAAACCGGACTTTGAGTTCTTGAATGCCAGATTCAAGAGCCCTTTGTCTGGGCCGCATGGCCTGTACGACCGCGACGAAGGAAATGTAGCCGAAAAAGAGGGAAGAGAGCTGGCGTCCTCGTCAGACTGATACGCCGTGCCCTCCAACCTCCTCTCACAACCATTTTGCTGGCTAATGTTCAGTCACTGGACAACAAACTATGTGAACTGCGGGCGCGCATCTCATACCAACGAGAAACAAGGGACTGCTGCGTTATTTGCCTCACAGAAACCTGGATGTCTGCAATGGTTCCTGACTCAGCCATCGAGCTCACGGGGTTCTCCGTGCATCGCTCGGACAGAACGAAAGAGCTCACATGGAAAAGCAGAGGTGGGGGCGTCTGTTTCTACATCAACAACTCTTTGTGTGATGAAAGGAACCTACACTCTATTATATCCTTCTGCTCCCCTGATCTGGAATTTTATATGCTTCTGTATCGATCATTCTGGCTACCGAGGGAATTTACAGTGATCATAATAATCACAGCTGTTTACATTCCCCCTCAAGCCAACACAGACCAGGCACTCAAGGAACTGTATGGCAATATAAGTGAGCAGGAAACCATGCATGCTTGTTGTTACTGGGGACTTTAATAAAGCCAACTTCAGAACAATAACTCCAAAATACTTCCAACACATCACCATCAACAAGCGTGGTGATCGTGTTCTGGACCATTGCTACTCTCCCTTCCGGAACGCCTACAAATCCCTCCCCCATCCACCTTTCGGCAAATCGGATCACTTTTCCGTTCTGCTCCTGCCTGCTTATAGGCAGAAACTGAAACAAGAAGCACCCGTCCTCAGGACAATCCAATGCTGGTCGGACCAATCGGACGCTATACTACAGGACTGTTTTGATCACGTGGACTGGGACATGTTCCGGGCAGTGTCTGATGACGACATAGAGGCGTATTCAGATTCTGTAATGTGTTTCATCAGGAAGTGTATAGAAGACGTAGTACCGACAAAAACAATCTGCATCTACTCCAACCAAAAACCGTGGATTAACAGCAGAGGTGGAAAGTAACGAATTACATTTACGCGTTACTGTAATTGAGTAGCTTTTTGTGTACTTGTACTTTTTAAGTAATTTTTTTATCTGTAATTTTACTTTTACTTAAGTATATTTTGTGTGAAGTATTGTAGCTACATTTTAAAACACATTCGTTACTGAGTAAAAAAATCGCTCAGTGGAAACAACTGCAGCAAATAATGGGCAGAAGAAGAAACTGGCGCTAAAAGAACAAGAAAGATGCAGACGGACAAGACAGGCGTTTTAAGGGGCCGCTCACATATCGTGTCTTTTGCGGCGCTTAAGTTCGTTATTTCAAATGTAGATGCGGTATGCGGCTGAGCGACGGCGCGGTCGCGGTGCAACTCGTTTTCCAGGCGGCGTCCGCGCAGCGAGATAAAAACATCTCAACTTTTCAGAATGCCGCAGCGCACCGCGCAGGTCATGTGACGAAATTTCCTTCTTGTAACGGAGAGCGCAGCTGATGGTTGCTTAGCGACAAACGCCTCGGGCGCAACCGCCCGCGCTTTGGAAAAAGGAGAAAGCGCGCCTAGCGTTTCCATGCGTTTTAGGCGCGATATGTGAACGGCCCCTAATGGTGCAGACCCAGCTGAAAACCAAACCCCGTCATATTCTGCTGAAGTTGAATTCAAGGAAATGAAGTAAACCCTGGCCATATATTCATGCTCTATTATGCAGTGTAAGCTGTGTTTGCCTCGAGACCGAACTAGCAGCTTATAACATCTCGACATCGCCATGAAGCATGTAAGTTAAGTTAGAGGTAACGTAAATACTTACATCATTGCATTGGTGGTTAAAATGAAGCTTTAACAGTTTAACAAAAGGTTTTGCACAAATGAGCCAAAAAGACAGTGGTGCAGGGTGTGCAATATCATCTGAGATAATATAATAATTGTTGTTTTAACGGGAGTGCTTTCTTTCACTGCGTGATTCAGTCTGTTAAAATGCGTTTAGAATGATCACAAAATTGAAGATATAGAAGCAGAAAATGTATATATTTATATAATTTAATATAGTAAGTCAACATCACACGAAGAATGCCGTTTTTCTCAAAAAATCCCCATGATTACATTGGCATGTAGTTTTTCTTTTTACACAGTTCAAAAAACAAGAAGTTAATTAAGAGACTTACGTTTTAGACACCATATTGCCTGTTTTTGCTCTATTTCGACAACAAAAATAATTCCAAACACAGTTTTGCGTCTCTGACTCTGAGCAATGACGGAGTTTCATTCCTTGAATTAACCGTTTAAATGATTCTGTTCAATCGCAATGACTCACTTATGAGTGACTTGCTGACACCTACTGGTGGTTCTAATTTAACATTTAAAGTATCTTTTGATTATTATTATTTTTTATTTCTAATGACTATTTAACATTTGTGACCCTGGCCTGGAGCACAAAACCAGTCTTAAGTCGCTGGGGTATATTTGTAGCAATAGCCAACAATACATTGTATGGGTTAAAATTATACATTTTTCTTTTATGCCAAAAATCATTAGCATATTCAGTAAAGATCATGTTCCATTAATATATTCTGTAAATATCCTACTGTAAATATATAAAAACTAAGAGCTTAATTTGAACAACTTTAAAGGAGATTTTCTCAATATTTGGATTTTTTGCTCCCTCAGATTCCAGATTTTCAAATATTGTCCGATCATAACAAACCATACATCAATGGAAATATGATTTATTCAGCTTTCAGATGATGTATAAATCGCAATTTAGGAAAATGGACCCTTATGGTTTTGTGGTTCAGGGTCACATTTTATGTCTTATTTATCAAAACATTATTTCTGCATTTGTAACTGCAGGCTAAATGCATTCATGTCAGTGTGTAAATACTAGTGGTGGGCCGTTATCGGCGTTAACGTGCTGCGTTAACGTGAGACTCTTATCGGCGATAAAAAAAATATCGCCGTTAATCTATTCTCAAAGTTGGGTTGGGAGCTGGGTCTATACTACGCAAGCTATGATGACTTTCACCCTGATATTTTAGCGCGGATGTATACCTAGCCGAATTGCACTGTAGGGGGCGAGAACGAGTCTTCGAACTAGAGGCTCGCAGTCCGTGATGGACAGATTGTTAACGGCTGGTCTGTGTGGTAATACAATCGGGCAGGACATCCAAACTCACCTATCATTCATCAACCTCAAATATGGCTTTTCATCTGAAAGATGTATGTAGTAGCAACTTTACATGGCCGCTCAATATGATGTTAACCTAGAGAAATGTGCGCTATTGAAGTGTTTGTGTGGAAGCGCTTGCTGCAGGACAGGCTCGTGCGTTCACTTGCTCTTAAAATCTCCGTCATTTTTGGTCATACAGATAAAAGTAGCCTAATACATCTTTCGAATCTGTAAAGACTCTACGTTTATTTGTGTGCACTCAGAATAACAACGAAACGTTGCGCTTTAAGCAAACAGGATGTGCTTTAGGTCTCATGTGAACTTGAGCGAGAAACTTGAAAACTCGAATATATCTAAAAATACAGTACATAGAAAAATATATCTATAGAGAGTGAAATGTCAAAAAAAAAATAGAAGGCGTGTGTGTTAGCATGGATGATTTACATGAAATTTAATCTGTGCAACACTGTGCATAATAAGATGGCTTTCAGTTCAATATAATAACAAAAACGACATTTTGGGTTTTATTCAACTAATAAGGTGGGCACGCTGTGATCTGTACTATATTTTACTGTAATTGACAGTTATTGGCAAAAAAAAGAAAACAACAACACGGGAGTGGGAGGAATGGGAGTCATTCTTCCGGGAGTAGGATTTTCCCCAGTTTTTGGTGGGATTGGGACGGGAAGAGATTAAAGTTTGTGATGCATTTTGGAAACAGGAGATGAGCCCCTGGTCTAATGCGCCACCTGGCTTGAGAAACCCGTTCTCAAAGACTTACTTTTAGTTATTATTTGGGTAGCACACATATTCTGAATGCCTTCGGCAGAATTCAAATGAGTTATTTTAATCTAGATTAATCTAGATTAATTCCAAAATTAATCTAGATTAATCTAGATTAAAAAATTAATCTATGCCCACCTCTAGTAAATACATATATGCCACTTCAGATGAAGCTTCTGCGTTTCCTCTGCATTGCAAAGATTAATTTTGTTGATACTGATTTAATTTCCCTGGTAACAGCCCAAATGTCTTATAATTCTAATTAACTGATTCCTTTAATTAAAAACACCTAGTTTGAGATTTATAGGCCCATATCACAGGTGTGTCAGACTCAGTTCTTGGAGGCCACAGCCCTATAGAGTTTAGTTCCAACCCTGCTCCACACACCATGTAGTTTTCAAATCAGCCTAAATCATTAGATTAGCTGGATCAGATGTGTTTAATTAGGGTTATATCTACACTGTGTAGGGCTGTGGCCCTCCAGGAACTGAGTTTGACATCTTTCGCCTATCACATTTTTCCTCCCTCCCATTGTTAAAATGTAACTAAGTAATTTTTACTCAGAGTAAATTTTAAATGAGCTACTTTTTACTTTTACTTGAGTATATTTTTAGACTGGTACTTTTACTTGTACTTAAGTAAAATTTCAGTAATGTAATGGTACTTTTACTTGAGTAGAATATTTTTGTACTCTTTCCACCTCTGATTAACAGTAATGTTCGATCAGCCTTGTCAGGGCAGACATCTGCCTTTAAATTCGGAAACACTGACGATCGAAAACAAGCCAGTTACGATCTCAGGAAATCCATCAAAGCCGCCAAACAACAATATAAATACAAAGTTGAAGAACAATTCAACACCAACAACGCAAGAAGCATGTGGCAGGGCATCAACAACATAACGTTTTAAAGGGAATAAACCAGCTACTGTGCACATTGCTGCTTCTCTACCAGACGAGCTTAATAATTTTTATGCTCGTTTCGAGGCTGACAACAACGTGCATACAGAGAGTGCTCCCGCGGCTGCTGCATAAGAGGTGAGTGCACTCTCCCTTTCTGTCGTGGGTGTAACCCGATCCTTCAAACAGGTGAACATATGCAAAGCTGTGGGTCCGGATGGCATCCCAAGCCGTGTGCTCAGAGCATGCGCATTCCAACTAGCCGGGGTTTTTACAGACATTTTCAATCTTTCCCTCTCTCTGTCTGTGGTTCCCTCATGCTTCAAAAAAATCCACCAAATCCACCATGCCCATACCGAAGAAAAATAAAATCACATGCTTGAATGACTGGAGGCCTGTTGCTCTGACACCCATCTTCAGCAAGTGTTTTGAGAAACTCATCAGAGACCACATCTGTTCTGTGCTGCCTGCTTCACTGGACCCACTACAATTTGCATACCGCAGTAACCGTTCCATAGACGATGCTATTACCTTCAGCCTGCACACTGCTCTCTCCCACCTGGAAAATAAGAACACCTATGTGAGAATGCTGTTTGTGGACTATAGTTCAGCATTAAACACCATAGTGCCTGCCACACTGGTTGCGAAGCTCCAGACTCTGGGACTGAACAGATCTCTGTTCAGCTGGATCATGGACTTCCTGACAGGCAGAAGTCAGGTGGTCAGAATAGGCAACAACACCTCATCTCCCCTGGTCCTCAACACTGGTGCTCCGCAGGGTGCGTCCTCAGCCCACTCCTGTACTCTCTGTACACACACGAATGTACAGCCACACACAGCTCTAACGTCATCGTCAAATTTGCAGATGACACAACAGTGATAGGCCTGATCACCGACAACGATGAAACGGCCTACAGAGAGGAAGTGAGTACCCTGACTAAATGTTGTCAGGAGAACCACCTTTCACTCAACATCAACAAGACCAAGGAGCTGGTGGTGGATTTCAGGAGACAGAGCAGAGAACACACACCCATCACCATCGACAAGACACCTGTGGAGCGGGTAAACAGCTTTAAGTTCCTCGGAGTTCACATTACCGATGATCTCACATGGTCTGCTCACACAGATGCAGTGCTGAAGAAGGCACATCAGCACCTCTTCTTCCTAAGACGGCTGAGGAAGTTTGGAACGAGCCCCAGTATCCTCAGATCCTTCTACTCCTGCACTGTGGAGAGCATCCTGACCGGCTGCATCACCGCCTGGTTTGGAAACAGAACTGCTGACAACCGCAAAGTGTAGTGCTAACTGCCCGCCACATTGTTGGAGGTGAGCTTCCCTCCCTCCAGGACATCTACACCTGGCAGTGTATAAGGAAAGCCGGAGGATCATCAAGGACTCCAGCCACCCGTCCAACAGTCTGCTCTCTCTGCTGCCCTCAGGAAGACATCTCCGCAGCATTCGATTCCGCACTAGTCAACTGAGGGATAGCTTTTTCCCTCAGGCTATCAAGCTAATGAACAGCAAAAACTAATACACACTACAGCACACTCCCACTTTACAATATGCCATGCACTGCACTTTAACTTGAACTCTAACACAGTTCAACTGGACTACACACACACACTGCACTAATACAACAACCTATTTGCTACCACTGGATATCATCCAATGCACATCCATGACCTGGCGTATCCGGCCTATGTACAATCTGTTGCTCCTTTTTTCGCATATTATTGTGTGTTTATATGTGTACATAATGTAGAATGTGTATTGATAACTGAAAGTATGTCTAATAGTACACTGTGTGTACTGACTATATGTATGTGTATTCTGCACATTGTCTTCTGTATAAGTCTGTAAGTATGTACTGTCTATATGTTAATTGTTTCTGCACTGTCTGGAGCACGCTCTCAAGAATTTCACTCACCAAGGCACATGTGCTGTGGTGATGTGACAATAAAAGAGATTTGATTTGAAGTGATTTGATTTGATGTCAATCCCGTGGCAGAAACAGAGAAACAAATAAAGACAATTAGCGTAGCTGTTGTTCCATCCAGGAACAACCCTGGTTGAAATTATCTGTTCAACTCAAACTAAAGCATAATAATGTGCGTTTGATCAGATATACCTGCAGTACAAGATTATGAGATGCATTATATGAATGCTTGGCTAAAGAGATGTATCTTTAATCTAGATTTAAATAGAGAGAGTGTGTCTGAAACCCGAATGTTATCAGGAAGGCTATTCCAGAGTTTGGGAGCCAAATATGAAAAAGTTCTACCTCCTTTAGTGGACTTTGCTATCCTAGGTACTACCAAGAGTCCAGAGTTTTGCAACCTTAGAGAGCGGGTTGGATTGTAGCGTGATCCTGTAGATCACAATACAAGAGTGTTCCTGTGGCTCAGTGGTTAGAGCACCGCAAAGGTTGTGGGTTCGATTCCCAGGGAACACATGTACTGACAAAAAAATGTATAGCCTGAATATGTATAGCCTGAATGAAGATAAAAGCGTCTGCTACATGCATAAATGTAAATGTAGCCAGTGCAGAGACTGTAAACTTGATTAGTAATATGATCATATTTTCTTGACCTGGTAAGGACTCTAGCCGCAGCATTTTGTTCTATCTGTAGCTTGTTTATTGAAGATGCTGGACAACCACCTAGCAGTGCATTACAATAGTCTAGTCTAGAGGTCATGAATGCATGAACTTTTTCAGCATCAGAAACAGTTAACATGTTCCGTAGCTTGGCAATGTTTCTAAGATGGAAGAATGCTGTTTTTGTAACATGGGAAATATGATTTTCAAAAGATAGGTTGCTGTCTAATATAACACCCAGATTTTTGACTGTAGAGGGAGTAACAGTACATCCGTCTAGTTGCAAATTGTGATCCAAGAGATTCTGTTTACTGTTTTTAGGTCCAATAAGTAATATCTCTGAATTTAATAGGAGAAAATTATTGGTCATCCAATCTTTTACATTTTTAACACACTCCGTTAGCTTAGTTTAGAAGTTTCATCTGGTCTTGTTGAGATATATAGTTGTGTCATCAGCATAACAATGGAAACTAATCCTGTATTTTCTAATAATATTACCAAGGGGCAACATGTATAATGAAAATAGCAGAGGACCTAGGACAGATCCTTGTGGTATTCCATACTTTACTGTTGATAATTGAGATGCCTCCCCGTTTAAATAAACAAAGTGGTAGTGGTCGGACTGGTAGAATCTAAACCATCTTAAAGCCTGCCCTTGAATACCTGTATAGTTTAGAACGCAGCACTAAGATCAAGTTAAATTAGCAATGAGATGCAGCCTTGGTCTGACGCAAGAAGCAAGTCATTTGTAATTTTAACAAGTGCGGTTTCTGTGCTATGGCGGGGCCTAAAACCTGACTGAAAATCTTCATACATTTTTTTTTGCAAGAAGGAGCACAATTGAGCAGACAATTTTTTCTACAATTTTTGACATAAACGGACGATTTGAAATGGGCCTGTAATTTGCCAGTTCACAAGGATCTAGTTTTGGTTTCTTAATAAGAGGCTTAATAACCACCAGCTTGAATGGTTTTGGGACGTAACCTAAAGATAACGAGGAGTTAATAATATTGATAAGTGGTTCTTCTGCTACAGGTAACAACTCTTTCAATAATTTAGTTGGTACAGGATCTAATAAACATGTTGTTGGTTGAGATGCAGTGATGTGTTAATTTAGCTCATCCTGTCCTACAGTTGTAAAGCAATGCAGTTTTTCTTTAGGTGTGATGAATGAGGCTGAAATACTAGACGCTGTTGAATCTACATTTGTTATTGTATTTCTGATGTTATCAATTTTTTCAGTAAAGAAATTCATTACTGTTAAACTGTGAGGGAATCTTTAGATCGGGTGACATCTCTTTATTTGTTAATCTAGCCACTGTGCTAAAAAAAAACCTTGGATTGTTTTGGTTATTATCTATGAGTTTGTGGATATTCTCGGTCCTGGCAACTTTTAGAGCCTGTCTATAGCTGGACATACTGTTTTTCCACGCAATTTTTAAGACTTCTAAGTTAGTTTTTCTCCATTTGCGCTCAAGATTACAAGTTTCTTTCTTGAGAGAATGGGTATTACTGTTGTACCATGGTGCAGCACGTTTTTCTCTAACCTTTTTTTAATTTGATGCGGGCAACAGTTTCTAACGTATTAGAAGATAGTTCCCATGTCGCTAGTAATTTTGTCTAGTTCATCTGTATTTATGGGCACACAGAGCAGTTGAGATAAATCAGGCAGGTTTTTGGTGAATCTGTCTTTAGTGGCTGGAACAATAGTTCTGCCTGGACGATAACGCGGAGCCATATAGTTAAAATCATTAAATTGCAGCATGCAAAATACAAGGAAATGGTCAGTAACATCATCACTTGGAGGTACTATATCTATATCAGTAAGATCAATTCCATAAAGATATAATTAAATCTAGCGTATGATTAAAACGATGCGTGGGCCCGATGACGTTTTGCTTGACACCAAAAGAGTTTATTAGGTCAGTAAATCCAAGTCCTAACACATCATTTGTATTATCAACGTGAATGTTCGGTTCGGTTACACACTGCAAAAAATGCTTTTCTTAATTTTTTTATCTTGTTTCCAGTCCAAATATTTAGTAATTCTTAAATCAAATTATTATTTTTTTTCAGAAAACAACAGTCAAAACAATCTTGTTTTCGGTTTGAAGTAAAATTATTTAGCTTGTTTTAAGGAAAAACTCACTTAATTTTGACCTTTTTTTCTGAAAACAAGACAATAATTTTACTTGTCTAGAAATTGCTTCTTAATTTAAGAATTTTTAGATATTTGGACTGGAAACAAGACAATCAACAAATATTGTTGTTAAGATGTTACATGAACTTAGTCAGGGCAAATAAATCACTGTAAATCTTCATTTTAGCACTCGAATTTCTTAAGCAGCTGATTGGCGGAGGTAAGTCTGCCTTGAAACAGG